>JAZKJV010011711.1:0-403885 GCA_037367405.1 Ottelia alismoides | reverse complement strand
TACAACTCTAGGGGGAGAGATTGTCAAGACCAAGAGTCAGGTGGTGCACAAACGCCATAGAGCCAAACACATGGGGTGTAAGGGAGAATGAGTCCTTTTCAAGAAACGTAATTGAGAAAGAGGCATTCTCTCCTATAATAGAGGAGGTCATATGGTTAGCCAAGTAACTGACGATGAGAACCACATCGTCCCAAAAGAGTGTGGAGCACGACTCTAAATTAAAAATGTCCTGATCATGTCGAGTAAGTGACAGTGTTTACATTCATCAACACCGTCTTTCGGAGAAGTGTAAGCACACGCGGTCTGGTGTATGATGCCAAGAGACCTGAAGAACTCAGAAAGATGTAATGTGTAGACCTTTAAGGCATTGGCAAAGCAAATAAACTTAATGGTACAACAACAGCAAATCCTTTTCCGACATTAAGTAGGGATGGCTACATGGATTCTTTGCCTACATTCAGTTCTATCTTGGGTTATTCTTGGGCTTAGATCCAAAAAACTAAAATCACCTCGTATGGTCTCATTCCAAAACTTCTTGGGCCTTCCTCGCCCTCTCTTTGTCGGCTCAACATTCCAAAACTCGTATCTCCTTGCCTGTGCATCAGCTGACCTCCTTTGCAAATAGTCAACCACCTTAAGTGATTTTCTTGCACCTTATACTCGATTGGAGCTACACCACCTATCCTTCTGTTATTCTGAATCCGGTCTTTACGTGTGTATCCACATATCCACCTTAGCATTTTCATTTATGCTACTGTTGTTTCTGCACATGCCTATGGTTCACATGCCAACATTCAGATTCATAGAGCATAGCAGGTCTCGCGGCTGACTTTCTTTTGATTTTCAAAGGAATTTTCTTATCACAAAGAATAATATAGGCTCCTCTCCACTTTAGCTGACCTCATTTATTCTATTAGTAACATCTCCATCAATTTCCATGTCATGTTGCAAAATAGATCCCAAGCATCTAAAAGAATCTCTCTTCTGAATGTTATCGTCACCAATCTTCATCTCGATTTCTTCACCAATGCTTCCATCAAAAGTGTTCTTCATATATTCAGTCTTAGCCCTATTTATACAAAATTCTTTAGTCTCCAATGCATATATCCAAGTCCCAAGCTTCTCATTTACTCCATCTCTAGTCTCATCAATCATCACAATATCATTAACGAATAAAATACACCAAGGTATCTCATCCTGAATATGACTTGTCAACTCATCCATAATCAAAGTAAAAAAGAATGGAATCAAAGTTGGACCTTGATGGAGACGTATGTTGATGTCAAAATAGTCAATCTTCTCATATTGTATCCTCACACGAGATGAAGCCCCTTCATACATATATTTTATGAGGTTAATGAATAGGACATGTATTTGTCTCTTCTCCAAAACTCTCCACAATATCTCCCTTGGGACAGAATTATAAGCCATATTCAAATCAATGAAAATCACATGGAAGTTCTTCCTTTTAGCTCTATAAATCTCTATTGTTCTCCTCAATAAGTGGATGGCTTCAGTAGTTGAGCGATCGGGTATAAATTTGAATTGATTTTCTTTTACTTTGGAATATGCTTCAATCTTCTTTCGATCACATGTTCTCAAATTTTCATAGTGTGACTCACCAGCTTGATACCTCTATAATTTGAACAATTTTCAATGTCTCCTTTGTTCTTATGAAGAGGCACCACGATACATCTCCTCCCATCTTCATGCATTTTCTTGCTTCGCTAAATAACATTGAGTAAATTTGTAAGCCAAGTCAAACCACGATCACCTAAAACTCTCCAAACTTTTATAGGAATGATGTCAAGTCATACACCTTTCCCAGGTCTCATAACCTTCAATGCCTCCTCTACTTCCTTCCTTTGTATTCATCTATAGCTTGCATGATTCAAGTAACTTTCACTGCTAGCTAGATCTCCCAAAGTGATCTCTCTATTTCCTTCCCCAATGAAAAGCTTACGGAAGTACTGCTTCAATCTAGTCTCTATATCCTTGTGAGTAACAAGCACGTGACCTTCCTCATCCTTAATGCCTCTCACTTGAGAAAAGGTCTTTGGTCTTTCTTTCTCTTGCTTTAGCCAACCTGAATATATCCTTCTGGCCCTCCTTATAGTCGAGATTTTTGTACAAACCTCATAAGATTTTGACTTAGCTTCGATATAGCCTTATTTGCTTCCTTCTTTGCTATTCTGTAGTTTGTGACAATTTAATTTGTTCTATCATTATACAGCTTTAAATCATGTTCTTTTAATTTTGAACTTCTCTTACACCCCTTCACTCCACCACCATGCCTCCTTCTGGGCATGGAGCTCCTCCTTTTGACTCGCGTAGCATCTCTTTGACTACCCTTTGGATACAAGATGCTACAGTCTCCCACATATCGTTTGCACATCCTTCCTTTTTCCCAATAAACTTAACAATAGCAGGAAAATATTCTTTATTTCAATAATGAAAGATTTAATGATAGACCCACATTCGGGCTTGTTTTCAAAAGAAAAAACCCAAGATATTTTTGAAAGGTCATCCACAGATACAAGATAAAACCAGTTGTCTATGGTGATCAGGAACATGATGGGGACCCCACATGTCGAAATGGACTAGCTCAATTAAATGACTGCTAGTACAGACTCCAACGACCAGGAAAAGAAGAACGGTGATGCTTCCCAAGCTAGCAAGCCTCGCACTAGAAGGTTGAACGCATGGATATCTGTGGGAGGATATGACATGGCCTTGTAGAGGAAGGTGATCAAATCGAAGATGCCACGTGTATGATAAGGCAGATCCAGTAGGAATGGAAGAGTGTGAATCTCAGATTCATCACTCTAAATCTCATTAATTAAGCTCAAATCCCTCAAAATCATCAGCATTTCTTCATTTATTTGGCATAATTAGCATTCATGCATGTTTTAATAAGAATTGCATTTTAGCACACATTTCTGCACAAAATAAGAAGCCAAAAATCCCAGCCAAAATTGACCTGTAAATAGCCTAACTTCCCCGATTTTTATCTAATTCATGCTAACTCTAAATGACCAAAAAGTACCTCCACTGTGTACATATCACTAACAAGAATAAATGAAAATACAAAAAATATTAACCCAAATAAGTGGACCAAAAATCCAATCCCTAGTTTCAGGATTTCCGGACTAAAAACCTCATATCTTCCCATCTAGTAGGGACGCAAACGGATGCGGTTATATTCGTATTCGTTCGTATCTGTATTCATTTTAAGAGGATATGGATCTTGTTTCCCTAAAACAGGTGAATACGAATACGAATACGAATTAATACGACACCCAAACCCTCCTTTGGTGCATCAATGTCAAATGGTGCATCTAAGTACTAGAGGGAATGGTGAGAATTGGAGCGCTAGTCAGTCGCTCCTTCAACGTGCGAAAGCTCAGCTTGCACATGTCTCCCCATACAAAGGGAACATCCTTCTACATTAATTGAGTGAGTCGTAGGGCTAGCTAGGAAAATCCCCTAACAAAGTGTCTATAGTATCTGGAGAGGCCTAAGAAGTTATGCATCGTGGTCATTGTCTTGAGTTGCTCCCACGACATTACTACCTCTATCTTGGCAGGATCAACTACCACGCTCGTTTCAGAAATCACATGGCCAAGAAAAGCTAGCTCTGTAAGCCAGAATTCACACTTGTTGTATTTTGCATCCAACTTGTGTTCTCTAAGTGTTTCAAGAATAGTTTGGAGATGTTGCTCATGCTTTTGCTCATCAAGTGAGTAGATAAAGATATCAAGGAACACTACCACAAATCGATCCAAGTATTGGAAAAAAGTTCTGTTCATCAAGTCATGAATGTGGCAGGTGCATTCATTAGTACAAAGAACTCGTAGTGGTTGTATCTGGTGTGGAATGCGGACTTCATCACCTCCATGTCCTTAACCATCAATTGATGATAGCCGGATCATAGGTCAATTTTGAAAGTAGTGTTGCTCCCTATAATTGATCGAAAAGAGCATATATTCGTGGGAGTGGACAGTGGTTCTTGACCATACTATTGTTCAGTTTCCTGTAATCGGTGCATAAATGCATATATCCATCCTTCTTCTTTACAAAGAGGACCGGTGTTCCCTAAGGCAATGTACTAGGACGAATGAATCCCCTATCTAATAGCTCATGCAACTGCAACTTGAGCATCCTGAGTTCGGCAGGTACCATCTGGTATGGAGGGATAGAGATTGTGTTACGTATCGAGTATCAAAGTGATCTCGAACTCGATCTCCCTTTCAAGTGGAAGTCCAGGTGACTCCCATGTAAATACATCAAGAAATTCTTGCACAATTCTGACATTTTTTGTCATATGATTCTAGTAGTTGGCTCCACAACATACGCAAAAAAACCTATGCAACCGTGACTAAGAAACACTTAGGCCTTAAATGTAGAAATGTACAAGACTTCACTACATATGATACGTCCATCAAACTGAAATATCGTTACAACTAGGATACGAAAAACTACCATCTTCTCAAAGCAATCTAGGCACATATGGTGCTACTCGAACCAATCCATACCCATGATAACAACAAAATCTTCCAATTGAATAAGAAAAAGATATCAAGGTATTAGGTGCATGTTAGATTGGTACTAGTATGATTTTCAACTGCCTAATGTACCATAAACAATTGGATCTCAAGGCCTTTGATGTATTAAGGACAGAACGAATGTCAGCGACTTACCCAATGTGGACACTAGCCATTGTGCGAGGAAGGAGTGCGTGGCTTCTGAATAAAATAAGGCATGTAAAAATAAACCATGCGTCAAAATCACACCTCAAACTACAACTTATGAGGTGAAAGCTTGCTCATGTGTGATTGTGTTCGTTGTCCCCTAAGGTTGTGCTGGTGAACTAGAATTTGCAACATTAAAAGTCAGTCACAATGGGGGATGCTAAAAACTTTGGCCTCCGCGACAGGAAGTTGAAATAAAGAACTTCAGAGACAAGACTGCCACCTCCTGACATACAGATCTGAGAGTGTGTAGGAGGGCGGAAAGAAGTAGTATTCGCTAACTCTTACTCAAAGTAAGTGTGTGGGCGAATATACTAATCGTAGGAGTTGTCACCACTGGGTGAAAAATGACGCTCTCTAGGGAAGCAGTAGAAATCTCTATATATGGACCTCCATGATTGTCGAGATTGGGACTATAACTGGCCTCTTGAAGTCGAGTCTGAGTTGCCTTCATCTTTGTCACCTTAGCAGATAACTCCTTGATGGAGGTGAGATCAAGGTAGATAGTTGGTGTTGTACATCATCACGTAATCTACAGATGAATTTCTGCAAGTTCTCCCCAAGAAAGGAAGTAATCAAGAGTAAATAGCAGTTTAGCTCAGCATAACATATGGATAAAGTATTCTTGGGTTGTCATCAATTCATGTTTCATCTTAGCAAACAACCACTGTTGATCTTCTACCCAATGATCATGGTAGAACTGGGTGTGGAACTTGTTTACATTATGGGTTTCTCTAGATGCTCTCTGGTGGCATACACCAACATTCGGTGTAGTTGGTCTGTCAAAACTCCAAAAACATGATCCAAGACTCCTCATGTGCATGGATCATCCTCAATACTTTAGAAACATGATCCATCTACAACTCTACTTCGTTCAGTTTGCCCGTACCAAAGAATTTGACCACCATAGCCCTCTGAAAGGCTGCATAATCCATCTAATGTTTCTGCAACAGCTCTAGATACTTCGGTTCCTCCGGTCCAGATACATCGAAGGATGAACAATGTCCTCTTCCTCGTGAGGCAAAAGATAAAAGTAGTTGTCTTGCTGAAGGGGCCTCTACGCCAATACCTCTTGGTGTTGTTGTATCACCTACAGAACATGTACTATTGTTGTGCAATGTTAGGGTTGACACGAGGCAGTATGATTCCCTATGGCAATCATTAAATTAGAATTTTCTTTCATACTTATAAAGACAAGGGGCATATTAAACAAGTCTTGAGTTACTCTCCTTGAACTAATGTTAAAGTCAAAAGACTTCAACAAATATTATATATTTTAAATCATGCTGATAATCTAACATACAAAAGAAGGAATAGAGCATCATGCTCTGATATCATATGTCCACGTCTTACGCCTTCGACTACTAAATCGACGAGACAGGAGCGTCGGACATATGGTCCAATTTGCAGATGATCTTTAGTATTTACCCAACCAAATCATGTCCACCACATTAACATTTGTAATATATCATAGCTGGATAAAAATATGAAATGAAAGGAAAATTCAATATTTATTCATTATATTTAATCATATGCATTGTATCATAGATACATAATATAAGTATAAAAAATATAAAAAAAAGCTCTCAAAATATCTCATTACATTGTCTCTCAAAGAACAACATAAAATAATGCGGAAGCAAATAAATTTCTCTAAAGTGATATGCACTCAATCTTGTGTAAGTATGACGACGAGAATCTTGATCTTCTCGAAACATCTAGTGTTGTAGCAGTTGCTCAACTATACCTCTTGGGTTCACCACGAGGCTAACATTACGATCCATTGCCCAGAAATACAAACACAATACACACTACTATAGGTAAATAAAGGTGTAGTCAACTCTCTCTTTTAGTATACATGTTTTTTATGAAAAGCCAACGTGTACGAGGTTTCTTTAATTTGCATTGGATCACATGTTTACCGGTTTCCTTTATTAATTTATTTTTCATAAGAGAACACAATCATACTAATCTTAAGATCTCCAACCGTTGTTTATATAAATGACCATGGATCATTTATATAAAACAAGTACATCCAAGTATGCAACTGACATGCCTCCTTTATGCGGAAATTCAATAATCAACTTGGATAAATCCCAAGGACCTATGCTCAAATTTACAATAGAAAAATATTATATTCTAATCTAAAGCTTTAAATCACATCCAAAATACATCTCACAATACTAACACTCGAAGTAAAATTCGATGTTGCCACACCTAATTCTACTTTGAGTCTTAATATCGTGTATACGTGTGAAACCAAGAACGTCAACCGTACCACCTGCCAATTTCATGAAGCAACTTCAGATGCAATCATGTTGAAAGGTGCAACGCATCACCAAACTCGTCTACTTCATGGTATCTACCAGGACCCAAAGAGTGCATGCTTAATACCATATACGACCTAATTCCATTTACCCAATTGCAGTGGAATCTCAATTAACGATGATAATTATTATGAACCAATGACGGCATATCGTCAACATTATCCGTGAGTCCTTTTTTGTTTACCTTACACCAGATTCATGAGATATCCATCTAAAAAGAGTATTTTGAAAAATATTTGATCAAAGAGTCTTTAAATATGAAATAATTTTTTATATGACAAAAGGGCATTGTGCAAACCTCTCACAAAAAAAAAGGATTGTTACTGGAATTTTATCATGAGATATTTACACAAATAACTCTAAGTAGTTTCATATTTACGTACATAACCCTTGATAATCATATATTACATCTAGAACCTTGAATAGTCCTTAACTCTTACATATCATAACCATGTGTTAACTTCTGTCCATTTCTCAGTTACTTTTTGACGAAATCTGTCAGTGTTTGATAATTTTACCTCTTGAAAAAAAATACATTTTCAAAAGATGTCCCCATCTACCTTCATCAACTTGGACAACCTCGTGTTTCCTCTTTTGATCTCACCACCTTGTGTTCCTCTTTTGATCTCACACATGGCAGAGCTTGCCAAGGATATACGAAGACGACGGTGGACGGTGGAAGGGCTAGAGGGGCGGAGGATGGGACTGGAGCAGGCAGATGTGGGGCTTAGAGGAGGGGGCGAAAGGGGTTGGAGGACGGGTGTAGGGGGCGAAATAGGAGGCTGGAGCGATGGCAGAGGGGAGACGAAGGAGGGGGTGGAAGAGGGGGTTGTAGGGGGCTAGAAGGGGCTGGAGGGGGCGACGAAGCAGGGGGTGGAGACTGGAGGGGGTGAGGAAGCAAGGGGTGGTGGGGGAGGGATGTACGTGGAGGGGGGAGCGGTCGGTGTGGGAGGGTGTGGGTAGAGGGGGGAGGTGGTCGGAGGAGAGGGTGTGGGTAGAGGGGAGGGGTGTGGATGGAGGAAGGATGTGGAGGCTGGATGAGGAAGGGGTGATGTTTTTCTTCTTCTTTTTAGTTTTTTTAGTTTAATTCATAACCGTTGGATTAAATATTTGTTAGATTAATTCGATGATCTGGTTTAGCTAGTAAACTAACGGAGGGTTATGAGTGTGAGGAGTGAATATTCGAGGTTTCTCATTTAATTCTTGATTATCGAGGGTTATGTGCACAAAGACGAAAATTCTAATGATTATAGTTTGTAAATATCATTTTTATCATCGATTTATTTAAAAGTACCTCCAACAATTAACGAGTCCATGTTTCACTCGTTTATTCTATCAATGAGAGTAGATTCCGTTAACCCCCTTAAGCATGTAAGTTAGCCATAGGTTATCTGAGCATACGAGTATTAAAAGCAGAGCTTAGAGTCCTCTAACTGCTGTTATTTCTGCGTATCGCCATGGAGTCAAGATAGAGATTAGTGTCGGCTATTTGACTCACAATCAGAGAGCAATTAAATTTATTAAAAAAGAGAGAAATTCAATTATCAGTATTTCAATAATAAGTCATAGATCTTAACTTGCACATGGATTTTGGTGGAAAGATTGGTCACAACTTCACGATCTCATCAGTTGCTAGCTAATTAGAATATATATTAAAACCTACAATAGTTATCTATGGCTGATAACTGGGAATGCAGAGTAGATATTTTATCATATTAAAGCAACCCATACATTCAACTAAATCGATGGTAGAAGTTATACGATAGAATGTGCTCTATTTTGCCCATATGGTACACCTAATCAGTATTGGGTTTTTATGGTAGTAGTATAGACATTTGAAAATTGATAATATTTTTGATACCGAATATCAAGATGTAACCTTTTACTCAGAATCATAATATTCAAAATCCTGTATGTGTCTTCAAAATTCAGAAAATCATGATCAATTGGATTCTTATATGTATACTAGACATATATACATATATAATATGAGTTTAATGGGCTACTCCTAGGGAAGCCAACTTGGCTACCTCCGATATTATTTTTTTTACTTCTTAAGGTATTTTCTGAAAACACTTGGGGAATTTAATGCACTGGATGATTGCATGTTGTCACTCAAATGTTGTGTAAAACGAACATTACTAACATATCCATCCGAAAGGGGTCAATTTTAGCCATTTTGATACCCTTAAAATTCGACAGGCTTGATAGATGAGATACAAGTCTCGAATCGAGTTAAAATTTGAAATGAGAATATGGTGTCATATAGTAATCTAAATCCCTCGAGTGTTTTCAGAAAATACCTTAAAAAAAAATAAAGGTGAGGTAGTCAAGTTGACCCCTTTGGGGGTAGCCCCATTAGACCCACATTATATATATATAGGGTTAAATGGGATTGCCCTGGGAGTAGCCAACTCCCGCCCCTATTTTTCCCTCATTTTTTTATTTCTTTGGAAAATGAAAATTTGTATATTCATCACTATACCCCTCTAACATTCTATTAAAATTTCGTCAGAAACAGAGACTCCTACGGCCTCCATCCAAACAGGGTCGATTTAAAAAATCCTACGACCGTTAAAAAATGACGTCTGGGATGGAGGCCTAGGAGTCTCTGTTTCTGACGAAATTTTAATAGAATGTTAGAGGGGTATAGTGATGAATATACAAATTTTCATTTTCCAAAGAAATAAAAAAAATGAGAGAAAAATAAGGATGGAAGTAACCAAGTTGGCTACACCAAAGGGGCAGCCCCATTTTACTCGCATCTGTCTATTGAATCCCCACGATAATTCTCTTCTATTTAATTAATTTGCTCCAATTAGTCACCGACATCCTATTTGTATATCATATTCCACCCTCAATTAATCCTTACACACACTTAACTAATCTCCACCGACTTCGTGATGGCAGTTAATTACTATCTCAGTTTATACCCCTGCCATTAAATTTCTCAATCCTAACAATTTAATCGCATGCAATAATATTTAACTTGAATACGATGAGAACATTCCTAAATTGAATCCCTCCGATTATTCCCCTTCCCAATTTACTTTATTCCTTTCCATACCAAGTATCCTTTTATTTCCCTTCGTCCAGTTTTTTTCTTAATCAATTTCATTTCTCTATCATATCGGATGACAAAATGAAGTTTTAGATGATGCATCTTTGATCTACGGAGTTTTAAGTACCACCAAATGATTGTATGTATAACTTCTTTAGTTATTTTCATATCATCTCAGCCAGGCTTTGACTTCAACTTGGCTTACAAATATCTAACATTGTATGGATTTTTTTATATTAAAAATAGATATAATATTTTTTTTGGATATTGCAAAGAAGGTCAACTGATGCATTGGTTAGGAGATGCGAGTGGTGGGATGTTGAGCCGGGTCAAGAGAGGACGAGGACGGCCAAGAAGTGTTGGAAAGAGACTATACGAAGGGATCTTAGTTTTTTGGATATAAGTCCGAGATTGACCTAAGACAGATCTGAATGGAGGCGAAGAATCCATGTAGCCGACCCTACTTAATTGTGGGAAAAAGCTTTGTTGTTGTTGTTGTTGATTTCCATCTCTTTATATGTCTATAATTGTATTATTATTCTATGTGATAGGTATCTTCAATTTACATTGTAAACGGGTGAATTTTCCATGCACCTTGTCGTGACTGTTGTGATTATCTTCTGTATCTAAATTTAATGACGTCAAAATTTATGTAGTTATGATCTAGACACAAAAAATTAAAATAATGAGACTTATGTTTTTATTGACAGTATATTTTGAATTTTGAGATTCTTACTTTAAAAGTATTCCCTCAATAATAAAATGATGTACAATCTATCACTATATTTACATGAGTGCCCCACCTATTGTAAAATCCCGGGTCCGCTAATGCTTCAATCCGTCTTGATTTATGCCCCAATGAAGAGAGTAGAAAATAAGCAATAGGATATTTATAATTTGTCAGACAAACTACTAAGTTACTCATCTTCCTCGATTACCTCTTGTCATTTATGTTATTCTATCATTTCAACACATTAGGATATAATATACACATTATTATTGTAATTGAATGAAATTCCAATACCTCAAACAAATCGTATATTTGCAATTCTATTTTGTTATCTATTTCAACCTAAAAATATCCTAAACGAAATTTAAGTCACTGCAAACTTAAAACCATACATTGGAATTACTTGAATAATTAATACAACTAATAAATGGCTAAGAATTATTGTCGTTGGAATAACTGGATGCACCATCCATGGGATGATCAAAGCCACATATGCCAAAAGTTACAAATAACTTTGATGTTGAAGTGAAAATGTGCTTTAGATGGGCGCCATTGTAAAGAGGCACGAATACCTTAACGTTGACACGAAGAGATGCATCTCCTAATTGGAGGGATGCACCCTGGCTAGGAATGGTCACTTACGATGTATAACTCATGGAGTGTGCCTTGAAAGGGATTCCATCATTGAATTTCATACCATCATTCGATTGCCAACCAATTCTATTCCAACCAATTCCGTCATCATTTAATCCAATAAAATTCCACAATCATAATTAACATACATTTTATTACCAGTGAAGCATCGAAGTGATCTTGTCGGCTTGTGCATTCGGACCCCCACTGAATCCGACTCATGCGGCTCCACCCCGAGTGCCACCAATATCCAACAACCATCATTTCCTCGAACCCTTTGCGAATATGACTCCAGAGGCTTCCTCCTGAGACTCAACTACCATATTTTTATCTTATTTTTATTTTATTACTTTTCATTTTTATATCCAATTTAGTTTTTTATTTTCTCTTTCGTGCAGCTATCTCTCGAGACTATCACGATGATCCGTATCTATCAGTGATTATCCTTGACTCTTGGAGGACTAGGCCGTGACACAAGGTTTGAGCTCATTTGTAGTGGTAATCGCATCCAACTCTCCTCGTCAGGATATTCAAAATTGCAAAGAGTTAAGAGATCCACGGGATCTCAAGGTCGCGAACGTATTTAATTTGAGGTTGCAGCATAACAGGAGAGCGATCAGCATTTGCCGACCTGGACTATTGTCTTCTCCAATTTTCATTTCAATTTTTGTTATTTAAACAACAAACTCATCAATTAATAAAAATATTTTTATTTGCTAAATAAAATGCAGAATCTTCCTGTCCATGTGGATTCGACTCTGACTTACCCTATACTGTGCTTAGCGCATAAGTTAGTTAAGTCCGATAATTTATTTGTTCGATCTGTATTTTTGTGGGTTCTCAACGACTATCCAAGTGTAAAATCGAGTACCCAAACCCTCGAGAATACGCTTCAACATGTATTTCAAAAAAATCAAAAAAGTTGAGGGAAAAAGAGGTGAGTGTAGGAACCTAATATCATGACATTATCATTCAAATTTTGACTTAATCATATCCCTCCCATCAATCTTATCAAAATTTGATGGTCAAATGACCTCTTGAGATGGATATATTAAGAGTGTCAATTTTACGAAATTTGAATGACAACATTATGACAAAATGTGATCTAAATTCTCCCAAGAGTTTCTAAACAATATCACAAAAAATAAAAATTAAATCGGAAGAAACCAAGTTAGCTACTCCATAATAGCATTTACATTTTACCCTATATATATAATGTTTGTATACAAAATCGAATCTTTAACAAGGTCACCTACCATTTCAACATCCAACATCCTACCAAAATTCATATGGCTCCATGGGTATTCAACACATAGGACCTATAAAATCATGTGATAGGGGTAGGGATATCGTTACTTTTGAGAATGTTACCTCGAGACTTCTTTTTGCACGAAAACGGTGTTCTGTCACTCTGATCGCAGCGATGAGGTGCCCTTGGAGATGACCACGAGATTCCCTACGTGATGGATTCGACCAACTTCCCAAGCGGTGGTGGTGGCTCTTTGGCGAGTATTCCCGCCAATGAGCATTTAGCTCCGGTGAGGGTACATGGGGTGGGCAACTATGGTTTTGAGAGAGCAGCCCACCCTTCTCATATTTAAAAGAAAAGGATTTAAATCTGGATCGGATTTGGAACCATGTATAGGTACCGATTCCTCCGCTTAAAATGTTGATATCTTGAGTTAGAAAGCTTTGAAATTTATCGCTCTTAAGCTTGTTGGAAAGGTCTCGACGAGCTCCATGAAATGATATCATTATTTGCATTTTTATGATAGTAAAAAAAGGAGGTTTCACACACTCCGCCTCTAGCTAGTCACCATCAAGGTTTTAAATCTCAATTTCGATTTTATTTCAAGATGGTAAAAAAATAAAGCAAGTTCAAAATTACAATGAAATTTTGCCAATTTTGGCCAAAATCGATCTAGATTTGTGAAGGAAGGGTCCATATCGAGATTTTGATTTCGATTTTGGTGGAGTGTCGAAACCAAAATTTCAGCAAAATTTCACCAAATTGGGAACACTGACACCATCTCAGCCCCAACCCCCCATTCTCGGATGCTGCTTTGCCGAGGGATTGGTGCATCTACTCCAAGCTCTAAAGCTAGGATCCCTTCTTTTCGTGAGTCTTGAAGCTCCAGTTGATCCTTGTCATCAACGACTCCTAGGAAAGCTGCTCCTCATCGTCAATGACCCAGCCACTCCTTTCCAACTCACGTCACGAGTACGAATGGCTATCGAGCCCAACGAGCTGAGCCAGGTCCTAACTCAGACTCGAGCTCGAGCTCGGGCTCAGTAAGCTCAAGCCTCTTATTGGACTCGATAAGGCTCGAGCCGAGCCCCTTATCGAACATGGTCTGGGCTCGAGCCAAGTCAGGGTCGTTAAGGAAAATTGATATTTTTTGGTACAAAAGTGGGTTGCCTAAACTCAAACCCACAACCTCTTCTTTAAAGACTATCTTCCTTACCAGTAGGCAACTATTCGAATTACATTTCAAAAGTTAAATTATAATATATATTGTAACTTTCTATTTTCTAATAAAAAATACTAATTAGCTAACTATAACGTAGAAAAACATGAATATAGTTCTAATTGTTTGTTCCCTATAAAAAGATAATATTCGCTCGGTACATTAATTGATAACATATATTATAAAATATCTTCCTATTTAAAGATGTATCAATAATATGAAATCGTAATTAAGTGTACAATATAATATGAGATATTACCACGTTGGAATTCGCATTCACATATATGGACATATATAGTTCTAAGGTGACCACGAAACAAACTTATATCGATCTACAGTTTGGTTGGGTATAGTATACATATTTAATTACTACCTACGTAGACAGCTACAACTATAGATATAGATATCGATTATTGAACAGTCAACTCCTCTTGTATGTGTATTATATATAAATATATAATTATATAAATATTATATATATATATATATATATATATATATATATATTCCTTATCATGCCCTTTTATCGAATTATCGAGCCGAGAGCGCTCGGCTTGAGCTCAACTCGTTAAACTATCGAGCCCAAAATTTTGGCTCAAATTCGGCTCAATAGCTTAATGAGTCAAGCTCAGAAGTCCTTATCAAGCCGAGCTCGAACATGTCACACCGAACCTTGATTCAATAGCAATCTCTAGTCGCGAGTGCCCAAGTACAACCTCTATTACCCTCACCGCCCACAAGGGCAATTTTGCGAACATCTTTGTTTTAAATATTTTTTAATATTTTAGATCTATTTTGTAATTACTAGAACTTTAGCTTATTTCTATAATAAGTTACCCATTTACGAATACTTTATTCTTTTGTAAAAATTGTAGTTATCCAATTCGAGTTTTCATGATTTATTTATGAGTTCTCATGAAGCTTCCTTCAGCTCTAAAAACTTCGTTTATTCAATTTACAATGTGTTCACATATTATTTAATTTTAAATATAAAAATGGAAAAAGTGCATTCTTCATTTTCTTTTTAAATTACAAGTTGGCTCTTATCTTCTTTGTTTTCTTACACAACGCCATGAGTCTTCCTAAAATCATTAAAAATAGCTAGTAATCAAACATATTCTTTGAGGATTCTATGGAATCTTTAAAAAATGTGTGAAATCTATTGGTGCAAGTTTCATTGCATTTTAATACTAGATGAATAAAAATAAAATTAGGGAAATACATCTTGCAATAACACCAATTTTCAGGTAAGAACTTCAACATTTCGTCAACCGGTTCAGTCATATATCTGTGTTCGACCTTGAACTTACCCCCATACATTTTAAAGGTATTTCTTGTAGATTGTATATATCTAAAAAATTCCGAAGATCATGTGAGCACACAACGACACTAAATCTCACATTTTAACGTATCAATTTCCACGCTCTCATAGTCTAAATAATGCACAACCCTACACCATGCATGTAGATTTCATGAAGTAATCACAAATAAATGAAGGGGGGTGACCTTGGAATGACTATTTGAGGATGGATTTTCCTTTTTGGTATTGTTTTCTCATGGAATTGGCGTTTTCCTTGATCATGGATCTTCTGGTTGTCTCTCCGACATCCTCTACTCCTCTTTGGATGCTCATGGAGGTGGAAGAAGTTAGGGTTTGAATGGGGAAAATTCTGACTAAAAGAGAGGAATTCAACCCCATTTTGATAATCTACATCACCCATGTTTTCAAAAAAATACAAATATGTCAAGTGCTTAAATGAAATTAACTTGAGCAAAGAAGGTCCACTTTCCAAGTTCTTGGGCTAATTGAAAATGACTCAACAGGTTGCTTAGAAGGTTCCAAAATTGGGTGCATTATTAATATGGATGAGAAGGGTCGGGTACGTATATGAATATAGCTATAATCATATCCTTATCTATTTTAAAATACGAATATGAATGCGGATACAAATATCAACAAATATAAAAAATATGTATCTATTCCTAAAAATGAATATGAATATAAAACAGATACGATCGGGTACGAATAATAGCAAAAATATTTTAATAGATTAACTAAAATATACATGTTTAGGATGGTTTATACAAAATAAATATACTAAAAATATTTATTTCGTAACAATTATATTAATAATGGTGAATGCAATCATAAAACGTTGTTATACATGATTATAGAAAAAATTTATAACTATATTTATATACCAAAATATACATACGAATACGAATGTGAATATTAGATAATATCAAAGTGATATCCATATCCACATCCACTTTAAAACGAATACAAATATGAATGAAAATATATAAATAAAATAAATATGATAGTGAACCGGATACGAATATATTCACATTCGTTTCATCCCCAATTACTAATGTTTCCATACAACTTGTGCTAGGTACTTGACCTTGATGGTAGAGTCAAGCTTGAGCTCCCATCTAGTGGTTTACTTACTAGAAGATGCGTTAAAGGGGTCCTTCAGCTTTAACTCTCATGCTCTTTGTAGTTAACTAAAATGTTCCAAACTCGAGGAGACCCTTGAACCTATGAAGGATGCCTATCTTCACGATTTCTTTTTACATACAAGTCCAGTAGTATCAACGAATGAGTCAATGTCTACTAAGCGATAAAGGCAGATAATTATGATGCCAATAAAGGATTTACATCCTATCAACAAGGCAAGGATCATAAATGATTCTCTTTAGTAGGGAAGGACATCTTCAATATCAATGACTACGAAAAGACGCATGAAGTTACATATAGTGTCGCTTCATCTTCAAAAATCCATTCACCTTCAAGATTCCATCTTCAAGTATTGCAATGGAGGTTTGTTATCCATTGATAACATTTTAGAGAAGCGCAACAATCTATTGTTGCAATCCTCACACGTCATGAATTGATGTGTAACAAGATGCAGAGAAGCATGAGCTTTAGCTTTTAGAAAATAGGGTTGCCAATCGAATAGAATTGAAATGAACGAATCTATGTTCTAGTTCGACAAAGTTCGAGTTCAGATTCATATCGATATATGTTCATTAACATATGTTTTAGTTCAAGTTTGAGGCAATATTACTTCAATAATGATTTGCCACAAGATAAACTTGTTAAAATAAACAAGTTCGATGCTAATTCAAAGTCGGACTTCGATAATTAGTTTTGATAGTTCGATAAGCATTTATAAAAGTAAAAAATGATTCAAATTGAAAAGTTGCTAATGGCTAAAATCAAGCTAAAAATAAGTTTTTATCTATTATTTATTTTATCTAAATATGCAATTTCAACTCTAACATTAACCACCACAGATTATCATACATGTGTACATATATACGATTTTAGGTGTGTACTATCAAACTAAAATATTTATTGAATGAATATATACATGGATGAAGTCAGGATTGTTGGTTCAGGGGGGGCGAATATAATAGAAAGATATTTTTTTAAATATATACAGAATTTTTTTACTTAAGATGCAAAATTTATTTTGACTTCATATTGTACCATCATCAAAATTACTAAACAATTAATTTTAAGCATATTACTATAATTTTAAAATTATGAAAAGAAATACTTCAGTATTAAAATTACCAACAAACTTACTACATTTAAATATGACTTGAGAACCAATAGTTTGTCATATATAAATTATAATTGTAAGAAGTTGTTCCTTTTCTTTGGAATTTATAATTGATCATGAAAGAAACAATTAACCTTATTTTTTTTTCTTAATAAAAAATAAAAAGATATCAAACATACATTTATGTAAAGCTATTTAAAGCGCACTCTCCTTAAATTTAAATCATACTCATCTATAATTAATTATGTTGAAATCAACTTCTTTCTCAATATATATCAATAAATAATTTGTGAGAAAATCATCTTCGTATTTAAAAATCCAACAACTGTATATTTAATTTTTTTTAGAAACTTCTTTCTCAATGAAATATGTTTTTTAAGGATATGGTAATTTTAAAAACAAATAAGGATATGGTAATATCTATATATTTATTTATATCCGTCGATTTGCATCTGTATGTTTGATATACAAGTTTACCAATGGAGCTCATTTATACAAGTGTATATATATCAACTTTCATCCAATCCAATTTATAATGTAAAATACATGTATTTAGGCTCGACAATAAATTTTCTTCTTATAAATAGTTACATATTTTATTTTGACTAGTGGTCAGTGGTTTCAACTAGTATATTTTGTTATAAAGAAAAAAAATACCCCATTATAATGCATGTACGTAACTTTAACGAACCAACATGATACGATCGTTTGTCAATTATAAATGGAATGTCAAAGTTCATAAGTAATATTTTTTATAAAGCTTTTGACAATATGATGATTACTAGATGGAAATTATGAAAAAATCTTGTTTTTATACTCACAAACTATTAGCAACATTATAACAATAGATTAACGACTAAAAGTACCATTCCATTCTATCACTTCTTCTATGGTATAGCAAAAACTCCAACATCCTCTCTAAAATCCATGACAATCACAAGACATAAATAAAATTATTAAGAATTTGACAGTGTGGAAACTAAATAGGCGCATCCATAAGAGGTGATACAATTACCATCATAACAAACAACAAGCTAATTGACTAAGTTTTTTATATACATGTATTAATAATGTAATTAGCATCTATCATAGATCAATTGAAAAAGAATAATAAATTAAAAAAATATATTCGATTGTGTTGATACTGCACTCACTTCTTGCGAGTAACGAAGGAAGATTGAATTAAATCAATAGAAGTGAAGGCCATGATAGTGCTTAGACGGCTACGTTGAAGTTATGACATAAGAAATTGGCACAATTTAATTCGTTCGCATTGTCCAATCGAGAAATTAAAAATACAAAGAGAGAAGAATAGGTGGACTACATGCACTAAGTATTCGCATTATGAAAATAAACATTGGAGGTAATCACATCCACTGGGGAAATAGTTAACATTAATTTTTTCTATTTTTAGAATTTAAATGGTGTTCCCATAAGAGAGTGTGGCCCACTAATATTATTTTTACTAATTTTGGAGATAGATGGCACGGGTAGTGATCCTTGAAAAATAGATGGAAGGTGTGGGGGGAGATTTTTTTTCCACTGAAATTAGGGAAACATGGGGGAAGGGTGGAAGGGGGGCCAATGTATGGGCTTCTAAATTGTTAGGTGTGGAGGAACGGGAGGAGCTTGGCCCCCTCCCCCCTCCGTCCCTGAATATATATATATATATATATATATATATATATATATATATATATATATATATCCATTATGCTATTGAAATAAAACTGAAAGTTCGCGTTCAATTAATGAGCAAACAAACATAATCCAAAAAAAGGCAAGGAGGGCATACAAGCAAAATAAATTTTATGAAGTACATATGGGCTAAACTGTAATTTACTTGTTTCCCTTTTGCCTTTTTTTGGTTTCCAACTTAATGTTATAAAAACATGTACATTATCATGGAAGCGCTGTATAGAAATACCAAACCAAAGTTGTATACCAACGGTTACCACTGAAAAATTACATGTACGTTCCAGCACCTGTAAGACAAACCTTTGAAAAATTACATAGAATCTGAATATCAGAAACAATTAAAAAACTTCTAGAAAAAGACCATCAGATGCCCCCTCACTTGTGCTCCATAATATGGCATCAATGTTCGCAGTGGATGTATTCCCATTTCACCCCAATCAATATCTTTCTCAGTACAACTCTAAAAAACAAAAACATTCATCCTGCCTGCCAAGTGAGAAGAGCAAGTGAGCAGAGGCATGGTAAAGGAGGGACATGAAGAAGACAAGCTGGCTGATTCGGAGGAGATGGCAACGGGGAAGGGGGCTGTTAAGAACTGGATGGGGTGGAGGATCAGGAAGCTGGAAGAAAAGAATAGGGAGCTGACATAGATGTTAGGCGTCAGGACGGCTTGTGAATCCTCAAGGTAGATAAAGACACCAGCATGATCGCATAAACAGATGACAGAGAAGTGGAGCCAGGAATAAGAATCAGGCTGGTGTCAATTAGAAAGGCATTGCTGTTCTTGGTGAGAGCATACATGAATACACCCATTTATGACTGAACGGAGATAACTTGAGAATGATACAAGCACAGGAAAGCGATGGAGAAGGAAACTACAATCCTTTTCCAGCATTCACACTGGCACATGAAATTCAGAAATATTTGCAAATATTTTCCTATCGATGGAGAAAAAATAGCGGAAATTAAAACATTCTACACACTCCTCAAAGTGGCTCTTCCAGGAGAAATGTTTGAATGGTCTCGGCCGGTGACCTTAAGCGATCAACAACCGTACCCCGGTCGTTTCGCGGCCGGTGGTTGCGGGAAGACCGGATCTGGCGGAAGAACATCATGCGGGTGCAGGGAAAGTGGGGGCGGACGGCTCAAGGGGCTCGCGCCCTATAAAAAGACCTCCTGACGGAGGAGAATTCATCGAAGCAAAGCCTCGAATTCGGGAGCCCCCCTCCCATCCCTCTCTCTCATTCTCTCTCTCCTTCTCTCTGAAGCAAAGGCGGTGTACCTCGATTTGCAACTGGTATCAGAGCTCGTTGTTCAAGATCCAACCCCGATCAACTTCATCAACGGCAACGCTGATCGCTTGTCTTCCTTAGCTACCGCCGCCGCCGCCCAACTCATCTAGTCCTAAAAAAACCCTAGATGAGAGATCAAAAATGACAAGCAAGACTATTGAGGTGGAAAAAATTGAATACCTTAATGGTACTAATTATGAGTTATGGAGTAGAAAGATCTACTATGGGCTGTTGCACGATAGCATACACTCCATCATAGACAAACCCGGCACAACCTTATCTAAAAATCCAACTATGGAGGAAATAAGGTCCCGCGAACAGTGGGAGAAAACAGATAATATGGCTAGGAGCTTCGTGCTTACCCACATGAATTTGAACCTGATTCGGGT
This sequence comes from Ottelia alismoides, assembly GCA_037367405.1. NCBI lineage: Eukaryota > Viridiplantae > Streptophyta > Magnoliopsida > Alismatales > Hydrocharitaceae > Ottelia > Ottelia alismoides. Next base: position 382,964 of record JAZKJV010011711.1, on the reverse strand, counting down.
CTTTGAGACCTGCAAATCAGCTTACGAGCTCTGGACCGCGGTTAAGGAAAAATATCACTCGAAGTTGGAAGTGAGCGTCCAGCTTCTTCTACACAAGTACAACTCATGTAGAATGAAGGAATCTGAAAGCGTCCTCGAGCACGTGAACAAGATGATTGTGATGGCCAAGGATCTAGCAGTTGTTGATTGCACGATTCCGGAGAGGATGCAGATCGCAACCATATTAGGAAGTCTCCCACCGTCATTCGACATGGTTGCCACATCTCTGAGGATGAATGGCAATATTAAGTCTGTGACAGACCTACCTGCACAGCTGACAATTGAGCAGGACCTCTCTAAGTAAAGATCAAAAGCTGAGATCTTTGAGGTCGAAAAAGAAGAAGAAGCAAATGCCGTGCACGTGAAGAAAAGGTTAGACCCCTCCAAGGCGAATTTCAAGGGAAAGAGTGGGAAATATCCACGTGGCTCCTGCTACACTTGCGGCAAATATGGCCATTTCAAAGTCAATTGCCCCAATAAGAAGTCAGAAAATTCTAAATTGCCTGAAAACAAAGGCAAGAAGAAAATAGAATTCACGGTTGTCGTGGAATGCAACTCCGTCGTCACGGACAGTGATGAATGGTGGATCGACTTTGGAGAACCAGACACATCGCAAAGACGAAGGTGGGCCTGATGGACTTCAAGGAGTTGAGCAAAGGAGAATAGAGGATCTTCATGGGGAACAACACCTACCTGGATGTGGAAGGTATTAGGACATACAGACTTGACCTAGGGGATAACGTTCTGGTACTGAATGATGTACTATATGCCCCAGGGATATGTCGGAACCTGATCTCTGTCCTGATGCTGCTCAAAAAGGATTTTGAAGTCCGATTTTATAATAAGCATGTATCTATAGGCAAGAATAAGGACTATGCGATGGGAAAGTTTGTGCTCGAGTATGACATGTTCTGCCTTCCTCTAATAAACTCTAGTGAATCAATGAATGTCTCTTCTGAATCTTCTTTGTGTTTTTGTCTGACTATGACTTGTGGCACATGAGCCTGAGTCATCCAGGAAATTCTAAAATTGATCAAATGGTGAAGGCAGATATGTTGCCTAAGATCACAGGTGCAAGGACATTGCCCTGCGAACATTGTCTGACCGGTAAAATGACAAGAAGACCCTTTTCAACCAGAATTCGGTTAACAGAGTTACTAGGTTTGATCCATTCGAACATATGTGGGCCACTGAGCGTCAACACACATAGAAATAAGAAATATTTTATAACATTCATTGATGATTACTCCAAGTTCTTCTATGTCTATCTCTTAGGAAGAAAGTCAGAAACACTTGAAACATTTAAGAGATATAAGACGGAAGTGGAGACAAGATTGGAAAACCAATCAAGACCCTTAGCACAGATAGAGGTGGGGAATTTACCTCAAATGAATTTGAGGACTACTGCATTCAGACAGACATTCGTAGCAAACTACAATGCCCTATATACCACAGCAGAATGACGTAGCAGAAAGAAAGAATCGAACTTTGATGAATGCAGTAAGGTGTATGCTTTCACACTCTGGATTTTCCAAGAAATTCTAGGGAGAGGCAGTGTTGACTGTAAACTACATACAAAACAAGATTCCCACCAAATCTGTAGAATCAACGGCATATGAAATATGAAATGGCAGAAAGCCCGAATTTGGCCATCTCCAGGAAATGGGGATGTGTTGCACATGTTCTGGTATCGAGTCAGCTTAGGTACAAGCTAGACTTCAGGATGTTAAAGTGCAAGTTTATTGGATATAGTTAACATTCTAAAGGATATAGGTTCTTCCATAAAACTAAAGGTCTGATCGAAAGTCGTGATGCAACTTTTCTTGAAATTCATCAAGAAAATGAGCATGAAGTAGAGGAATCAGATCCTCTGATTGTCCTACAAGACAATGAAGACGACTTGATCATTAGACAAGAACTTGAGGATAATATCGATCATCTAAATGTAGAGAATGAACCTATGGAACATGATGATCCTTTAGAAGAAGTGGGTGGAACCACACAACCCATGAGTATAATCGGCAATTAGAGACCCAGAACATGGCCCGCATGGATGGAAGATTACCACTTCTATGGATGCGAGGCGTCGTGCTACACTGTAGATGAGGATGTCGCGGATTGTACAGATCTCATATCCTTTGATGAAGCTATGGCTTTGTCTGAGTCAGAATCATGGACGGTCGCCATGAGGGATGAGTTGGACTCAATCGAACGAAACGGTGTATGGGAGTTATGTGATTTGCCAGAAGGTAGGCAATCCATAGGATGTAAGTGGGTATTCAAGAAAAAGTATCGAGTTGATGGTACAGTTGACAAATACAAAACCAGATTAGTTGCCAAGGGTTATACTCAACAAGCTGGAATAGATTTCCAGTAAACCTACTCTCTGGTGGATAAGTTTGCATCTATTCGGATGATCTTAGCCATAGTCGCATATATAAATTTGGAATTGTTTCAAATGGATGTGAAGACGGCCTTCCATAATAGAGAATTAATGGAGGAGATTTATATGCGACAAACTGATGGCTCTCAGGTTGAAGGTCAGGAGAAAAGGGTTTACAAGTTAAGAAAGTCATTATATGACTTGAAGCAATCTTCACGGCAATAGTATCTCAAATTTCATGAGAAAGTTATCGTATTTGGATTTATTGCAAAAAAATTGGATAACTACGTGTATGTCATGAAGAGTGGGAGCAGGTTTGCAATCATGTCATTGTATGTGAACAACATTCTGATTGTTGGTAATGACATACTAATGCTCAATGAAATCAAACAGAAATTGAGCAATGAATTTGAGATGAAAGACATGGGTGAAGCATCCTATGTTCTTGGAATTCAAATAACAAGAGACAAGGACTCAAGGACATTGAGCCTTAGTCAGAAAAGATATTTACATACTATATTAAGGAGATTAGGAATGCAGAATAGCACTCCAGCTCCAACACCACTTGTGATGGGAAAGAGACTCAGCAAGAGTCAGTGTCCCGAAAAGAGGCAAAAACCTTTAGAAGTACCATATGCACAAGCGGTGGGAGTCTAATGTATGCAATGATGTGTACTCGACCTGACTTAGCCACATACGAGAAAAGGTCACAAATGGAGTTGAACCAAGTAACATTGCAACACCAGCTAAGCATAATGGTCTTCCCTCCCCCCTTCCTTGGTCAATAAGCTTCTCACTCCCTTTGCCAACTAGTAATATAAAAGCTCAGCGGTGTTTAATATAATAGTCCCCTTCGCCTGTTGCTGATCCCCTCTTTACACTTCCTCGTTCTCGCTTGGATGGAGTCTCGGTCGGCCTTGAGACTATTCGACGAAGGAGGGGACTCTGATCTGCCTTTCGAGTGACGAATTGAAGGTCGACGGAAAGGTGCCAGCTAGTCTTCCTGATAATGCTAGAGGGGTACCTCGATTCAAAAGCACCCCGCGATTCTTCCTTCCCCTTCTCGGGTACAGAAAGAGAGAGGGAGCTTGCGGGGAGTTCATGCCCGACTTCTTTTCACGTGCCCGAGCCAGGGGGCATTTTCTTATTTATTAGTTATTTTGTGTAGTTGATAAAAAAAACTCACATCTACAACCTCTCCCGGAAGAGACTTGATCATGCCGTACTTCTTGCTCTTTTGGGCGTGGGCGCATATATCGCGACTGACAGGAGCGGGCTTCTCTTCTTATCCACCGGAGAGAACCTGGATCGAATGCGGTCCTTTAATCGCTCTTTCCTTTGGGCAGGCAGGAGGCATTGAATGATACCTTCTGCTGCTTTTTCTAGTTCGCTTTTCCCGCTCTCTTTCACCTTTCCGAGCGCGATATAAACAAACTTTCCCAAAGCTAGGGCAAACTAGTCCCAAAAGTCAACTTTAGGAGGAATCAATGAAAGAGGAATCAATGAAACGACATCAATTTTTGAACCTATCCAGTAAGCTTAGTCAGTAGATATCAAAGTAATCCCGGTCTAGCACATTGGGAAGCTGTAAAGAGGATTCTTCGATACCTGAAAGGGACATTACATCTGAAACTTGTGTATCAAGCAGAATCGTTTGAAGTAGTAGGATACTCTGATGTCGCTTTCGGAGGGGATGTGGATGATAGAAAATCTACATCGGGTTACCTGTTCATGTTTGGTGGTGCAGTCGTTTCTTGGGGTAGCAGGAAACAAGGATATATATCTCAACATACACAAGAGGCTGTACATTGCATGTAGCATGGCCACCACTCATGTTGTGTGGATCAGACGTTTTCTAGAGAATCTAAATCTCGAATTGGTCAAAGGGCTAATTGAAATGTATTGTGACAATCAAGCTGCGATAAGCTTGATCAATAGTGGGGCTAAAGTTCTAAAGGAAAGCACATTGAGATCCAATATCACTATATACAAGATATAGTGGGGAAACAAGAAATCATGATAACCACATCCCTACCAGTGACATGTTGGCTGATTCTCTAACCAAGGGAATAGCAGCAGGAACATATATTAAACATGTTGGTTTAATGGGACTCAGGAATGTATGAGTCAAGGAAGAGGTTTCATAGATAATGATCCTCACATGATAAATCTCCATGTATATATACTACACGAATAGTGAGAGCATATATGTTTTGACCACTTCGGTCAAGTGGGAGATGTTTGAATGGTCCCGACGAGTGACCTTAAGTGGTCAACAACTGTACCCAGGCCGTTTCGCAGCCGGCGGTTGCGGGAAGACCAGATCCGTACGGAAGAACATCGTGCGGACGCGGAGAAGGTGGGGGCGGACGTATCGAGGGGCTCACGTCCTATAAAAAGACCTCTCGACGGAGGAGAATTCATCGAATCAAAGCCTCGAGTTCAGGAGCCCCCCTCCCATCCCTCTATCCATCCCTCTCTCTCATTCTCTCTCTCGTTCTCTCTGAAGCAAAGGCGGCGTAACTCAATTTGCAACAAGAAATAGGACTGAATGATATGGGATAAAACAGTTGATTTCTACATCTTTGTATGGGCTACTAGTTTAAAATGATACTATATCAGGTGTAGGCATACAATACCTGTATTATTTGAAGATGTGCATTTTTTAACCAATTGCAGTGCTACGTTGCTCAAGAGCACAAATTTCAGTGCATAATAAGTGCAACTCTGTTAATGAATACACCTGTCTATTACTACATTTGCGACAAAGGGATCAGATGTAGGGAAATGCACGCACATCACTTCAACTCCTCAAAACTTCAGGATGAGCGACTGTTCTTTGAAAAAGAATTCTTTTTTGCTCTCTCCAAGATTGTTTTGTCGGCAGTGATGAAAAATGCAGCAATTGAAGCTGCAATATAAAATTTGTTAGTTGACTAGATATGAAGAGGGACAATTTTTTTAGAATTAAAAGGACGAATTTCCATAAAAAGCTCGACAAAACTTTATATACAATAGGATGAATAAATTACTCTTTCGAAAGAATTACTTTCTAACATAACAAATGACCATAAAAAATGACCAACAGCACTGCTTCTTTAAAAGTTTAGGAAGGCTAACTCCAGTTTGAAGTAATTAGAGAAAAAATTATTGAAATGCAGCAGCCATCAAAGCATCTCATGAGCACTTTATTGTAGTATATCTTCATCTCTTTCCTGTCATCCTCATAATTCCTATTTGTTAATGCTGATATCTTACATTTGCCCCCATAGAAGGTGCCATGCACCCAAGGCGCAGTATACCAAAAACTAGGAACATCTTGAAACCAACAGCCCCTAAAACAGAGATTTCGATACTATTTAGGGTAAAATACATGAGAGTTCCCAGTTTATGGGGCGAATATCAATAAGGTTCCAGACATTTGGGGGCATGAATTCCAGTACTATAACACTTTGTCAACGACGTTTTTCGTTTTCATTAATGAAAGACTTAACCTTATGGATATGGTCTATGTTTTTGCAAAGTTTTGATAATTAGTGATTGATCAGCTATACACCATCTTCAATATTGTTATTACAACAGATATGGCATACCTCCAAGATTTTGATGATAATAATACTACCCATGATGCATAGCTAATCAAGTGCTAATTATCAAGAACTTTGAACTACATATATAATGCTTGCCAAGCTAATTTTCATATGATAAAATTGAACGTCACTTGACTAATTCTTATGGTATTGAAATTAGACCCCAAAATGTTACTTTTATAATGGGATCCTTTTTTATATTTACCCCAAACTTTGGCACCTTTTATGTTATATACCTACTATTTATTTCTTCCAAAAAACCTAATATTATCAATGTTGTTATAAGGAGTTGCCTTCAATAAGAAGTTCTCGAAAGAAGAAGCTTGCAGTAGTCAGCAAACTAAGTCAATTAGTTGGACTATGTTGTTCAATGGGGTATCCAAATAAGTTACTATTTGGTCAGTAAATAATTATAAAAATATGCATAAAAGCAGTCTAGAAATAGTTGGTCGAAGAAGCCGTGTAGTCCTTTGATTTCATCTGTTACTTTTGGTATTGATAAATCTTATTAGTCGTATATACTTATCATTAATTTATTTTGAAAAGGTGTAAATTGGATCTCTCGAAATATATTTGCCAGCTGTGTTTGAATGACCATATCAACGTACATGTATCGGAATATATGTATTACAAACATACAACTTTTGCATCCTTGAGAAGGCATGTGCAGAGAAAAAGACTCGGGTTTGGAAAGCTTGGTGAACTGAAGGGCATAATGGGAGTCTAAAAACTTGGTCTTAGCTCTGCAAGCTGAGAAAAAAAGAAACAGGTAACAAGAAATGAAAAGAGAACCCAAACACCAAAACAAGGGCATAGCAAGGTCAATCATTACAATAGTGGACTCGGCTAAGACCTGATATGGGCATGCCAGAGCTTGAATAAGGATACGTACTAGAGCTGCCACTACATTTTCAGATCATACCCCGATTGTTTGGAATCAGAATGATGATCAAAGGTTGTCTGTGTTCCCAATGCGAATAAATATGTAGAAAACCCCGATAGTTTGGAATCAGAATGATGATCAAAGGTTGTCTATGTTCCCGATGCGAATAAATATGTAGAAAAACCCGATAGTTTGGAATCAGAATGATGATCAAAGGTTGTCTGTGTTCCCAATGGCGAATAAATATGTAGAAAAACCACAGCCTTCTTCAATACAAAAGCCAATCTGTCCCCGAGTTTGTTCTACATAGGCCAGATCACTCCTTTCGGTTATACCAAAAATTCCATGAAGATGAAAGGAGGATAATAAACTGTAGGTGTGAAATCAACTATCATGCACATGGTCGATAGCCAAACGAATGTTGAATGACCGAGTCATTCCAAGTATAGAGACCAAGTGTAAGAAATCTAAGCCATTGTACTTTAACATTGCAAATGTTTGATAACCTGGCATAGGACTGGGGTATAGATTTTTTTAAACAAATTACTTTTTAAGTGATTAATATAGTATAGATTTTTATCCTGGCATAGGACTGGGGTAGCAAGTCATTCCAACAAGTATAGATTTTTAAGTGATTAATATAGTTGAGATTCAGAATAATATTTGGTAAATAAATCGGCGATCCTAGGACTCCTTATATAGGTGGAGTTCTGGGTTTAGGGTTATACAAAAGGACCAACTCCTAGATAGTGAGTCGTTCAGAATATCCTTAGAATTAGGGTTTACAACTCGGGACTCAACAATCCCCTTCAAGATGGAGCATATATATATCAATCATGCTCAGCTTGTTGCAGCATTTCTCAATTGCATGCGCAAGAGTGGCTTGGTGAACATATTTGCAGTCTGCTATGTAGATGATACGTTGTAAGTACGGAGCAACCCTTTTGTATCAGATCTCTAGTGTAGTGGAAGTCAGCTTCCGCATGTTCGGTGTGTTTGTGGAACATGGGATTGTTGGCTATATGCATTGTTGCACGGTTATTGCATCCGAGTTCCATGGTATTACAGGGAGTGATATGAAGAAATACAAGTACGGATCGAATTTATGCTAGTTTTGGGCAGCATGAGAGATGGCTATGTATTCACTCTCAGCACTTGAGCAGGATACCACTGCTTGTTTCTTGCTTCTCCAAGTAACTAGGTTTGCTGCAAAGTAAGTGCAGATTCCTGTAGTAGATTTTCTATTTATCATGCATCCTCCATACTTTGCATTTGCATAAGGTCAAAGTTGTTGTCTTTGGTGAATAGTAGACATTTCCCAGGAGAGAACTTGATATAACTTAGAACCATCACGCATGCATCGAAGTGAGACGTAGCAGAGTCCATGAACTGGCTCGGTTTCCTAACAACAAAAGATGTATCTGGTCCGATTATGGTAAGATAGAGTAACTTGCCCACTAGGCGCCAGTATTGACCAGTGTCTTCAATCTCCCCTAACTCGTAGATGTGTCCCTTAAATTCCATGGGTATCTGTGTGGGCTTGGTTCCTAGCATACATGTTTTTTGAAGTAGATCACTAGCATACTTCCATTGTGATATAACTAATCCTTGCTTGGATCTAGCGATTTCAATCCCCAGGAAGTATCGTAGTGGTCCTAAGTCTTTGATCACAAATTGTTTTGCTAACTACTTCTTTACTTCTGAAATACCATCAAAGTTATCTCATGCGATGATGATATTGTCCACATAGACAAGCATTACCCTGGTCCCTTTTCCATTATCTTCCAAAGATCTTATGAGACCCATATTCTCTAATACTTATGAAAACAGACGTGGGGACTCTGCTTGAGTCCATATACCCTGTGTAATAGGAAAATTTTCAGACACTCTCCTTGAGCCTTGAAGCTCGAAGGTTGCTGCATGTATACTGCTTCCTAAAGGTCACCCTATAGAAATGCATTCTTTACGTCAAGCTGGTGTAAGGGCCAGTCAAGCTGTACTACAAGTGACATGAGAATTTGTGTGGATAGACGAGCAACTAGTAAGAAAGTGTCAAAGTCAACACCATATGTTTGTGTGAACCCCTTTGTGACTAGGTATGCCTCGTAGTGATAGATCGTCCCGTTTGGATTGTACTTTACTATGAATGCACATCTGGACCACACTATCCTGACATCGCCAAGTGGGTCAAATAGTGTCTAGGTGTTTCAAGAAATCAATGCAGACATTTCTTTTTCCATTGCCAAGCGCCATCTAGAAACACGAAGGGCCTCGATATGAGTACGAGGGATAAACATATCGAAGGTTGCCTCGACGAACTGTCTGTAGGAGGAGCCAAGTTTAGAGAAGGACACTGCAGCAAAGATAGGATGTTTGGTACACATGTACCGTGAAGGACATTGTCTGGTCTCCTTCCATACAAGATTTGAAAAAACGAAAGGCGGAACGAGGCGTTTTCCCTGGAGGTGAGGCGAGGCGTAGCCTCGAGGCTATCGAGGCGTAAGCCTCAGTTTGTATAGAAAAATAATTATAAAGTATAATAAATATATTTACTGATGAAATTATCTTAATTGACATACATATAATATATAACATTGTAATATATTACGAAATTATGAAGATAAGAACGTGAAAGAAAGGATATGTAAATTCCATAAACCTATATACTAAATTTCTACCCAATCAAAAATATATCATTAGCTATAATTGTCATTAAAATATCAAAGACATCATATTTTTCGCTAAAAAATATTGTGGTGCATAAAAAATTATGATTAGATGTACTAATATATAAAATATGACAACATTGACATGCCTTGAATGTAATCTTATTTTTTTCTAGTTGGTATATTACGTTTCTCATTATGTCACCTCACTTAACACTAGCTTTTCTTTAAAGTTTATGGATTGTGTATTTAAAAGTATAATATTAAGAATTTCTTGGAAAAATTAGACGAACTTAAAAAGCTAGACAACTATGCATATGAATATGAACAAACTTAAAATTCCAAGCATTCATCTTGTAAATATACATCCTACACAACTATGCATTTATAAGCATCTAAAACTACCAATAAGACAATTTAAATCCTTAAAAAATGCTTTAAATTCCAAAAAACGCCTCACAGACCGCCCCGCCCCGCCTCGACTGCCTCACCGCCTCGACCTTCTGAGGCGTACGCCTCATCAATTCCATATGAGGCGTACGCCTCGAGGCTAAAAAGCCCCGCCTCGACCTCCTCGAGGCTAGCCTTTTAATACCATGCTTCCATAGAGCTATTGGCAGATCAAGCTCTGCATTCACTGGACCGCTAATGGTACATATGGTTGTACCATGGACATAGCAGTGCTATCAATCTATAAAAACTCAGTAGGAGAACTGATGAATTCATCATTTTTATTCATTTATTTTAGCTTAAAATCCCTTATAAAACATCTGTAAATATCAATAAATCTCTTCTTTTATAAATCCCTATTCTTTTGTAAATATTATATATTTATCATTGTTTTTAACCTAAAATAAAGAAATAAAGGAAAATAAAGAAAATAGAATATTATATATATGCAATAAATACATGCTGACTCTAACCCTGAGAGTATGTCAAGTCTTGACCTAATCGACAAGGAATAAAGTAAGGGGAGATAAGGCCTTCATTCGGAAAAATCAAGAAAAAGATTCTTCACTTACGAATATTCATCATTGTACATCATTGTATATATTCTATATTTTCTTTTATTATTTTATTTATCACCAAAATCATCTCAAATAAAAACACTTTCTTCTTGGATCTTGTACATAAAAATAAGTTGTAAATATTAAAAATAATTGCAAGAAGAATCATTGTACATATTAAAATAGCATCACTTTGAAAAAGCTGCAAAGCTCAACTTGTCAAACCAATATCTTCTCCACAAAAATTCAAAATAAACCAAACTCACTTTCATTGTGTTCGAAATTAAATAAGTTTAAAAAGAAAGTGGTTTCATTAAAATCAGAGTTAAGATGTGAAAAGTGGCTTTTTAGAGTGATATTGTATATTAAGCATGTATTGTACATTGTATAATTTTATTCCTCTATTTATTTTCCTTTTTTGCACATATTGTATTTTTAAATATTTGTTTATATTATATTTTATGTATATAAAATGCACAAAATAAACAAAAATAAAAATCTTGTATATGTTGTATAGGTATCACATACCTATATTGTAAATAACACTATTTATTTAACTTAATAAATTAATTCATAAAAATCAAATGAAAATATCTTTAAAATACTCAAATAATTTTGTAAATCAATACATTATTAAATTATATAATTATTTGTAATAATAATTTACTAAAAATTCATTTGTTGTATATATAGGTACATTTACCTATAAATAAAGGTTTTTATTCATTATCACCTATTTATTTAACTTATTTATTTTTTTAAAAATAATCATAATTAAGTTTATTAATTTATTAACATTATTTATTTTTAACATTTTTAATTTAAACCGTTTTTTATTCAATTAGTCTTTTATCTTGTAACGTTTGTCTGTTAGTAGGCATGCCTTCCTATTGGCGAACCCGGGTCTGTTGACCCGGGTCAACTCCCCATTCTTGCCCAAATGCCTGAATAATCGTCTGAACTTCGATCTTCTCTGATTTTCCCTCACAAATCCAGCCATCTTCAGCACCCGATCCCTTCTGCATTTGTCTTACTTGTTTTAGCATCCACGCCCGAAAAAGTTTTTTACTCCCCGTGCCTCGGTTCACGCACAGTTCCCATTTTGAATTTCGCTGGACTCCACTGCTTATAAATACATCTCCAAATCATTCGGCCGATTTGATCTGTTTTCCACCATTTTAGCGTCCGAGGCTGAGATTTATAGAGGGAGATGTGACAGGGCTTCATCCCTACAGCCGGAAGCGCGCCAATTTAGATTGGGAGACGTGTTCCGCCACTCGTCGGAGCTTCGCTGGATAAGTCCAGCTTCTTCTCCTTCCATCGCAAATCAAGGTCGTGACATCATCTCATCCACTATAGGTTAATTTAGCATAGTGCATTTCAGTTTCGATTTTAAGTAAATTAGTTAAGCTTAATCTCCATTCATCCTCTGATCTCTGTGATCAGAGGCTATTCTGTTTGATTTTCATCACATCGATCATTCGCACATGTTTGCAATCCGATTCTCCATGCTCTTCCATCTCTGATTCACCCAAATCCACATCAGATCTGGATCCTGGCCTCCATTCCAGCCACCTTCGTTGGAGGTCCTCGTTCACACCTCATTTTCTTCTATTTCCAGCTAATAAGTCGGCTGGAGAACCCATCTCCGAGTAAAAAACCCATTGCATATCCTAGGACTAAAGGATATAAAAAGATCCTTAAGCGCATCACAGGAGCGTGAAGATTGCATCATATGCGATCGAAGCGACTAGTCGCACTAGTTGCTCGGTGCAGCGGAATTTAAAACTTTTAAATGATGAAACCACCTGATCCGAGAACATTTATCGAGTCGTTTCATCTAAACCACAAATAAGATGTAAGATTACCTCTTGAAGCGTGGTTGCGATTGTGTCTCTAAAGCAAGAGACCTCCTGTCTCAAGTCTGATCCGACAGAGGAGACGCTTGCAAGCGCATTGATGAAACGTGTGCTCCTAGCAAACCAAGTCGATGAAGATCCAAGCATCGGAACTCCTAATTTCGTCACACGAAATCTAGCATCTTCTTTACGAGCAAGAAGCACCGAAGATGGAGATCCGTAAGTAGTCAATCCGGCAGCACAACGTCGTCGTCGTGATGATTACGATTCTCTCTAGCACAAGGGGTGGATGGCCACACTTGAGAGAGAGAGGGACGTGTGATGAGAACGAGAGAGAGTTGAAAAATATTGTAAAAAGAAGAGCTATGGTTGCCTCTTCTTTTATAGTATTTTAGGAGTGCATGGATCACAATCCATGTGAAATACAAAATCAATGTTGAGATTTATTTGTATTTCTATTCAATGGCCATGATTTTGTTGTATAAAAATACAACAATAATTAATTTAAATTAATTAAATATATATTGAATTATCATCAATATAATTTAATTTAATTTAATCAATTTGGATAAGAGGATGAAGAATGAGTCCACTTACTAAATATAGGAGGGACGACCATACTTGAGAGTCAAGGCTGGTCGTCCACCCTCCATATATGGAAGGTGGCTCATCCTTTTAATTTATATGATGTAGAGATAGATATTATTATGCTATGTACCTGTTTGTTATTTCTTTGTTTTCTCTGGACTACTTTGTACTTTACCCTTAAGGTCTCTCCCTATATAAGAGAGCCTAGGGTTTCTCTGAATAATAGATCATTGTTTTCTCCCGACCAAGGTTTGAAAAAACTAAAAACGGAACGAGGCGGTTTCCCTGGAATCGAGGCGAGGCGTAGCCTCGAGGCGGTCGAGGCGTAAGCCTCAGTTTACAAGGAGAAAACCTATAAAAACTACAACAAAATATATACTAATGAAATTATATATGTATTCTAACTAACATATGATATATTATATGATGCAATTACAAAGATAGGAACACTGAAAGAAAAGATATACAAGTGTATATGTCTTTTTACTAATTTTCCATCCAATCATAGATTAAATCTGTTAATATTCCCCTAAATTCTAACCATCTAACCTAAGTTGAAGAACCGTCGTATGCTCCCCTTCCTGCCATACCATACCCCAACAAGGCGGGGGTCTCGCTGCCCGGTCAGCGAGCCTGGGGGGGGTCTAGGGGGGGAGCAGGTGCGCTCCCCCCCTGCGGGGGTGTGGGGGCAGCGCCCCCGGCGAAATTTTTTATTAAAGATTTTATTTATATTCGGATATATTGATTTGTATGGGAGTAGTACATAAACTCCCCTTGAATTATATCTTGTTCGACCTTCTTGGTATATTACATAGCTCATTGTTTGAAAACTCCTTAAAAATAATTTTACGAGTAATTTTTTCTATGATACTTGTGGATTCGTATATTTAAGGGCATAATTTAAGAGTTTCTTAACATGATTGAATATGTTTAATAGTAAATATGAACATGAAAGCGGGCAAATTTAAGCATTCATCTTATATATTATATCCTAAACAACTACATCTTTATAAACATCTGAAATTGCTAATAGGATAATTGAATTAACATAAAAAAAATAATTTGAAAAAGAAAACGCCACGGTGAGCGCCTCGCCTTCGCCTCGACCGCCTCGACCAACTGAGGCGACCGCCTCTTAGGACCCTGTCGAGGCGGTCGTTCAGAGGCGATTTCCGACCGCCTCGCCTCGAGGCGTACGCCTCGTGCGCCTCGAGGCGCGTTTTTTCGAACCATGCTCCCGACATGGTATCAGAGCCCAAGCCCTAGGGCTCCATCCCTCTCCCCACCCGCCGCCCTTTGTCCTCCTTTTCTTTCCGCCGCCGGCTCGGATCCCCCATCGCCACCAACCTTCCCGGCGGTCCCCGATCCCCGCCGAACCCCTCCCAGCGGCCCCCAGCAACACCGCCACTCCTCGGCGGCTCCCAGCAACGCCGCCAAACCCCAGGCGGCCCCCTCCAGTCCCGCTGCTACCCCCCCGGCGACCGCTAGTTCCCCCCCCCCCCCCCGCGGCCCTAGCGGATTCACGGTGCCCCAAGGCGTGCCCTAGCCGATCCTAGGCGATCTTCAGCGTGCCCGTACTCGTCCCTTCCTCCGGATAGATGGATTTGAGTATGTAACGTCTACATACGCACTCGAATCCTATGCAGTTTGTGTAGACATCTATCACTTTGTCTACAAACCCTAGTTCTTCTCCAGCGGCAATATGTCAGAATCGAAGGTTGGTATGCCCTCCATAGGCGCATTCAAAGGTCCTGCGCCAATAGTCAAGATGGACGGGTCGAATTATGAGCTATGGGCGATGCAGTTCATGAGCCTCATGAAGTCGAATGGTAAGAAGCACGTTCTTACCGAGGATGAGCCAGCAGAGAAGACAGGGATATATGCCTCGTGGGAGGCTGATGACTCCTATGCAAAGGTCTGGTTGGCAGGTACATTGACGGTGGAGATTGCCAACGATGTCCTCCATCAGCCCACTGCCAAGGCGATGTGGGATATCCTAGCTGCTACATATTCGCAAGTGCGAAATGAGACCGAGATGTTATAGCTTCAGCATGACATATTCACGATGAAGCAGGGCGGCAGACCTCTTCACTCCTTATACACATCCCTAAGGGGGATGTTTGAGAAGTTATACAGTACTATCCCACTCACAGCGACTCCTGAACAGCAGAAGACATTTCGGAATGTCACCATGGTGGGTGTCCTACTTGCGGCCCTTGATCCTGAATATGATGCCGCCCGTTCTCAGATCTTAGCCGATGCAGTTATTCCTCCAGTGGAGGATGTTTACAGGAGACTCAGTCGCATTACAGTTTTTTCCAGTTCTTCCACTCCACCCCCATCGGCGATGGCAGTTTCGCGTGGGAGAGGTGGCCCGTCTTCTGGTCGTGGACGTGGACGTGGACCCCAGGGAAGGGGTGGTCGCTTTAGTCGGCCATGTTCCTATTGTCACCGCATAGGACACTCGAAGGGCACATGCTATTCTAAGCATGGGTTCCCAGCATCGGCACGTGTTGCAGAGCACTCTCAGTCCCAGTTGGCATCTATTGCAGACAACCGTTTTGAGGAACTTGTGGCACGTCTCCGCGATATTATGCCACAATCATCTGGTGATTCTTCTGGTGGACCTTCAGACGTTGCTGCTACAGCCTCCGCCAGTTCATCTGTTGCTGCTAATACCTCAGGTAGATCTAATGCATTTACACCGTCTCGTGATATCTCTGATTGGATTATAGATTCGGGTGCCACACATCATCTCTACCGAGATCGAGATAGACTTGAGTCCTACAGGGACATTCCTCACGGCCGCTCAGTGCAGATCGCAGACGGTACTCATTCCCCCTTGTGGGACAGGGGGAGGTCTTCCTATCCTCTACTATGCATCTACAGAATGTCCTACATGCTCCTGAGTTCTCGGTGAATCTGTTATCTATAAGTCAGATTATGAAGGATTTGCATTGTCGTGCTATATTTGACCCGTCTTCTCTTATTTTTCAGGACATACTAACGGGCAGGGTGATTGGTTGTGGCTCTGAGCAGAATGGTCTATATCGGCTGGTTCGGAATTCTTATGCTGGCGTCTCCTCTCATTCTGCCGGACCAGTTTCTCCGTACATCCGGCACCTACGTTTTGGTCACCTCCCGCTCCAGAAAATGCGCCATCTTCTACCTCAGATCTCTCACAGTGCGTCCTTTCGCTATGAAGCATGTCAGTTGGGAAAGCATCATTGGTCGAGCTTCCCTAGTCGTCAGAGTCGGAGCAGTAGCTCCCTGTTCGAGTTGTTTCATATAGATATATGGGGTCCAAGTCGTGTACCCGATCATCAGGAGCACAGATTTTATTTAGTGGTAGTGGATGATTTCTCTCGTGTATCTTGGGTCTTTCTTTTAAAGAATAAATCTGAAGCAGGAGATGTGATTAAGAATTTAATTAATGAAGTGCAAAATGTGTTCTCTTCTACTGTCAAATACGTTCGTACAGATAATGCCCTAGAATTCTGCACACGGTCCCTTTCTCAATTTCTTTCATCAAAGGGCATTATTCACCAAACCACTTGTGCGTACGCATCTCAGCAGAATGGTGTGGCGGAAAGAAAGCATCGCCATCTCCTTGACATTACTCGAACCCTACTGATTCAGAGTTGTGCTCCTATTTCTTTCTGGGGGGATGTTGTTCTTACCGCGTGCTATCTGGTCAATCGTATGCCATCCTCTGTTCTTGGTGAGAAAATACCTCTCTATCATTTTTCCTGATAAGGAATTATTCTCACTTACTCCACGTGTCTTTGATACTGTCGCATTTGTTCATCTTCTGTCTCCTGAACTTGACAAACTCTCTCCTAGAGCTGTCAAGTGTGTCTTTGTTGGTTATTCTCGGACTCAGAAGGGCTATCGGTGTTATGATCCCATAAACAAGAAATACTTCGTTAGTGCTGATGTCACATTCTTTGAGTCGGTTATGTATTTTTCCCCTACAGGTGACAGACTGGTACCATCCACTACCAATGATGATGTCTATGTTCCTCCACCTCATACTTGGAGTTCACCTGAGTCTCCTCCTGTTCCTGCCCCTACATCAACTTCACCACCTCCACCTCCACCTCTTCCACGACCTCCCATTCCACCTCTACCAAAATTCTATACGCGTCGGTCAGGTCCTGCTCAGGCTACACGTCAGTCACCCATCACGCCTCATGTATGTTCAGATGGCATTATTACTGACGGGTCAGATATGGTATATGTGCAGGATTCTTCATTGCAGGAGGAAACTACACCATCCAGTACATCAGAAGATGATCTTGATATTCCTATTGCTATCCGGAAGCAGAAGCGGATGTGTGCCTCTTATCCCTTTGCTTCACAGGTGTCGTTTCACCGTCTCACTGGCGACTTTCAGAGATTTGCTGCAGCCTTGTCTTCCGTGGATATACCACGGACCTACCAGGAAGCTATGAAGATTGATTGCTGGAGATTGGCTATGGAAGATGAGATGCGTGCATTGCAGTCTCGTGGCACACGGTCTTTGGTTATTGCTCCTCCTGATGCATCTATTGTGAGCTGTAAGTGGGTCTTCACAGTTAAATATCATGCAGATGGCAGTCTAGATCAGTACAAAGCACGTTTGGTCGCGCGTGGTTTTACACAAACCTATGGCGTGGACTATATGGACACTTTCTCTCCAGTGGCTCGACATTCTACCCTTCGCATTCTCTTATCTGTGGCCATGGTCCGTGACTGGAGTATATCTCAACTGGATGTCAAGAATGCCTTCTTGTATGGAGATCTGTAGGAGAAAGTCTACATGCAGCAGCCACCAGGGTTTACTGCTGAGGGGAAGAAGCATATGGTGTGTAGACTTCACAAGGCAATTTATGGCCTCAAACAAAGTCCAAGAGCGTGGTTCCAGAAGCTTTCCAATCTTATTGAACAACAGGGATTCAAGAGGTCAAATGCAGACCACTCATTGTTTGTTCAGAAGTCATCGACAGGTACGGTTGTTATCATGGTCTATGTTGATGATATTCTAGTTACAGGAGATGATATTCAGGGCATAGAAAGGGCGAAGGCATTCCTAGACCGTCAGTTCGTTACGAAGGATCTTGGAACCCTAAGATATTTTCTGGGGTTGGAATTTGCCAGGAATGCACAGGGTTTGGTGATGACCCAACGGAAGTACATTACAGACTTCTTGATTGAAACAGGCATGGCTTGATGCAAACCATCAAGTATTCCCATGGATCCAAGCATGAAGTTGTATGATGGTGATACTGCTGAAGTGGATAAAAGGAGATATAGAGAAATGGTGGGTAAGCTCCTTTATATTACCATAACTCGACCTGATATTGCCTTTGCAGTAAGCAGGGTGAGTCAATTTATGGAGCAGTCAAGACAAGTTCATATGGATGCTATACACATGATACTGAGGTATCTGAAGTCTTCTCCAGGTTCAAGGTTGTTGTTTAGGAAGGGCACAGATTTGTCCATCTTAGCATGTGCAGACACCGATTATGCAGGATGCCCTAAGGACCGAAAATCAACCTCAGGATTCGCAGTGTTTGTTGGAAGCTCTCTGGTTTCTTGGAGAAGTAAGAAAGAAACTGTTGTGGCAAGGTCCAGTGCTGAATCCGAATATAGGGCCATGGCGCAAGCCAGCACGGAGATGATGTGGGTTCGATCTATGTTAGAGGATCTACATGTATTACCTCTACCCATGCAGCTTCAGTGTGACAATCAGGCAGCCTTGTTCATTGCCAACAATCCAGCTTTTCATGAAAGAACCAAGCATATAGAAGTTGACTGCCATTACACTAGAGACTTGATCCAGAGAGGATTGATATCTACAACTCACGTGAGCTCAGGGGATCAGACTGCGGATGTATTCACCAAGCCGTTGCTCAGAGGACCTTTTCAGAGATGTTCATCCAAGCTGAGCATAAAAGACATCTATGCTCCACCTTGAGGGGGAGTGTAGAGATAGATATTATTATGTTATGTACATGTTTGTTATTTCTTTATTTTCTCTGGACTACTTTGTACTTTACCCTTAAGGTCTCTCCCTATATAAGAGAGCCTAGGGTTTCTCTGAATAATAGATCATTGTTTTCTCCCAACATGTGAGATTTTATATCCCACGTAATCCTCTATATATTTGCAATAACTTGTATTGCAAATATATTCACAAAATTAATTTCAAATTAATTTGTGAATATTCCAATCATGCCATTGAGAAAATATGAATCATATTCATATACCCAAAATAACATGTAAATTGTATTTTCAATTAATTATCTAATGCGAATCCAATTCACATCAACAATTAATTTGTAAATACTATTTACAATAAGCTCTCTCTAATATATTATAAATCACATTTATAATATATACATAAATAACATGTGTTATCCACATTATTCATATCCTTGATAATTAAATCGCATTTAATTATCTTGGATCATCATTCTTATGCAACTAAATAATATAAATTACATTCACATTATTCATGATAATTAAATCATATTTAATTATCAAATTCTCAATGCTCAGATACATAATTCATCAATAGAATTATTCTTGAACTCTTTCAAGAATAATGCGCTTTCTCGGTGGATACTTGGAGATAAGGACATGATGATTGTACATTCTGCGTATAGTGACTTGGATATTGAGATCCTAACTCAAATCCAGATCTTGGGAACTTACCGTAGATGTTTGATTAAATCAAAGCTGTAAATCTAATCTTCTCATTGCATCTAAGTCATATTGAGATCAATGTCCAACATTTGGAGTAAGATCAGATTACTTCTCTACTGAGAGGAGTCACTAAAATCCAGACCCGATTCATCACTCCCTTAGAATGGAAGCGTCATGGTTATACAATTGTTTATTGATCACATCACCCTCAGGTAATTCTAATACTTGTACATCATGCATATTGGAAGACCTAGAATAAACTAGAAAATATAGTTCAGTTTTACGTTGTCATCTTCAGGATTTTATCACTAAGTTTCTCAGTAGGTCATTGGGAGTTGGTATCGATCATATGCTTTCCAAAAGCATATATCATACCTACAAATTCTTGTCATGCTTCCAAAGAAGACGAACATGCATTGAATTTGATCGGTCCCAATACCTCATGAGTGAGCTCATGTCTTCCGGTTCACAAGTGAACCTCTATGATCCCCTTGAGAGATCGTATTACTTATATGCCCTTGTATGCACACCAGCTTGCCGGTGTATAGACCTTGATTAGGCCATCAAATTGATCTGCCAAATGGACATATGTAGACATATAGTAATACATATGTCTCCGATCAGAGGATGCATGCCTATATCGTGGTAGTATACAACATAGGACTTGGTTATCTCGATCTCGCTAAGTCAACTCTTTGACCTAACTTATCTGACACATCTGAATCTCTATTCCTATGCAAAGGACATGCATCAAGAGGTCGGACAAATATCGGCCAAAAGAGAAAGGATTGCCATCTCCTACTCAGTTGGAGAACATCTCTTAATAATCATTTGACTGTGTTTGATGAGTCCTCAATCTAACTCTTTCAATATTCATCCAAGCACCAGCTCTATGATTCAACAATTGAATCAAAAGTTGTATGATCACTAAAATGGCCATGGTACATAACCCTGATTGTACTAAGGGACCTTATAGTGCATTCATATATTTAATCTCAGATAAGAAGTGAAATAAACCAATAACTTTTATTGATATATAAAACATTACAATAACATCTATTGTAGGAATGGTTCGCCCTGGGCTCACATGGCTAACAAGGACATATTTTGGAGCAGTGAATCACGACCTGGAGCTCGACCTTCAGCTGGAGAACACTTGACCTTCCAGATCGTTGATCGACCGGATTCGAGCTGCATCGCGGCATCGCCACATCAAATCGACACAGTAGACCTCCGTTGACAACTAGAACCGTCAGGAGGAGCATTGTACCAAGATTGACTGAGATCCGGCCGATCGAAGTTCGCCAACTCCCACCTTCTTCAGTGTTCTTCCACCGCTTCCCTTTGTCGTCAGATTAGGAACAAGACGCCCATATCAGATTCATGACATACGATTTGCCCCAATTCACAATCGTCGATCAGATCTGAGCAGCAGCCTGCAACCGTCAGATCAGCATGTGCTTCGTACGCACAAGGTAATTAATTTCACCCTAGCTCCTGTATGTTTTAGATTTTGTAAATAAGTCCCATCAGGACACGTGTCGTATTGTGGTTGCGTGAATAATTGCAAGTGAACCCTTATTTGTTTTTACTATTGAGTCCGTTTTGAACCGATACATGTGCTTTGCACGTGACTTTTATGGTGAATTTACAATAAAATCTCTATGGTTTTCAGATCGACCCTTATAATATAAATAATTCCATTTGAGCCCTTGTTGGTGCATCTCATATGTGCCGGCACGCACTCTTTGTGGGAAATTTGCGTAATATATCCTATATTTCTTATTTACATTATTTGTTTAGTTCTAGAAATAACTTTCTTTGCATACTAGTCCATGTGTATAAGATTAATTGTTTATTGATAAATTACATTTAATAAATAGTAAATTGCCTCCATAAAATTCCTAAAAATCATCTTAAATGCATGTTAATAAGAACTATCACCTCTAATTTTTATTTGCAAAATTATTTAGTTTATTATTTTTAAAAATTCAAAAATTACCAAAATTTGTCATGTTTGCTTTAGAAAATTAATACCAATTTTAAAATTAACAGAAATGTGCGTTTTGATTTGTTTTAGTTTCTGTATAAATTTTATTTGAAAATTCTTTATAAAAAACCTAAAAATTGTAAAGTTCAGAAAACACTAAAAAATAATATAACATCATTAAAAATCACAAAATAGATAAAATAGCTTTAATTAAAGCTTGAAAAATTCTCTTTTGTTTTATTTTATATTTTAAAAATCAAAAAATATTTGCTTGTTTTATTGTTGTTCTATTTTACAGTTTTTAATTGTTTTGAAAATCTTTAAAAAATCTAAAAATCTTTGAAAATTATAAAAACAGTAAAAAATTATTTTAAAAACAAAACAAATTTTGTTTGAATTTTCTAGGCATTTTTACAATATTTAAAAATAACAAAAAAAGAGCTTAGTTTCCTTTCTTTTACATTTCTTACATTGTGTGCTTTGTTTTAAAAATTAAAAATATAAAATTTGTAAAATTAAAAATGAGAAAATATAAAAAAATAAAAAAAATAAAAATTCCATAAAAATACAAAAAGCATTAAAATCCATAAAAACACCAAAAGCTAAAAAAGAAAAAGACCTCATTAATTCTTAATAATTAATAACCCTCATGTATTGTAGCGTCCCTGAGTTCAGTCATGCAAATTATACATGTAAAATAAATAGCATCTCTATCTTTTTATTTCTCTCTTGAGCTTCTTTGCTTGGTTTGATTCTTTTATTTCAGGATCACGATGACACTTTAGTTATTAAATAAAAAAATCCCTTGAAATATTTGAGATCAACAAATGACATCGTTGTCGGGGAGGCACAGCAAGGGTAGTCAGATTTTCTTCTTGCCTCTTCTCCCGGTGTTTGTATATATTTTGTTTTATCTGTTTCATTTCATTTATCTTTTATTTTCAGTCACATTTTCTGCTTATTCCTTTTTTTTATTTTTCATAAATTGTTTCTGACATTCTTTTGTTTCCTCTTTTCTGCAAGGGCCTGACGAGCGAGGGCGGGGTCCTTAGGAGCGTCGACATACCCGAGCGAAGCAGAAGCGAGTGTATGGGGAGGAGCATGAGGAGTGGAAGATATTTTTAGCATATTTTTTGTTTTCTTGTTGGTTATGTTATTTCCATTTATTTTTGTAAATAATTTGCAATAATTTTCCTTGGTATTTGCTTCTTTCCTATTTTCTAGGCCATTACATACCCTTGTGATTGCGGGGTCTATTTCACCAAGTGTCGGTGCAATTGGGGCACCTCACTGGATTTTTATTTTTATCACCTTTATTATTTGTTTCTCACGATTTTTTTGTGCTTGAGCCCATTAGTGTAGATTTCTATTCTCTTGGTTGAGTCGGGCAAATAATAGGTTAAAAGCCCTAATAAAATTCATGTTCCTATAGAGTAGACTCGTAGTTGGACTTAGACAAATAACTGGTTCTTTCTGATAATAGAAGTTCGTGCTAGGATGGTTCTCGCCTCATTCATTTAGGTTAGATTTTATTTTTATTTTTTATTTTATGCGTGGATCATATTGCATGTAGATTGCTAGTGAAAGGTATGCATTCTTTATCCTGCATGCATCATTAATTTTGCCACATCGGCTTTTCCGACTTCCTTTCATGTTTTCTTTCACTTAGGATAAAAAAGGAATTGGAAAATTCGTTAGATCGATTTATTTGAAAATACTCAAAAAAGTGATAACCAGGTAAATTTGGGACTGATAAAATAACTCGAGCCTAAAACTAAACGTAAAGATCCATTCATTGTTTTTGGGAGAAAAAATCCCTCATTGTTGCAGGTTACCTCCAGACGGAGTGGGTGAGGACGTAGCCCTAAGGATAGAGCCCAAATCCCTGGATTTGTGCCCTAAGCACCAGTGTATCATTCTTCGGTACATGATCGCAGCTGCAAACACTTGCCTTAGACCTTAGAAAATCGATTTGGTGTGCTCTGCCTCTTATCACCCTTTGGACATGATATGACCCGGCATCCCGGGCATATGGTACCACTATTTGGGGAGGTTTGAGGATGTATAAGGGCGATAGGGCGATATCACCCTGTGTGTTTGGTGTTAAATAACTTATTGTGATTCACTAAACTAAAATTGAAAAGATAAAAAAACGAACTCTTACGATCTGCACATTGTGTTCAGTTGGTGAATCAAGGGTTTGTTTTCTGTTTGTTTACTTACTGTAAAGATCCCTCCATGCACTTTGTGTCTTTTCTTCACTTTCTTCTTCTTGTCTTAACGTCGTGTTCTCGCATCTTTCCTCCTTGTTTCGAAGATGGCAAATTGGAGTGATTTGTGTTCGGACTTTGCGGATTTATCACTTTACTCTCCAATTCGTTCATCGTCATCTTCTTCCACTCGGGATGACTCTTCCCGAGCTTTCTTCATTCTCATTCACACTTGATTTGTCACCAATAAATCTATTGTTCGAGATTGACGCTCTTCTTGAACTATCATTTGAGACTCTTTGATCGAGTTCCTTTACATTTACAGATACTGAGCCGGTTATTGAGAACTTGATGCCATTGAAGAGAAAGAATAACATGACAGACCAGAGTGAGATCAACAGTACGATTCTATTCATGCCATTCAGTTCACAGTTGACTGAGCAAGCCAACATCCAGGCCGGATTGAGGGACATGATCTTAGAGCTGAGGAACAACAGAGGACAGAGGAGAGAGGAGGATGCCTAGATGAGAGGAGGTAGGAATGGGGGAGATGAGCAGCATCCAAGAGCAAATCTAGTTGAGCCAGAGCGAATGGTGCCTAAGCTCATCCTTAGAGATGCATATAACCCATGTGCAGGACACTCTGTCACATGGATTCAGATACCTGCAGTTCATGGGCATTTCGAGCTGAAGCCCCAATTATTACCATTACTCCCCATATTCCATGGGCATATCAATGAAGAACCTTATATACACCTCCAGCAGTTCGACCGCATATGTGGCACTATGCACTATCCTAACATTCCTTTAGAGGTAGTGAAGATGACAGCCTTCCTATTCGGCAAGCATTATATTAGATCAATCATTTAGGAAGAGTTGTCACATCCTGAGAGGAATTGAGATCAGCATTCCTTAACAAGTATTACCCCCTCTCAGACGACTGAATCAGATGTGATCACTCATAGCTAACTTCTCCCAGATGTCCCATGAGCCTATTCACGAGGCATGGGAACGCTTCAAGGATTTGACGGAGAAGTGTCCCATCATGATATATCAAAGACCAGCCTTGTGTAGAATTTCTTTAAGGGTTTGAGTTCAAAGAATCAGAGATTGGTTGATGCCGCTTGTGGGGGGTCCCACTTCAACAAAGATGAGGATGTCCTATGGCATATTTTTGAGGAAATGACGGAGAGCTCAACTGCATTATCTTCTTCCCGCGTATTTTAGAAGCATCCTCTATCTACTTCAGTTCACCACAAGGCCATCAACATGGCGGCATCTCATGATGTGAATAGGGTGGACAGTTCTGATCTGACCATCATTGGAAATCATCTACCCAAAGTCGATATAATTGAAAAGCGATCACAAGAACTTGAGAAATTACAAATGATCGAGTAGAGGACAAAGCAGTTGGATAAGCTGGATCAGATTACAAATCATATGGAGCTTCTCGTCAGTACGATCAATTCATGTCAGAGTGCGGGTACCGCAGTCGATACTTCTGCCCCAGAGACATCTTCTTCCACTTCTTCAGCACAGCAGAGTACCAGAGCACCCCCATCAGTCTAGCATGTTTACTGCGTGCAGACTCCGGACCAGGTCCCACGGCAGTCACCTCCAGCATGCATTATTCCATACTATTCGGAGTATACATACCTTTCTGAGCAATAGTGTCCACCTCCACCTCACATTCAAAAGGTCAACGGTATTTGGAGCGATCTCGAGCGCAACCAGACCCGTCCATTAGGGCAATCCCAATAACTTCAGACACAACAAGGAGCAAGTAGTCCATGATCTATCCATCCCCAAAACAAGTATGGCTTGTGATTTTACATGTTTATCTGACGACATTACTCTCAAGAGCGGTAGGAGCTCCACTTCAATATGTTTAGTTCACTCATGAAAAGCATGATTACCTGCAATGAATAAGGTTGTCTGATTCTCGCATCATAATTGCATGGGAAGTGGCACATCAATATGTAAGTCAGTTAAAACAGTTCGGACCCACATCATCTCTGTGATCCATTATGCCATAGCTCTATATTATGATTCAGCACTGGACCTGGCAACCACGGTCTGCTTCTTGCTCTTCCAAGACACTAACAAAACGCCAACAAATACGGCAAAACCTGAGGTAGACTTCTTATCCTGAGGACACCCTGCGTAGTCTGCATCTGCACAAGCTGTAATAGTGAGGGATGGCCTTTTTTGAACAATTATCATGCACTTGGAGATGACTTAAGTACCTCAAGATCATATAGAGTGCATCCATATGTACATGTCTGGGTTGCTCCATAAACTGACTGACCCGACTAACAGCGAATGAGATACATGGCCTATTGATGGTAACATAAAGTAGCTTTCCCACCAATTCTTGGTATCTTCTCTTGTCCATCTCCTCTGCATCATCGTCTTATAGCCTCATGCTAGGATTCATAGGAGTAGTGGCAAGTCGGCACCCAATCATGCACGTCTCAACTAGCATATATGTAACATATTTTCTTTGGGGTCACCACAAGATCCTGCTGACTTCTGGAAAAATCTAACCCCCAAAAAGAACCATAGGGTGCCAAGATCCTTGATGACAAACTATTGACCAAGAGATTTTTTTGCCTTTTTGAGCCCAACACATCATCTCTTGTAACAAGGATATCATCAACATAGACAATAATAATGACCATACCACTATGGATCCTCTGAATAAACGACGAATGGTCTGTTTTTGAACGCTTGAATCCATGCTTCTCAATCAGGTCCGAGAGCTTCTGGAACTAGACCCTTGGACTCTTCTTAAGGCCATAGATGGTTTTGTGAAGTCTACAAACATGCTGACACTCCCCCTAAACAGCAAACCGTGGAGGTTGCTGCATGTAGACTTTTTCCTGGAGATCTCCCTATAGAAATGCATTTTTGACATCAAGTTGAAATAGTGACCAATCACATACCACAGCTACAATAAAGAGAACTCGAAGTGTAGAGTGGCGAGCAACCGAGAAGAATGTGTCCAGATAGTCCACCACAAAGGTCTGAGTGAACCCACGTGCAACTAATCTAGCCTTACAACGATCAATACTACCATCAGCATGGTGTTTGACAGTAAACACCAACGTACAACTGACAATAGACGCTCCGGGAGGAGCTGGGACTAAGCTCCAGGTGCCACGCGATTGCAGCGCAGCCATCTCCTCTTCCATGGAAAGATGCCAGCGACTATCTCTCAAGGCCTCCTGGTAAGTCTGTGGAATCTCCACGGCAGATAGACCAATTGCAAACCTCCTGAATTCCCTTGTTAGATGATCAAAATATACATGGGAAGCGAGAGGATACGAAGCATATGTACGCATCTGCTTCCGAAGTGCAATAGGTACATCCAGGTCATTGGGGACCTCCTCAATCTCTATACCAGCTCCTGCACAGCTTCCTTCTCAGACACATCTCCATACCCATCGGTAGAAAGAATGTATTCAGAACAAACTTAAGGCATGCTGGATGAAGGGCTGGGCGAGACCCTTAAGTAGAAGCCGACCGATGAGTATAGAAACGTCGTAAAGGTGGAGCAAGTGTAGTGGGTGATGGTGGTACAGGAGGAGTTGATAGAGGAGGTGGAGGTGGAGCAACGGGCACAGCCGAAGGTAGTAATGGGTTTGTAGGAGGAGGTGACATGTAGACCTTATCGTCCGAATCAGATGAACTCAACCTACTCCTATAGGTGAAAAATACATCACCGACTCAAAAATGTGACATCAGCACTGACATAATTTTTCCTGCGCAATGGATCATAACATATATATCCCTTAGTATAATGGAGTACCCCACAAAACCACATATGACAGCTATGGGAGAGAGATTGTCAAGACCAAGAGACAACTGATGGACAAAGGCAACCGAGCCAAACACACGAGTGGGTGAGAACAAATCTTTCTCGAGAAAAGTAAACGAAAAAGGAATTTTCTCACCCAGTATAGACGAGGGCTTGCGATTCACTAAATAACAAGCAGTGAGAACTGCATTACCCTAGAATGAATGTAGAGCATGACTCTGAATGAGAATGGTTCGTGTGACATCAAGTAAGTGGCGATGCTTACGTTCTGCAATACCATTTTGCTGAGACGTGTACGCACATGAAGATTGATGAACAATACCACGAGAAGAGAAGAATTGTGAGAGTTCAAGGGTACAAAATTCCAATGCATTGTCAGATCGCACATATTTGACTGTAGAGGAAAATATATTCTTCACGTCATTGATAAAAGATTTTACCACATTCCCAACCTCATATTTATTCTTTAACAAGAAAACCCATGACAAATGAAAGAAATTATCTACAGCGACTAGATAAAATATGTGTCCCCGGTGATCAGGTATACGAATCGAACCCCAAATGTCTACATGAATCAACTCAAAAAGAGACCTACTATTCTGACCCTAACGACTAGAAAAAACAGAATGATGATGCTTTCCCAACTGACATACCTCGCACTAGAAGGATGAGTGAAGTGAGATCTGAGGAAGAATATGACACATCTTCAGAAGAGGAAGGTGACCAAAGTGCAAGTGCCACGTAAATTAGGAGACCGCACCTGTGGGATTAGAGGAAACACCAGCATACGGAGTGCGGATCAGTCAATAGAGGATGTCCTGCTCACAGCTACAGCCAGTTACCCTGCATGTAATAATGTCCTGAAATACAAGGGAAGATGGGTTAGAAATAGCACGACAATTTAGGTCGTTCATAATCTGAGTAATAGACAATAAATTCATAGAAAAATCAGGAGCATGAAGCAAATTCTGTAGACGCATCGAAGACGTCAAATTGATCTCCACATGTCCTGCATCTGGAGGATGAATCCCATCGAGTATGATAATGATATGTTAGGGGAAACCTGTCTGTATTCATCAAACCGACTCATGTCTCCACACATATGATGGGACGCCCTAGAATCTATAATATATTCTGTAATGTCAGTTCTATGACAATTGGTAAGAGCATAGATACTACCTAAGGTACTGGCAGAAGCAGAGGCTGCAACATCCGAATGGTTTCCCTGAGCAGGTAAAGATGTATGAGAAGCAGCAGGAGGCATAATCTCCCTTAGGCGAGTAACCAAGTCCTCAAAACTCCGATGAGATATAGTAGCTGCAGAAGACTCGGCATTCCGGCTACATGAGCAGAAGAGAGAAAACCATGTGTGGAGTAGCATGTATCCTCTGAATGCCCTGGACGATGGCAAAAGGTGCATGACTAGAGAGTACGACCTCCTCTACCACGAGTTCACGATCGTGAAACTGAGAAGAGCCTCCCATACCACGACAGGAAACCATTATAGGAGAGATCTGACTGGAGACAGAGGATGGAGTTGAGATCCTGCTAAGCCTGCGATATGCCTCTTCCATGAGAGAAATAGCGGCATCCGCAAGTATCTAAGAGCGAGCAGCGTCATACTCTAAATCAAGTGTTGCTAAAAATATGCCAACTATGGTGGCATTTCCGTACGCCCTATGTTGCTCAGGTGTGGCTGCAAGGGGCATAAAGATATGAAGCTTTTTGAACATGCCACGAAACAGGGTATACAGAGAATGCAGTGGACGACCATTCTGCTTGATCGTGAATGTAGCATGTTGTAACTATTGAATCTTTGTCGCATTTCTCGCCCAGGAGTACGTAGCAGCGAGAATGTCCCGCATTACCTTAACAGTGGGTTGGTGCAAACCGTCATTGGCAATCTCCACTGTCAGAGTGCCAGACAACCACACGCGTGCATATGCATCATCAGCCTCCCACGAGGCATTCACCCCAGTCTTGTCAACCGGCTCCCCTCCTCGACAAGGATGTACTTCTTACCCGCAGATTGCATCAGGCTCATGAACTGCATAATCCATAGTTTTTAATTTGTCTCGTCCATCTTGGCTATTGGTGTTGGACCTCAAAAGCACTAATGGCGGGGATGTCAACCTTGCTTTCTAATATATTGTTGGTTCAAGAGACTAAGGCTTGTAGACCAGAGATGTTCATCTACATAGACATAGAGAGATGTGGTTGCATAAGTAGATGAAGTGCAACCATATCCACAAAAATTGAGACCAACGTGGTCATACGATCACGTTCCTAGAGCCCTGGGAGAGGGCTCTATGATCTGCGAGGATGGCAACAGCCACTGATAAGGTCATGGCAGCCGCCGGTAGGGTTGCGAGAGGTGGCCAGCAGCAACAAATGTCACAGAAGGTGGCATTGGACAGCAGTAGGTAACAAGGGAGGGTTGTATGCAGTTGTGGGTGGTGGCCTACAGTAGTAGGTGCCACAAGAGGCAACGTTCGACCATTGCGGACTGCAACAGAGGGCGATAGCGTGCAACATAGGCCGTCGACGGTGGCCCTGGAAAGCCCATGTGGTAGTGGTTGCCGATAGCGGTGGTGGAGCGAAGGAGATGAAGGAAGAAGAAGGGTCGACGGGTATCTAGGGTTAGAGTTTTGGTAGGGTACGAGAGCTCCGATCTAGGACTGTCACTCTGATACCATGTTGGAAAAAATGATTAAAATTATTTATTCCAAAGAACCCTAGGGCTCTCGTATATAGAGGAGACGTCCATGGGTAAATTACATAAGATGGACGAAATAAATATAAATGTGAAAACATTACATAGACCTAATAATATCTCTACAATGTTTATATTCCATCAACGCTAAAACTATACAAAATTAAGGACTCTTGGCGAGAGTTGTACATGAGGGTTTGATTCTAGATAGATCACAGTGTCATCAATAGAGGCACACATCTAGGATACCATCTTGTGGGAGCTGCTTGGTTCTGAAGATTGTAGAGATATTTCTATATTCTATGTACTTCTTCTGCTACTTTATTTTCTTGTATCCATCTCATGTAATTTACCCATAGGCCTTCTCTATATAAGAGAACCTAGGATTTCCTTGAATAAACAACGAATTCTCTTCTTCCAACATGGTATCAGAGCCAATCTAAAACCATACCCCAAAACCCTAGCCGCCCATCACCCCATTCTCCCTCTCGTCGTCCGCTGCGCCCCCCCTCTCCTCTCTCTCTCGCCCCCCCCCTCCCCCTCTCCTCTCGCTGTCGCTGCCCCTCCCCCCCTCCTCCCGCCGCCTATGGGTTTGAGTGCATAAGTCTACATATACACTCAAATCCTCATATGTTTATGAGACATTTGTTTCTTGGTCTACAACCTTAGTTTTATATCTCCGGCAAAATATCAGAAAACAAGGTCGAAATGCCCTCCATAGGCGTCTTCAAAGGTCCAGCGCTCATTGTCAAGATGGATGGGACGAACTATGAGCTCTGGGCTATGTAGTCATGAAGTCAAATGGTAAGAAGCATACTCTTACAGAAGATGAGCCGGCAGAGGAAACTGAGGTTTATGCCTCCTGGGAGGCTGATGATTCGTACGCCAAAGATTGACTTTCAGGTACAATGACGATGGATATTGCTAATGACGTACTCCATCAGCCCACTACTAAGGCGATGTGGGACATCCTTGCAGCAACATACTCGCAGGTGCGAAACGAGACCAAGATCCTTCAACTCCAACATGACATATTTACCGTCAAGCAGAACGGACGGCCTCTTCATTCGTTGTATACATCCTTGCGAGGGATGTTTGAGAAACTCTACAGCATCATTCCCCTTACGGCGACCCCCGAGCAGCAGAAGACCTTTCGGAATGCTATCATGGTGGGGGTCTTATTCGCGTCACTTGACTCTGAATATGATGATGCTCGCTCGTAGATTCTTGCAGATGCTACTATTCCTCCAATGGAGGATGTATACCGTAGGCTTAGCCGAATTACAGTCTCGTTTACTGCTACTACCCAGCCTCCTTCGGCGATGGCAACCTCCCGAGGCAGAGGAACCTCTTCTTCGTTATGTGGTCGTGGACCTTGTGGTAGAGGTGGTCGCATCCGTCAGCCATGCACCTGTTGTCATCATCCAGGTCACACGGAGGATACATGCTATTCTAAGCATGATTTTTCGGCATCGACGCGTGTAGCCGAACATGTTGCATCTCCATCTGCATCTGCTTCAGACCAGAGGTTAGAGAAACTTGTTGCCAGATTGAGAGATATTATGCCTCCTGTCTCTACAGAATCTCAAGGAGGCAACTCAGATGTAGCTGCTTCAGCCTCTGCCAGTACATCAACCACTGCTAGCACCTCATATAGTGCTTATGTCTTTACTTCCTGTCATGGATCTAACGTTCAGAATGGATTATGGACTCCGGTGCGACACATGATCTTTGCCGAGACAAAGATAAACTTACACCTACAGGGAGATTCCACTAGGACGATCTGTAGTGATAGCAGATGGGACTCATTCCCCCATCATTGGACAGGATGAGATCAGTTTGGCGCCTTTTATGCGTCTACAGAATGTGTTGCATGCTCTAGATTTTCGATGAATTTATTATCTATCAGTCAGATTATGAAGGATTTGTACTGTCGTGCTATTTTTGACCCATCGTCTCTTGTTTTTCAGGACATTCTTACGGGCAGGGTGATTGGTTGTGGTTGTGAGCACGATGGTCTTTATCGTCTGGTCCGAACTCCCTATGTTGGTGTCTCCTCTCAGTCAAGTGGACCTGTCTCTCCATTTGCATGGCATCTACGCTTTGGTCACCTCCCTCTTCAGAAGAAGTGTCATATCTTGCCACAGATTTCACCGGGTTCTTTCTTTCAGTGTGAAGCGTGTAAATTGGGAAAGCATAATAGATCTGCTTTCCCTAGTCGCCAGTCTAGGAGCAGTAGCTCCCCTTTTGAATTATTTCATATTGACATTTGGGGTCCGAGTCATGTTCCTGATCACCAGGGGCACATGTTTTACCTAGTTGTTGTTGATGACTTTTCTCAGTTGTCATGGGTTTTTTTAAAGAGTAAATCTGAAGCAGCGGATGTGATTAAAAATCTTATAAACGAAGTGCAGAATGTTTTTTCTTCTACTATGAAGTTTGTGTGTATGGGTAATGCTTTGGAAATTCGTACTCGTGCTCTTTCACAATTCTTCTCGTCTCGAGGCATTATCCATCAAACAACTTGTGCTTACATATCCCAACAAAATGGCATTGCAGAGAGAAAGCATCGTCATCTTCTTGATATCACTCGGACTCTACTTATCCAGAATTGTGCTCTCATTTCCTTTTGAGGTGATGCGGTCTTTACGACATGTTATCTAGTGAATTATGTCATCCTCTGTCTTAGGTGAGAAAGTTCCTCTTTCCGTTGTTTTTCTTGACAAGGAACTATTCTCACTTACTCCCCGTGTCTTTGGTGATGTTGCCTCTGTTCACCAGTTGTCTCTGGGACTTAACCATCTCTCACCTAGGGATGTCAAGTGTGTGTTTGTTGGTTACTCTCGGACTCAGAAGGGTTACCGATGCTCTAACCCTATGAGCAGGAAATATTATGTCAACCAATATCACCTTCTTTGAGTTTGTGATGTATTTCTCTCCTACAGGTGACAAGTTGGCTTCATCCACATCTGATGACGAGATCTATGTGCCACCTCCTCCCCTGCGTCCATCTTTGCTCGTTCCAATTCCAGTTGTTCCACCGCCACCGTCACCACCACCTCCTCTACAACCACATGTTTCAACTTTACCGAAATTCTATACCTGTCAGTCTGTCTCTGCTCATGGTACTCGTCAATCATCCAGCACGTCTCAGGTTTGTTCAGATAATATTACTAACGATGGGTCTGAAAATGTACAAGTGCAAGGATCTTTGCAAGAGAATAGCATACCGACGAGTACAGTTTCTAATGATTTGAGTGTACCTATTTCCTTACGGAAGCAGAAGCGTACCTGTGCATCATATCCGCTTGCTTCACAGGTTTCCTTCCATCATCTCACAGGGGACTTTCATAGGTTTGTTGTGGCCCTATCTACCGTGGAAATACCACGGAATTATCAGGATGCCTTGAAGGTTAGCTGCTTGCGTTCAGCCATGGAGGAGGAAATGGCTGCTCTGCAGTCGCGAGGTACATGGAGCTTGGTTTCTGCTCCCCCAGGAGCATATGTTGTCAGTTGTAAATGGGTATTCACTGTCAAATATCATGCAGATGGCAGCCTTGACCGTTACAAGGCAAGTCTAGTGGCGCAAGGGTTCACTTAAACATACGGCGTGGATTATTTGGACACATTCTCTTTAGTTGTGCATCACTCGACTCTACATGTCCTCCTTTCAGTTGTTGTGGTACGTGATTGGCCCTTGTTTCGGCTTGAAGTTAAGAAGCCTTTTTGTATGGGGATCTGCAGGAAGAAGTCTACATGCAACAACCTCCGGGGTTTGCTGCTGAGGGGGAGAGCCATATGGTGTATAGACTTCACAAGGCGTGGTTTCAGAAGCTTTCTGAACTAATTGAAAGGCAAGGGTTCAAAAGATCAAATACATATCATTCTTTGTTTGTCCAGAAGACTCCCAGAGGTATTGTTGTTATCATGGTGTATGTTGATGATATACTTGTTACTGGAGATGATATGCAGGGGATAAAGATGGCAAAAGCATTTCTGAGCCATCAGTTTGTTACTAAGGATCTTGGCACCCTATGATATTTTCTGGGGTTGGAATTTTCCAGGAATGCGCAGGGTCTTGTGATGGCCCAAAGGAAGTATATTACAGACATGCTTGTTGAGACGGGCACGATCGAGTGTCGACCCTCGACTACTCCTATGGATCCTAGCATGAAGTTATATGATGATGATACAGATGAGGTTGACAGAAGAAGATATAGAGAGATGGTGGAAAAGCTTCTCTATATTATTATCACTAGAC
The DNA here is from genome assembly GCA_037367405.1 of Ottelia alismoides. NCBI lineage: Eukaryota > Viridiplantae > Streptophyta > Magnoliopsida > Alismatales > Hydrocharitaceae > Ottelia > Ottelia alismoides. Next base: position 348,265 of record JAZKJV010011711.1, on the reverse strand, counting down.
CTGATATCGCTTTTGCAGTGAGTCGAGTGAGTCAGTTCATGGAACAGCCCAGACAAGTACATATGGATGCCATATACAAGATATTGAGATATATAAAGTCATCTCCAGACGCAAGACTGTTGTTTAGGAAAGAAACAAACATTTCTGTTTCTGCATGTGCTGATGCGGACTATGCAGGATGCCCTAAGGATCGGAAGTCTAGTTCAGGCTTTGCAGATTGTTAGTAGTTCTTTGATTTCTTGGAAAAGCAAGAAACAAACAGTGGTGGCTAGATCTAGTGTTGAATCTGAGTATAGGACCATGGCACAAGCAAGCACAGAGATGATGTGGATTCGAGTTGTATTAAAAGATTTGCATATAGATGTACCTCTGCTCATATAGTTACAATGTGATAATCAAGCAGCGTTATTCATTGCTAATAATCCTGCATTTCATGAAAGAACAAATCATATTGAGGTAGACTACCACTATACTAGAGATATGATTCAAAAGGGCTTGATTTCTACTTCCCATGTCAGTTCAGGAGAGCAGACTGTCAACGTCTTTATCAAGCCATTGCTCAAGAGGGCCATTCCAGAAGTGTTCTTCCAAGCTGAGCGTGATTGACATCTATGCTCCATCTTGAGGGGGATATAGAGATATTTCTATATTCTATGTACTTCTTCTGTTACTTTTATTTTCCTTTATCCATCTTATGTAATTTAACCATGGGCCTTTTCTATATAAGAGAGCCTAGGATTCTCTTGAATAAACAACGAACTCTTCTTCCAACAAAGATAATGTTCCCTTACTCCCTATGAGCTCAACTTTTCAAAGGTGTAGAGAAGAGGTCATATGGCTTGAGAAAATGCCAATAAAAGGAACTAAATGATGCCAGCAAGGTTCCTTAGGTAAAATGCAACGATGACGATGTTTACAGGCATATCGAGAATGGTGTCCTTGGCATGCAATATTTCTGGCGGTTAACATGTGTTGCTTTCTAAGTGGGTAGTGACTAGTAAGGTTTGCTCACAGGGGAGAAATCTTCCACTTGGTCATTTTGTCATGGTATTGTAGGACTCTGGACGTATAGCAAAGGGTCAGGTAGTGTCCTAAAGCACAGTTGTCTTACAAAGTGGTCATGAGAGATATCTCGAAGCTGCCCACTTTTTGAAGAGGAAGTTGGGGAGTACCATAGTTGTTTCTAGTTCAACGACTGGTCCAGACAGGGCAGGTAATGATGTTGTTTCCACAACTAATGGCCTATCAAGTGGTCCTTGAGTAATAATTGCAACCTCTTGGTGTGGGAATTTTCAGAGATGCGCATAAAATGGGCCCTATTTTACCTCTATCTCAATGGCTCGATGCTTTCACAACCTTTTACATTGGCTCGCTAATTTGAGGAGACTATTATGAAAGGCACTCGGCAAAATGTTGGTTTGAACAAAGATGACCTTCTTGATTACTCGAGCACATTAGTTTTGTGCACCTTGTAAATAAGCCACAAATTGAACTGTAATTGTCTTTGTAGAGGGAAAAGAGCATCCTTGAAGATCAGGCGCCTACTTTGGCTAGTGAGGCAAAGAGTTGGACAAGTACAAGTGTGCATGAGCAAGAGGACGCTAGAGACAAACAAAAGTCCATTATATTACTCAAGCTAGGAGGATGTAGAGAATCAGTGTGCCTTTGGCCCACAGGTCTGGAAAAGCGTGGACTTTGATAGAACGAGTCGTGTGGATGACCGGATGGTCAAAACCGTCAACGACGGTTATGCAAGACCGGATCTCTCGGCGAGTCTAGCCACCTGGGCGTGGAGGTAGGGGCGGACGATGCGAGGGCTCACACCCTATATAAACCTCCCTTAGGGAAGGGAAAATATGTACACCATCGGAACCTCGACATCAGGAGCCCCACATCTATCTCTCCATCTTTCTCTCATTCTCTCTCGCAACTCAAGGAACGGCGTACCTCGACATCACACACCGGTATTAGAGCAAGACCTCTCAAAGCAAAGATCGAAAGCTGAGATCTTTGAAGTCGAGGAAGAAGAAGAAGTAAATGCCGTGCACGCGAAGAAAAGGCTGGGTCCCTCCAAAGCGAATTTCAAGAGAAAGAGTGGGAAATATCCACGTGGCTCTTTTTATAATTGCGGCAAACATGACCATTTCAAGGTCAATTGTCCCAATAAGAAGAAGCCAGGAAATTCTAAAATGTCTAAAAACAAAAGCAAAAAGAAAATGGAATCCGCGGCTGTCGTGGAATGCAACTCCGTCATCACGGACAGTGATGGATGATGGATCGACTATGTAGCAACCAGACACATCGCCAAGACGAAGGAAGGCCTGCTGGACTTCAAGGAGCTGAGCAAAGGAGAATAGAGGATCTTCATGGGAAACAACACCTACTTGGGCGTAGAAGGTGATGAGACATACAGACTTGACCTGGGGGATAGCATTATGGTACTGAATGATGTATTGTATGCCCCAGGGATACGCCGGAACCTGATCTCTATCCCAGTGCTGCTCAAGAAGGATTTTGAAGTCCGCTTTTATAATAAGTGTGTTTCTATTGGCAAGAATAAGAAGGTTTATACGATGGGAAAGTTTGTGTCCTAGCATGACCTATTTTGTCTTCCTATAATAAATTCTTGTGAAACAATGAATGTCACTTCTGATTATTCCTTATGTTGTTTGCCTGATTATGACTTGTGGCACATATGACTGGGTCATCCAGGAAATTCTAAAATGGATCAAATGATGAAGACAAATCTATTGCTTAAGATCACGGGTGCAAGGACATTGCCCTGCGAACACTGTCTGACCGATAAAATAACGAGAAGACCCTTCTCAACCGGAACTCGGTCAACAGAGTTACTAGGTTTGATCCATCAGACACATGTGGACCACTGAGCATCAGCACACATAGAAATAAGGAATACTTTATAACATTCAATGATGACTACTCGAAATTCTCCTATGTCTATCTCTTAGGAAGAAAGTCAGAAGCACTTGAAACATTTAAGAGATATAAGACGGAAGTGGAGACAAAATTGGGAAAACCAATCAAGACTCTTAGGACAGATAGAGGTGGGGAATATACCTCAAAGGAGATTGAGGATTAGTGTATTCAGACAGGCATTCGTAAACAGACTTCAATGCCCTATACACCACAGCAGAATGGTGTAGCAAAAAGAAAGAGTCAAACGTTGATGAATGCAATAAGGTGTATGCTTTCACACTCAGGACTCTCCAAGAAATTCTGGGGAGAGGTAGTGTTGACTGCGAACTATATACAGAATATGATTCCCACCAAGTCCGTAGAATCAATGCCATATGAAATATGGAATGGCAGAAAGCCTGAGTTGGGCCATCTCCGGAAATGGGGATGTGTAGCACATGTTCTGGTACCGAGTCAGCTTAGAGACAAGCTAGACTTCAGGACATTAAAGTGCAATTTTATTGGATATAGTGAAAATTCTAAAGGATATAGGTTCTTTCATGAAACTAAAGGACTGATCGAAAGTTGTGCTGCTACTTTCCTTGAAATTCATCAAGAAAAAGAGCATAAAGTAGAGGAATCAGATCATCTGATTGTCCTACAGGACAATGAAGACGACTTGAGCATTAGAAATAAACTTGAGGATGATATCGATCATCCAAATATAGAGCATGAACCTATGGAACATGATGATCCTTTAGAAGAAGTGGGTGGACCCACACATCCCACGAGTATAATCGGCAACAAGAGACCCAAAACACGACCCGCATGGATGGAAGATTACCATTTCTATGGATGTGAGGCATCGTGTTACACTGTAGATGAGGATGTCGCGAATTGTACAGATCCCATATCCTTTGATGAAGCTATGGCTTCGTCTGAATCGAAATCATGGTCGGCTGTCATGAGGGACGAATTGGACTCAATCGAGCGAAACGGTGTTTGGGAATTGTGTGATTTGCCAAAAGGTAGGCAATCCATAGGATGTAAGTAGGTATTTAAGAAAAAGTACCGAATTGATGGTATTGTTGACAAATACAAAGCCAGATTAGTTGTCAGGGGTTATACTCAGCAAGCTGGAATAGATTTCCAGGAAACCTACTCTCCAGTGGCTAAATTTGCATCCATTCGGATGCTCTTAGCCATAGTCGCATATATGGATTTGGAATTATTCCAAATGGATGTGAAGACGGCCTTTCTTAATGGAGAATTAAATGAGGAGATTTATATGCGACAACTTGATGGTTCTCAGGTTGAAGGTCAGGAGAAAAAAGGTTTACAAGTTAAGAAAGTCGTTATATGGCTTGAAGCAGTCTTCACGGCAATGGTATCTCAAATTTCATGACAAAGTTATCCAATTTGGATTTGTTTCAAATAAATTGAATAACTGTGTGTATGTCATGAAGAGTGGGAGCAGTTTTGCAATCATATCATTATATGTAGATGACATTCTGCTTGCAGGTAATGACATACAAATGCTCGATGAAATCAAACAGAAATTGAGCAATGAATTTGAGATGAAGGACATGCGCCAAGCATCTTATGTTCTTGGAATTCAAATAACAAGAGATAGGGACTCAAGACATTGAGCCTTAATCAGTAAAGATATTTGCATACTGTATTAAGGAGATTTGGAATGCAGAACAGCACTCCAGCTCCAACACCACTTGTGATGGGAAAGATCCTCAATAGGGGTCAGCGTCCCGGAAAGGGGCAGAAACCTTTAGATGTACCATATGCACAAGCGGTGGGAAGTTTAATGTATGCAATAATGTGTACTCAACCTGACTTAGCCTATCCAGTAAGCTTAGTCAGTAGATATCAAAGCAATCCCAGTCCAGCACATTAGGAAGCTGTAAAGAGGATTCTTCGATATCTGAAAGGGATAGTGCATCTGAAACTTGTGTATCAAGCATAATCGCTTGAAATGGTAGGCTGCTCCGATGCTGATTTCAGAGGGGAAGTGGATGATAGAAAATCCACATCAGGTTACATGTTCATGTTTAGTGGTGCAGTTGTTTCTTGGGGTAGCAAGAAACAATGATGTATATCTCGACATACACAGGAGACTGAGTACATTGCATGTAGCATGGCCACCACTCATGTTGTATGGATCATGCATTTTCTAGAGAATCTAAGCCTCGAATTGGTCAAAGGGCCAATTGAAATGTATTGTGACAATCAAGCTGCGATAAGCTTGATTAATAGTGGGGCTAATAGTTCTAAAGGAAAACACATTGAGATCCAATATCACTATGTACAAGACGTAGTGGGGAAGCAAGAAATCACGGTAACCTACATACCTACCAGTGACATGTTGGCTGATTCCCTAACCAAGGGAATAGCTGCAGGAACATATATTAACCATGTTGGTTTAATGGCACTTAGGAATGTTTAAGTCCAAGGAACAGCGTACCTCGACATCTCACACATACTTCACTTGATTAGACACCTCCAAATAGGATGATGTACTGGTGTTTTTATGTAAGGTCAAGGGTAGGAAGATGTCCTGCATGCAAAGTGCAAAGGAATGAATGCTTGCATTGCATCTCAAGTTTGTCTGACGACTCTGACCCTATATATAGAAGGACTCACTTTGTTTTCTTTGTATAAAAAGGACCGGATGGAACCAAGGGGTGTTTAATTGTTTATGCTATTTACGGTGTCTACTTTTTTTGGATGACTAGTAACACTTTGTAGCTATCCTTATCCTTTCCAAAAGAAAATAAAAAATGGGGACTTGTTAATGAGATGACCTCTAGAGGGGGGAAAGGCAAAGCATTAATGATCTAAATAGCGTAAAACTTTCATCCCAGAAGGGTTTGAATAGACATAATCCCTCAATAAAGCACAAAAGAGGTATGGAATTCCCAATAGTGTCTTCTACGCAGTATTATTACTAGATAGGGACTGTTAAAAACCCAGTGGATGGGTAAAATGACAAGGGCAAAGATTGTTAAAAACTCAGCGGATGTCTAAAAAGAAAAGGAATTTGTGTTATTTATGGTGTACACCCTACTTAATATGGGACAAGGCTTTGTTGTTATTGTTGTTGTGTGTGGTGTACTCTTTTTGGATGACTACTAACATCTTGTAGCTATCCTTTATCCTTTCCAAAAGAAAATAAAAAATGGGGACTCTTTAATGAAATGACCTCTAGAGAGGAAAAAAGCAAAGCATTAAGAATCTAAATAGCATAAAAATTTCGTCCCAAAGGAGTTTGAATAGCCATCATGCCTTGATAATGCATAAAATAGGTATGGAATTTCCAATAGTGTCTTCTAAGCATAGTATGACTAGGTAGGGGTTGTTAAAAACCCAGAGGATGGGTAAAGAGACAAGGACAAAGATTGTTAAAAATTCAGTGGATGTGTAAAAAAAGGATTTTGTGCTATTTATGGTGTACTCTTTTTGGAAGGCTACTAACACCTTGTAGCTATCATTTATCATGTCCGAAAGAAAATAGAAATGGGGGCTCTTTAATGAGATGACCTCTAGAGGGGGAAAAGCAAAGCATTAAGGATCTAAATAGCATAAAATTTTCGTCCCAAAAGGGTTTGAGTAGCCATCATGCCTTGATAAAGCACAAAAGAGGTATGGAATTTCCAATAGTATCTTGTATGTGGTAGTATTACTAGATTGTTAAAAACCCAGTGGATGAGTAAAAGGACAAGGAAAAAGATCGTAACAAACTCGGTGGATGTAAAAAGAAAAGGTCAGTAGATGAATGATAATTTACATAATTTATAGTATCAATAACATGCATAATATGAATGAAACAATTAAAGTAAGTTTGTGAAAGCCTCATCCCTTCAACTCCCCTTCTCAAGTACATCATGTGGGAATCTAAGTTTTTTAGGACATAGGAAGAAAGAAGTTGAGAGATTTACGCAGGAATCTAGGTTTTTTTAGTCGCCAGAAAGAGGCAATTCAAAGGTTTAAATCACTTCATTGATCCATGCAAATGGGAGGAAGATCTATCGACAATTAGAAACCTTCCCCACTTCAACTAGTTGTATGCTAATCTTCCCCAAAAGGACCAATCAGGATTGTCAAAGGTGGTTAAGGGTGAAAACATCAATTTTCCTTCGATGTTTTCTTCTATGTTTCAAACTTGAGTTCAGAAGTTCCATGCACCTTCTTAGTCAAAGGGGGCAGCGTCCAGAAAGATCCAATTATGTGTTAGAATCCACATCAAGGTCTACATGCATATCAGTTGGCCATTAGCTACTAAGTCGACGTCTTCATATACCCAAGCTAGAGTCTAACCATGAAAATGCAACCAAAGAGTAGTCCAAAATCAAAGAGCAAAATTTCCCTAGACAATGTAATCAACAGATTCTATGCATCACAGTCTACTAAGTCGTCGAAATATCATTGGTTCTAGCAACTATGCATATTATTGTTCAATGTCGTTCCAATTTTAACAACTAAGTGGGGAATGGGCCGCAGTCACCTGCCGATATGAGAAGTGCTTGCGCTGTGTGATTTAAATTAGCTTTAGCCCAGGGAATCATCCGGCACCCAACAATCTGAAACAATAACACCAGAAGAACAGTGGGGCATGGAAAGTCAGTTCACAAAAGAAATGCCTAAAAAATCGACAAGGTGGGATGATTTCACCATGCGCATGGATAAAGAACAGGAAGCTAAAGTGGTATATATGTCATGATACAACCATGCAATAGGATCGGCTGAGAGGAACCCTCACCACTGGTCCGGAAGCAACGAGTCCAGCAATAGCGGCATTCTTGAACCCGGAAACAACCGCCTCTTCGAAGCATAGAAAACAATCACACCATTAATTTTAACACAGCCAACTTCGTACATGTTAGATAGAAACTCAACATATCTAAATCCCAAGATCATGAACAAATAAAATTAAACTGCAATCACCGAAATCTGAGCACTTCGAATCGATCGACGACGAAAAACTTACTTAAGAACCAGCACTGGAATAGCGCGCATGCACAAGAATCCAGCCTCGATCATTATTGTTGTCATTCGTTTTTTTCCCCTTTTTTTGAAGTTTACGAACAAAGCAGATAGCTCTCGCCCAGCTCTGGGGGAGTCGTTACCTTGAACATGTGCTTCAAGAGGAGAAGACACGGGTACGACGGGAGGAGGCATCCTTCTTGAGGTCGCCCACGCATCTCTGAGATCTGATGGGATGCCCATGTCTTAGTTTGAGGAAGATGAGGAAAGAGGCAGTGGGAGGAGAAAAGATGTTCGATCGGATTGAAATGGGTTCCTCGTGGATGAGGTGATACACGTTCGCCCGGTCCATCTTTCTTGGAGGAAGGCGGCTGCAACTTTTTTTCAGTTGTGAGCAGCTTTTTTTGTTCGTTTATCGGCGTGGGCGAGCCCATCAATATTTTAATTCAAGTAGTGTCCGAGTCGTCTCCCGCCCGGTTCACTCTATCTTTTTTTTTGCTCTCATTCATCATTGTAAGATTAGATTATATAAAAATGGATGGAATACGGGAAACAAGCTGTGTCGTCAATTCTTTTTGGATGACAAATTTAATTCTTCAAAATATGATATGTGTAGATCAGAGAAATATAACATTTTTATGCATAATTTTTGAACTCTTTTAAGAAGTTCTACCGCTTCAGTTGCCAAGAAACTAAATGTGTCAAAATCGAAGAGGATGAAAACATGGTGATTGTCAATACAATATTTCTCGTGTTTGGCAAATTTAGCTAAGGCAGCTTTCTGTGCAGCGCATCCCACAATGAAATCACCTTTTATCGGACTAACAATGGAGAAACTCCAGTTAAATCAACACATGCATGTTTTCCTCCAGCCCATCCAAAAATTAAGACATTTGTTGGTCTGAGTGTGGATCTTCCCTCTTGTGGATCAGTCAAAAAATTCACAGGTGCTTCTTTCTTTGAAGAAACCCTAGCCTGCCTGAGCGCATCATAAAGGACATCCCTGACAAGATCATGTCTATATTTAAAATCTGAGAGTTCACGGCAATGAACTACATGCTGCCCAAAGACGTCCAAGCGAGATTTGTGGCATACTGGACATAGCTCATCAGCTGGGAATAGAGGAATTATCATGTAGTATCTGAGAATAGTATGACATTCAACATGTGACATATGGATTCCCAGGTCATCAATAGGAATAGGTAGAAGGAAATCTTGAGCAAGGTCAGATTGCAAACATCGAAAAATTATCTTTTGTCTAGCAGTCATGTCAAATTCAACTTCAATCTTTTAACATTTTTTGCTAAAAAGGAAACTCGTCAAAGCATTATAAGCTTCAAGGGGGACAGTATCCTTGTTAATAAAACATACAAGATCTAGAGATGGAAGTGTGACACGTAGTCCTCCAAGGCATCTTGAAAATCGAAATCCAGGTCATGCATCACACTATCTTGTAAATATATTCTTGGAGTACTCAAGATTGAGCTCTAGAGGCCACGAAGGCATATGAAGAAGACTAAATAGTGGAGTGCAAACCTAAGCCACCGAGCCTGATGGGTAAAGATGCCACTTGCCATTGAAGGTTGTCAAAGAAAGGACATCCACAAACCACAGTATCCTCAATAGCTCCGCGTAGCCCTTTGTCAAACATATAGAAGCTTACTCCATATATGTGGGTTGACATGTCCTTAAGCCAAACATGAGCTTGGTCGAACCCATACAAGATCGTAATAAAAGAAGCTCACTTTGTGGGTCATCCAACTGAGGAAGTAGTTGTATTAAGTTAATACATTTGATGGCCTTCCTCATAGCCATGTCTTCAACAAATCCTTTGTCCCTACTCACTCCACCTTCAAGTAAACTCACTCCTAACACGGGACTCTCACTATCCACAGGAAACAACCCTTCGCGGACTTCCTATCCATCATATGAAGGTCAGAAAAGTTTAGTATTTTTTATATTCAGAACAAGCCACATCTCTTCTCTTCTACTCCGTATAATGTCAAGCACCTTGGACACCTTCAATGTATCCCCGATGATAGTCCCATCATCAAGATACCAAGTGTAGAGAAGGAGTTTACAATTATCTCCGATCTCATGAATAAGTGGGTGCAATGCAAGAGAAAAAATAAGTGGGTCAAGGGGATCACCTTGCCGCACTCCGGTTGTTGACCATATATGATTGTCTCCACTATATAATCTGTTAGCTTAAAATAAAGAAACTGATGGACATGCGAGCCCACGGCGAGCCATTATGCAATAAATGTTATTGCAATTCACTCCTTAATCTGAAATAAAGAGTACATAATTTGCATAATAGGTCCCTTAGTACAATTAGGGTTATGTACCATGGTCATCTTAATGATCATACAGCTGTTGATTCAATTATTGAATCATAGAGGCTGGTGCTTGGATGAATATCTAATGAGTTAGATTGAGGACTCATCAAGCACCGTCAAATGATTGTTAAGAGATGATCTCCAGCCTGAGTAGGAAATGGCAATCCTATCTCATTTAGGCTGATATCTGACCGACCTCTTGATACAGGTCCTCTGCATAGGAATAGAGATTTGGAGGTGTCAGATTAGTTAGGTCAAAGAGTTGACTTAACGAGATCGAGATAACCAAAGTCCTATATCGTATGCTGTCACGATACAGGCACACATCCTCTGACCGGAGACAGATGTGTTACTATATGTCTAAGTATGTACATTTGGCAGATCAATTGGTTGATGACCTAATCAAGGTCTATACACCGGCGCACTGGTGTGCATATAAAGGCATATGAGTAATACGATCTCTCAAAGGGATCATACAGGTTCAGTTACTGAACCGGAAGACATGAGCTCACTCATTAGATATTGGGAAGAATCAAATTCCATGCGCATGGTCGTCTCGCTTTGGAAGCTTGACCGAATTTGTAGGTTTGATATATACTTTTGGAAAGTATATGATCAAGACCTAGGTATGATATATGTTTTTGGAAAGTGTATGATCGATACCGACTCCCAATGATCGAATGAGAAACTTACTGATAAAACCCTGAAGTAGACAGTATAAAGTTGATCTAATACTTCGGTTTTATTCTGAGTCTTCCAGTATGCAGGATGTACAAGTATTAGGAATACCTGAGGGTGATGTGATCATAAACGATTGTATAACCATGACGCTTCCATTCCTAGGGAGTGATGAAATGGGTTTGGATTTTAGTGACTCCTCTCGGTAGAGAAGTAATCTGATCTTAGTCCAAATGTTGGACATTGATCTGAATGTGATTCAGATTCAATGAGAAGATTAGATTTACGGTCTTGATTTAATAAAGCATCTATGGGAGGACCGAGATCTGGATTTGAGATGTGATCTCAATATCCATGTCACTATATGTGGAACAATACAATCGCCCTGTCCTTATCTCCAAGTATTCGTGGAGAAAGTGCATTATCCTTGAAAGAGTTCATGGATAATTCTATTGTTGATATATGTATCCGAGCATTGAGAAAATGGATAATTAAATGTGATTTAATTATCATGAATAATATGAATTTGATTCATATTATAAGGAGAGTTATCTTAGATAATTAAATGTGATTTGATTATCAAATATGTAAATAATATGAATGTGATTCATATTATTTGAACACATGAGAATAAGTTATCCAATATAATTAAATGTGATTTAATTATTATGGATAAGAATAATGTGGATAGTAATATCCAATTATTCATAATATATTATAAATGTGATTTATAATGTATTAGAGAGAGTTAAATATAATTTATATTAGTAGATTAATTATTAATGTGTATTGGATACACATTGTCTAATTAATTGAAAATGTAAATTACATGTTGTTTTGGGTTGTGAATATGATTCACAATATTCCAATGTCAAGATTGCAATATTCCCAAATTTAATTGAGAATTATTTTGGTGAATAAAAATCCCAACAAATAGTTGTTGGAAAATAAGTAGAGAGAAAATCAAGGAGATGTGCAATCTCATGGGAATCCATGAGATTGTCCTCTAAAGGGGAAGGTTGATCTCATTTGTATTTTCTCTCCTTATTTGATTGATTTAATTTGGTATTAATATTTATTTGATTTATCAAATATATTTTATCAAAATTAAATCACAAGTTGTTGGTTTTTACCAACAACAATCTTGACCATTGGATTGACATAAATCAATCTCATCCATTGATTTTATATGTCACATGGATTGAGATCCATGGATCCCAAAACCCTATAAATAGAGAGGCATACCATGCTCTCTATTTTACACACAATGCTTGAGAAGCATCTCTCTCTCTTTTCTCTCTACTCGACATCCTTCTCTCCCTCTCATGTGGTCGTCCACCATGGATGACCTAAGAGAGGTTCTCCATCGCCGCAGCATCGTCGTTATGTTGCCCGTTCTTCTGCTCGTGGATCTCCGTCTCCTTCGGTGCGCCTCGCTCGTGAAGAAGACGTCGGATCTCATGTGTCGAGATCAGGAGATCCGTCGCTTGGATCATCAACATGGATTGCGAGAAGCACGCGGTTCATCCCCGCGCTAGCAAGCGTCTCCTCCGTCGGATCGGACTTGAGACAGGAGGTCTCTTCGTTTAGAGACTCGATCGCAACCACGCTTCAAGAGGTAATCCTATTACTTGTTTGTAGTTTAGACGAAACGATCCGAGAAGTGTTCTTGGATCATGTGGTTTCGTCGTAAGAAATTTTTTTAAATTCCGCTGCATCGAGCAACTAGTGTGACTAGTCGCTCTTCGTCGTATTCGATACGACGCTCACGCTTCCGTAATGTGCTTGAGGATCTAACCATATCCTTCAAGTGGTATCAGAACCTTAGGTCGACGGTTTAGAATATGATTTGCTAACCGAGGACGACTTGGGTTCGTTATGGTCGCGAAAGTTTTTATCGCATTTGATTTTGCAGATCTGTTTAGTAAATAATTTCGGCCATGTTTAAAATGTTTAAGCACGAATTATTTACTTGGATTTTGTTCCCCATTAAATAAGGAAACCATAAGATCTGAGTTTGCGTAAATCGGATTTCGTTTGCTTAAGATATGGTTGTTTTAATCAACATATATTCACTGTTACGGGAACTGCAAATCTTAACGTAATTAAGGAGTTAATTACTGTTTAGAGATGCCTCGAAATGCGTGCAAAACACATAGGTTCTGATGTAAATCAAGTTAGCAAACTATGGAAACTTACTTTGCTTAATTTGGATTTAAATTGATTGAGATATGCTAATTTTAGTAAGTAGGGATCACTGCTGAAATTACTTTTCTAATCAAGAACCATGTGATTGTTAATTAGTGAAATTAATTGTTCAACAACAACAACAAAGCCTTTTCCCACAATTAAGTAGGGTCGGCTACATGGATTCTTCTCCTCCATTCAGATCTATCTTGGGTCAATCTCGGACTTATATCCAAAAAACTAAGATCCCTTCGTATAGTCTCTTTCCAACACTTTTTGGTCCGTCCTCGCCCTCTCTTAGCCGGCTCAACATCCCAACACTCGCATCTCCTAACCGGTGCATCAGTTGACCTTCTTTGCAAATGACCAAACCATCTTAAGTGGTTTTCTCGCATCTTATCCTCGATCGGAGCTACACCAACTTTATTTCTGATTGCATCATTTCGAATCCAATCTTTACGTGTATGTCCACACATCCATCTTAGCATTTTCATTTCTGCTATAGCCATTCTCTGCACATGTCTATGGTTCACAGGCCAACATTCAGAACCATAAAGCATAGCAGGTCTCACGGCTGCTTTGTAAAACTTTCCTTTAATTTTTAAAGGAATTTTCTTATCACAGAGAACAGCGGAGGCTCCTCTCCACTTTAGCCAGCCTGCATTTATTCTATTAGTAACATCTCCATCAATTTCCCCATCATGTTGCAAAATAGATCCCAGATATCTAAAAGAATCTCTCTTTTGAATGTTATCGTCACCAATCTTCACCTCAATTCCTTCACCATTGCTTCCATCAAAAGTACATTCCATATATTCCGTCTTAGCCCTACTTATACGAAAACCTTTAGTCTCCAATGCATGTCTCCAAATCTCAAGCTTCTCATTTACTCCATCTCTAGTCTCGTCAATCAACACAATATCATCAGCAAATAACATACACCAAGGTAACTCATCCTGAATGTGACTTGTCAACTCGTCCATAATCAAAGTAAAAAGAAATGGACTCAAAGCTGAACCTTGATGTAAACCAATGTTGATACCAAAATAGTCAGTCTTCCCTGTCGGGGTTCTTACACAAGATAAAGCCCTATCATACATATCCTTTATGAGATTAATGTATAGGACAGGTACTTGTGAAATTAATTGTTAATTTCATGAAATAATTATGGAAAATATTTGAGAAATATTAGAATATGATTATTTCCTTAATTGACTTGACCTCAACCAATTAATTGATTAGATTTGATCTAGATCATAATTGGAAACACAGTCATCAAACTCCTTGCTTGAATAGGATTGGGAATTTGTCTAGCAAATTTCCTTATAATCAAAATTATTTTGATTACTATATGGTATAATTTCGGTTGAAGAACCGATGATCATCTCAAGTACAAATTAATCAATTTAGCATTATCCTTTACCGAGGCGGATATGGTGTCTAGTCGGGGATCGTTGGGGTAGCGGGTTGCAACGTATGTGGTCCGTCCCACTCCCGCCGGTACTGTCCATGACAGCGGGTAGGGCCGGGATAATGTCCGAGGGATTAAGTTGTATTTTTCTAATTATTAAAATACGAATTAATACGTACTTTGATAATAATACCATATATATTCAAGCATAACAATCAAGTTTGATTGATTGAATTGGATTGATAATTAATTTAATATGATTGAATTGATTATGTCCAATTATACTCTAATATGATTAGAGTTGATAATTCCCTTGGAAGAATTAATTATGTGAATATGATTCATGATAATTAATTAGAATTTGAATATGATATGGAGGATCACATAAGTGACATCCATGGTCTCCCGTAAAGGCGAAGGGTTTCGTCGCCAGATATTATATGTGGGAGACGCCTGTCCGAAGTGACAGCTCCTGCATATGATCCATTTGGATCGGGCTCGTCGCTTCTCGAAAGAGTAAGGACGTATGCGTAGTGACCCCAATATCGGGTCCTCATATTATTGGGGCGACATTGGATTGTGCATAGCTAGTTGTATTCATGTTGACGGTTGGTTCAATTAATGACGGGTCAACATCACCTTAGGGGTGGTGGGCCCGGGTGTTAAAGACTGAATTGGGAGATGCAAGTTGGACTTGCAAGGCGGAATGTGTTCCCGCTTCTTTTTATCCGAGTTGTAGGTTCTCATATTATTGGGATGCAACAAAGATAAGGAAGGAGATCCCAGATCTTGCTTGAGATATAATGGTAAGTATATCTCTTATATTGAAAGTGATTAAGGGAATGAACTTTCATTGTTGACATGGCAAGACAACTTTGATATAAAAATTCCTAAATCAAAGTAAAACATGTATATATATATATAAATATATACCCTTATGCTAATTTCTTATTTCAGATAATCCTTCATTAAACCCACTCAATGTTATACTCAATAATAACCAGTAGAATATCATGGATTGGACCCTTGATCCAGATATTGTACTTGCAATTGAACACATAATGTATGTGGTTGCAATGTGCAAGTTTCCTCATAATAATGAGAAGTGATAATTAAATAAGACAATAGGACTAAAACCCTAGGGTTTGTATGTCTCTATAAGTCTTGATCTCATTGAATGTACTTTGGAAGTGACATGTCGATGATGATCGTAATTATCAAATAATCCTTATAAAATCAATAAAGATTTTCTGGCATACATATGTGCTCTTGACATTTAATCATGAATGACATGGTTCTCTGCATCATGTAGAATGGTAGCTCTATAAGAGATGATGTATTCAAATTATTTGAATACCTACCTGAACCTATGTTTTAAGAGTTTAGATGGATGTAGATGATGAGTGTCATCATTCTACTGTCTATACTATAGTCATTCATGAAGCTTCATAATATTCATATTGTATGAATTGGGTGAAGTATGTATAAATGTCGAAATGCTCTTACATTAAATTCTTTTGAATTTAACATAAGAGGTCCTTAGTCTTAAGCAATGGGTTGTTTATAGATAAAGGGAGCGCAGTGGAAGCATGGGTTGGACCCAAGCAAGAAGTATAATCAAAGAGTTGACTGTACTTCTATGACTTCCACATGACATCCAAAGAGTTGGATGAATGCCAATACTGCAATATGTTGATGTGTTGATAGTATGACTATCAAATCTATCTAGAATCCTTAGAGAAGAGAATCGGATAATATATCAGAATAGCCTACATATAATCATTGAAATTGACTTACTTATTTGATAAGGTAAAGTCTAATAATTGTATCTCATTCTTCTAATAACACTTGCAATTGGTTGCATATGTATTAGAATATTAAAGAAATTTTGATCTTTATGGTTTATTGATCATCCGTGTTGAAAGTGATGCAAGTGTTGCAACAATTTCCATTGGATCAATAGACTTCATATTTTCAGTAGGAGCCCTTAGTCTTAGAGAATGTCTCTATGACCTAGATATTAGAATACACTCATTGTTTATTTCTAATTGTTGGATATAAACATGAATTTCTGTAATAAATCTCTCATAAAGAGTTATGATGGAGATATTTCAGATAGTAATCTAAAATCTAGTGGACTCTATTAAATTAGAAAATTAATGAATGGTTCATTAGGATTTCTAATATTGAAAATTAAACCTTTAAAAGATCAATAGGAGGATGAAGATCACTTAACAATGATCTGGCATCAAGTTTTGGACATATGTCTGTTGATGAGATCAATGGACTAGTAAGACATGAAACTTTAGATTGTCTAAAGATTCAAATCTCACATACTTGTGAATATTATATTCAAAGTAAAATGTCCAATACACCCTTCCTTAGGAAAGGTGTAAGATGTCAAGGTATTCATGATCTCATACATATTGATGTATGCAGATAATCTATATCATAGTAAACATTATGGATATGTGATATATGTAAATGATTATGTATGATATGAGATTTCTTCTCTTCACTTAGAAAATTTTGAAATGTTCAAAGATTTCACAATTTTGGTTTAGAACCAAAGTTTGAAGGAAGATGAAATGAATTTGATCTAACCAAGGTAGCATGTACCTATTAGATGAATTCAAGAAATACCTTTATGGAGATATGAATATCATTCCTATCTCAATCCTCCTAATGAACCTGAACTCAATGGAGTTGTAGGGAGATACAATTAATCATGTGTGACATGATTTAATCAATGATTAATCCTAGCATAATTATCTCTTAGTTTCCAAAGGTGTATATGTAGTAGAGACTACATTATATACTTAATAAGGTTCCATGCATGTAAGCTGGAATCTAGCACTAGAGAGTGCTACTTCATTAGGAAAATAAAGGATGGTATTGTATACCTACTTTATGACCTTGAGATTCTTAAAAGATCTCATATCTGAGAATGTGATTCTTGGAGGATGACTCTCTTAAGAATCAAGATAAAATTGAAGTAAAGGAACTCATTTAAATCTTGAGAAGATAATGAGGCTCCTGAAATCAGAAACTAAAAGAATAATTGAAGATGAAACACTAATACTTCTTCAAATAAGTTTGAGGATGTATTCCATGTGAAAATGATCGGACTTCACGCGATGAAGTTCCTGAGGATCATGACATGGAAAGATTGGATGTTGGCAATAAAAGTCTAATGTAGACTTCATATACAAATGTTGTATATGGACCCTCGAGGATCCACCTATATGGGTCAGACCCATTAAGGTGTACATGGATCTTCAAGAGAAAGAGGGAACCTTATGAGAAGGTAGAGACCTTCAAAGCACGGTTCGTAGCCATGAGCTACACACCGAAGAGAAGACATCGCTTAGGATGAGACTTGCTCTCCAGTGACCTTTGCTTTAACTCATAGAATATTGCTAACTATAGCTACACAACTTGACTATGACATCTTCGATGTGAGTCAAGATTGCATTCCTCTATGAATACCTCTCTGAGGATATTCATATGAAGTAGCACCAGGGCTTCATGGTTGAGGAAAGCAAGGTGTGCAAGCCAAAGAACTCCATCTTTGGACTCAAATAAGCTTCTTGTATTTGGAACATAAGATTTGATGAAATTGTAAATGTTATGATTTTAGATAAAATCTTGATGAACCATGTGAAGCTTAGTGGGAGTGCCATTGTATTCATCGTGCTAAATGTAGATATTATCCTAATCATTTGGAATGATATAAGAATAAATAATAAGTGTTTTATAATTTGGTTGTTCCATACCTTGAGATACGATCTCAAGGATACCTCTTAGATCTTAATTCTGAAGTCGTTCAGAAGCAAAGAGAAGAGGGTACTGGGACTGTCACATTAGTAGTACACCTTGGACTTATTCCATTTTCTGGAAAAATTCCAAGAAAGGCTTCCTTCCCTTAAGATGTGGTAGTGACCTGTCTAAAGGGATAGCACCTCAAAGAGTTGAGGAAGTGAATGCTAGAACTGCTTGCACTTGTGCATCAGTTATGAGAAGCTGGGTATATGCTAGATGTGTACAAGAGCCAGATGTCTGCCATGCAGTGGGAGTAGTAAACTATTACTAATCCTACTCTGGAAATAAAACACTTAGTTGCAGTAATAACAATATCTTCAAAGATGATGAAACTTAGAGATAGTGATCTCAAAGTCTTATCTTCAAAGGTTTAAGACCTTGTAGATAGTGATCTATAAGGTTCTTAACTGTAGATACCTTAGGAGATAGAGATCTCCAGGAATGAAGGTATTCTAATAAGGATTATGGGAATATTGGTTATGATAATTAATAAGATGTAGTGTCAAGGACACTATAACCAACAAAATTGAGTATCGGTTGCATGAGATGCAACATTCGCATTGGATGCGAGCACTGTTACTAGGAGATATGCAAGTGCCGTAAAAGGACTTGGCATAGTCTCTTGGGAACGGAGTGACTGATCAGTTTACTAGCTATTTTCTAAATAGCCTATGATTGTCACATGAGTGTGGGTTTAAATGATTAGCCCATTAATGGCTCTTTGGGCTAGTGGGAGATTGTTGGACATGCGAGCCCACGGCGAGCCATTATGCAATAAATGTTATTGCAATTCACTCCTTAATCTGAAATAAAGAGTACATAATTTGCATAATAGGTCCCTTAGTACAATTAGGGTTATGCACCATGGCCATCTTAATGATCATACAGCTGTTGATTCAATTATTGAATCATAGAGATTGGTGCTTGGATGAATATCTAATGAGTTAGATTGAGGACTCATCAAGCACCGTCAAATGATTGTTAAGAGATGATCTCCAGCCTGAGTAGGAAATGGCAATCCTATCTCATTTAGGCTGATATCTGACCGACCTCTTGATGCAGGTCCTCTGCATAGGAATAGAGATTCAGAGGTGTCAGATTAGTTAGGTCAAAGAGTTGACTTAATGAGATCGAGATAACCAAAGTCCTATATCGTATGCTGTCACGATACAGGCACACATCCTCTGACCGGAGACAGATGTGTTACTATATGTCTAAGTATGTACATTTGGCAGATCAATAGGTTGATGACCTAATCAAGGTCTATACACCGGCGCGCTGGTGTGCATATAAGGACATATGAGTAATACGATCTCTCAAAGGGATCATACAGGTTCAGTTACTGAACCGGAAGACATGAGCTCACTCATGGCATATTGGGAAGAATCAAATTCCATGCGCATGGTCGTCTCGCTTTGGAAGCTTGACTGAATTTGTAGGTTTGATATATACTTTTGGAAAGTATAGATCAAGTCCTATGTATGATATATGTTTTTGGAAAGTGTATAATCGATACCGACTCCCGATGATCGAATGAGAAACTTACTGATAAAACCCTGAAGTAGACAGTATAAAGTTGATTTAATACTTCGGGTTTATTCTGAGTCTTCCAGTATGCAGGATGTACAAGTATTAGGAATAACTGAGGGTGATGTGATCATAAACGATTGTATAACCATTGACACTTCCATTCCTAGGGAGTGATGAAACGGGTTTGGATTTTAGTGACTCCTCTCAGCAGAGAAGTAATTTGATCTTAGTCCAAATGTTGGACATTGATCTGAATGTGATTCAGATTCAATGAGAAGATTAGATTTACGGTCTTGATTTAATCAAGCATCTATGAGAGGCCCGAGATCTGGATTTGAGATGTGATCTCAATATCCATGTCACTATACGTGGAACAATACAATCGCCATGTCCTTATCTCCAAGTATTCGCGGAGAAAGCGCATTATCCTTGAAAGAGTTCATGGATAATTCTATTGTTGATATATGTATCCGAGCATTGAGAAAATGGATAATTAAATGTGATTTAATTATCATGAATAATATGAATTTGATTCATATTATAAGGAGAGTTATCTTAGATAATTAAATGTGATTTGATTATCAAAGATGTAAATAATATGAATGTGATTCATATTATTTGAATACATGAGAATAATTTATCCAATATAATTAAATGTGATTTAATTATTATGGATAAGAATAATGTGGATAGTAATATCCAATTATTCATAATATATTATAAATGTGATTTATAATGTATTAGAGAGAGTTAAATATAATTTATATTAGTAGATTAATTATTAATGTGTATTGGATACACATTGTCTAATTAATTGAAAATGTAAATTACATGTTGTTTTGGGTTGTGAATATGATTCACAATATTCCAATGTCAAGATTGCAATATTCCCAAATTTAATTGAGAATTATTTTGGTGAATAAAAATCCCAACAAATAGTTGTTGGAAAATAAGTAGAGAGAAAATCAAGGAGATGTGCAATCTCATGGGAATCCATGAGATTGCCCTCTAAAGGGGAAGGTTGATCTCATTTGTATTTTCTCTCCTTATTTGATTGATTTAATTTGGTATTAATATTTATTTGATTTATCAAATATATTTTATCAAAATTAAATCACAAGTTGTTGGTTTTTACCAACAATAATCTTGACCGTTGGATTGACATAAATCAATCTCATCCATTGATTTTATATGTCACATGGATTGAGATCCATGGATCCCAAAACCCTATAAATAGAGAGGCATACCATGCTCTCTATTTTACACACAATGCTTGAGAAGCATCTCTCTCTCTTTTCTCTCTACTCGGCACCCCTCTCTCCCTCTCATGTGGTCGTCCACCATGGATGACCTAAGAGAGGTTCTCCATCGCCGCAGCATCGTCGTTATGCTGCCCGTTCTTCTGCTCGTGGATCTCCGTCTCCTTTGGTGCGCCTTGCTCGTGAAGAAGACGTCGGATCTCGTGTGTCGAGATCAGGAGATCCGCCGCTTGGATCATCAACATGGATTGCGAGAAGCACGCGGTTCATCCCCGCGCTCGCAAGTGTCTCCTCCATCGAATCGGACTTGAGACAGGAGGTCTCATCGTTTAGAGACTCGATCGCAACCACGCTTCAAGAGGTAATCCTATTACTTGTTTGGTTTAGACGAAACGATCCGAGAAGTGTTCTTGATCATGTGGTTTTCGTCGTAAGAAAATATTTTAGATTCCGCTGCATCGAGCAACTAATGCAACTAGTCGCTCTTCGTCGTATTCGATACGACGCTCACGCTTCCGTGATGCGCTTGAGGATCTAACCATATCCTTCAGAAACTCCACGCATGAAAAAATAGATGGACATTGCCTCCTAACTTCACAAGCATCGGAGATCTATCTATCATGTTGAAAGCATTATAGAATCTACTGTGAGCATAGAAGAACCCGTCCCCATGAAACATGCTCAAAAGTTGATTGATGTTGTGCAAAATAGCTTCCGTTCCTTCATATACATCAACCCTTAATTGAAAATCATTGAGATACTTAGACATCTCTTTGCACACCCTTGTCTTAGTAATTTTGGATACTAGACGTTGGCAGATAGCGCCCACTGCAATAGGACGTATGTTGTTGTCATGTTTTAGTAGTGGAGTAAGAGGTGCAGAGGCTATAAACTCAGCCAAACTCAAGGGACATTCCCACCTAGGTATAAATTAACCACCGTGGTGATTGCATGTAGGAGATCAGTGGCCAATGCAGACCCCTCCCCACAAAGAATATTTAAAGGTGTTGAGCTCTTAGGCCATCTCTACCACATGATGTCTCTTTAGGAAAAGATTTGATAGATTGTAGAATAACATTTGCATTAGTTGTAGAGGAGTCCCTGAAATCAAGATATCTGACAAGGAAGGAGACAACTTATACGTATGTTTAGCCTCTAAGGCTTTCATAGTATCTTCATTAGAAGGAGTCACTTCTGAATAGCACAGTACTCTTAAGGCTGCAGAAAAATGTCCATCTGAAACTTTGCGAAGGCACTGCCTAATGTTGGAGTTTTTTGATTCTCCTCCAAGGAGTTCTTCTGACTAAAACATAAAGTCCCTGATAAATCATGTTTAAAAATATCACCCACCAACTTGGTAAAACCATACGTACTACCCCAAGTAGTGGGTGAGCTTAGAATAAATTGTTGTTGCGAAGACTTTCTATTGCTAGATCTTCTATCCCGCCTATTCATAGGTCTGAATACATGTAGTTTGCAACGGGGAAGAAGTAGTAATCGCATCCAAGCAGATATGGAATCCCGACCCTGCGATAACTTGGTGCAAAGTTGTCTTCATTGCTTGAGAGAAAGCAAGATGACGGATGGGATGAATACTCTTAACTGTGGTGATAGGAGATTTGAAATACGATCAAGCAATGTAGCATCCATAACTAACCCATTTGTGACATCATCTACAATAGGTATGAGAGGTTTCAAGATGTTGATAATGTGCCCCTGAGTTACCCCGGTGTCATATGTAACTCAAACAAGACCATCGTCATGGTGGAAAGCACGAGTCACAACTTGAATCTTCATGCACCTTCCACACATCCATTGATCAAGGGCCTTAAAAGTTTCTTCTAAAGAAAGATATAGATCAATATCATTCTTGATGGTGTCTCACAAAACAATAGAATGCTCTTCACTTGAAAGATGTACCATTATGATATGAGAGATAAACACGTAAAACCTTACATCCTTCCCTACCATCCGAGCAACAGTAAAAATTCTGAAAGGACACATCAAGCCACCTGAAAGTCGTGGGACCCCCAAAGCCTCAGTATTATAAGATTGCGAGACTCATAATGTGATTGGAGCACGGGAACACATGATATAGGAGGAACCTCTCCTTCAATGTCGAACATAGTGGACGTCGTCACAAAGAAGAAGGGGGCATCAGCAAAGATATGTCAATTATCATCAGGATGTGTGGTGGTGAAGAAGTTGTTACTGCTATTAGAGCAAAAACAACTGATTGCAAATGCCAGCAAAGTTGGGGTCGACGAGGGGGTGCGGTGGGGGAAGGTGGGGTGCAGTAGGGGTGCGGAGGGGGAACAAGGGGAGGGATGTGGGAGGAAACGAGAGGGAGGGGCAGGCGAGGCGTCGGGAGGGTGGTGCGGTAGGAGGGATGTCGGGTGTAAGGGTGGTGTGGTAGGAGGGATGTCGGGTGGGAGGGTGGTGCGGTAGGAGGAACGTCGGGGAGGGAGGGCCACAGGAGAAGGGGTGTGGGAAGGAGGGGGAGCAGGGCGGTGCGATAGGAAGGCCGTCGGGGAGGGAGGGAGGACTGCGGGTGCGGGAGGGAGGTCTACCGGTGGCAGGAGGGCTGTCGGTTATGGAGGGAGGGTTTTGGTTGCGGGTGCAGTAGGAGGGTCGTCGGGGAGGGAGGGAGGACTGCGGGAGGGAGGACTATGGGTGTGGAAGGGCTGTCAGGTGCGGGAAGGAGGGTTGCGTGTGCAGGAAGGCCGCTAGGGAGGGTGGGAGGGCTGCAGGGGAGGGAAATGGGAAGGGAGGGAGGGTTGCAGGTGAGGAAGGGCCCTCGGGTGCAGAAGGGAGGGCTGTCGGGCTACGGGACTGCGGGGCCGTCAAGTGCGGGAGGGAGGATTGTAGGTGCAGGAGGGCCATCGGGTGCGGGAGGGAGGATTGTAGTTGCAGGAGGGCCATCGGGTGCGGGAGGGAGGGCTGCGGGTGCGGGAGGGCCATCAGGGAGAAGTGAGCATTTCGTTCTGCTTCATATTCCACCTTTATAATTGCTTCCTTAATGAAAAAGGATATTTACACCCATAATCTTGATAGTTTTGTATTTATCTACATAACCTCAATAATTACGAATTACATAAGAAACTCTAAACAGTCACTTCGCCTAATACTCATAACACTCTATTAATTAATCCATTAACTCAATCATACCATCGAGTTAAACTAACACGTCTTCAATCCAATTACCATGAATTAAACTTAAAAAAGAAAAAACACCGCCCATCCCCTTCCCTCTCCATCCCCTCCTCCAACCTGCACCCACACCCCCTCCCCTCAGTTCACCCCCTCCACCCATACCCACTTCTCTCGTTGATCGCATCCTCCCTCTGGACAAGAGATGGATCCTCCTTGACCTCCTCTCCCTTCGTACCAACACCAACGGTAGCTCTGCAACCCCCTCGTCGACATCCTCTGCTCTCGCAGCAGCTCCACAACCCCCTCCTCCGTCTTCTCCGCATTCGCAGCTGTGAAATCCCGAATTTTTTTCTTTAAAAATCTGGAGTATTCTTGGCATCCAAAAATTTTAATAAATCACACCATTACGTGGATCTCGTCGAGATCTTTCCAACGAGCCCAAGAACACCCAATTCCGACATTCCTAGCTCAAGTTATCATTGTTTTACGTATCATAATCGGGACCCATATATGGATCCGAACCGGATCCGAATCGAGATCCAAATCCACCTCTCCTTCTATAAATAAGAGATGGTAGGCTGCTCTCTCAAAGCCATAGCCACCACCATCTTTTCCTCTCCTTGGAGCACCACCATCTTGATCGATTTTATCGTCGGAGGGCTGCCGTCGAAATCGGAAGAGCTCCGATCGAAGATCCGCGAACACCATCACGTAGGAAAGATCGAGGTCACCTCCGCACACGCATTCGCGCTACCATCGAGATACGGAAAAATCTTTTCCGTGTGAGAGGAGATCCCGAGGGAACATCCTCGGAGGTAACGATGAATACCCCCCTCTTGCTGTTGGGTTCCACGTATTTTTGCTCCTCTATGATTTAAACTTGCGTAGAGCCTTAGTTATTCTTACGATGTTTTTCATATACTAGTAACGATGTTATACCTTCCTTTTGTTGTTGGTTTCATACCACTTTTGTATCCATATACTTGAACATTTCGTTGAGCCTTGATTAATCTTATGATGTGATTCATATCCTAGTAACGATAAATAACCCCCTTTTTGCTGTTGGTTTCACATGATTTTGTTGTTTCAAAACTAAACTTTTATATATCTCGGAATTTTGAATCTAACTATTTCCTTAATACGGATTAAGAACTTGTGTGACAACTTCAGAGCTTTTCCATCTTACTGTAAAATCCTTAGTTCTTACACGTGATTTGTTTTCCAAATTATGATTATATTCTGTGCGAATATCTCAATGTGAGAGTTATCAAAGTTACGAACCAAAATGTCCTCGACCCTGTTGAAGGATGAAATATACTTGATGGAAAATATTATTTTTTTATTGGAAGGATGTGCGCATAATACAATGTTTACAGTATGTGATTAACGTCATTGTTTAAGTTCCTTAAAATGTGAAGTTGTGGACGGTTACAACATGTGGTTGCCTCATCAGGTACGTAAACGTCAAAATTAAAAGATATTCCTTATGTAATACGTTTCATCTATCAAATCCGTTTTTTTTATAATAATAACTACAACCTTTATCTATCCAATGAGAACGTGCATGAGGATGTCATTATGTTTTGGCAGGATAATTATGATATGTAACGAATATCTTATGGTTAATGTGGAGTATACACTTAACTTATATGTATATGCCCCATGTTATTTTTCTAAGTACATGCACAGTGTAGAAGCTTAAGATAAAGGACTGTTATACATTTATATATACGCACATATATTGGTTTGTATTTGAAATGCACATGAGTCCTTTAGCGGCTAAGATATGCTCTCTTATATGATCTTCAATTTGATACGATTTTGTTGATCACAGCATATTATTGATGTTTAAATGCCAACAATGCATGAGATTATTTTTTCTAAGGCTACGCTTAAACATATCTACAATATTTTAGTTAATATTGCATTTATACATATCTACAGTGAAGACTTTATCCCTTAAAGTACCTCTATACAATTGGACCAGTTATATAGAGACATGTGTACATCAATCTCGATAGAGTTAAGAAATGAGTTTAGGATACATATAGATAGAAGTGCTATTGGAAGTATCCATAAGATCTGGGAAGTATAATGTGGGCCTGGTTGTGATGAGTGTTATAGTTATGATGGTAGTTGAGATATATTTCACTTGAAACCATCGCCAAATGCTTACATCAATTTTTGTGATCAAAATAATAACTATGGAACGTAAATATGCCAATGAGAGCGATGAACAAATTAAACTCACATGTCGTACGCACACTGAAATGGGTTTTATTCTATTTATAATTATTCCATGCGTGAGATATCATAATAAATGGGTAGATGGAGTTAGGCACCTCAAGGGATTGAGCATGCACCCTTGGGCCTCGGAAAGATGCCTTGAAAGTCGCGACCCCAACGGACGAGTTGGGTGACGTGTTGCACCTAGCAGCCCGGTAGCATCCGGAGTCGCTCGACGGAGTTGGCAGGTGGCACGGTTGGCATTCTTGGTTTCGCACTTATACACAATACTAAGACTCGGAGTAGAAATTGATGTGGCCGCACCTGATTTTACATCGAGTATTATTATTGTGAGAGGTGTTCCGGGATATGGTTTGAAGTGAAGAATTTGAGGTTGAAATACTTGGAGGTTTATCCAAGATGACAAACAAGTTCCCGCGTAGCGGAGGCCTGCGAGTCGCGTACTTGCATGTGCTAAAATAATACGAGAAATGATTATTGATCGGGTGTCGGAAAATGTATACTGTTGTGGACTCTAATCAATTTGTAGAAATATCAAGATTATGGTGGTTATACTTAAATGATTATTATATAAATAAATAAAAGTAAATAATTATGAGATCCAATGTGAATTAGGATGACTTGGTATTCTTTCAAAAAAATTTTTCAATAGATGCATGTGCCATTAAATAAAGTTGAGTATACATTCTTTTCTTACCCCTGCATTAGTCAGTATAGCGTTTGTTTCGTTACTGGGCAATTGCTCATAACGTTACCCTCGTGTGAACCCAACAGGTATATCGGAGCAGCCGCCGCCACAGTAGCGGTCTTTGGAAGAGATCGGACTTTTCCCTCGTCATACTTGCATCAGACAGGGTGTGTCCTACTAGAGTAACTTATTTACGTCCGCACTATTTTTTTGTTATTCTTGAGAGACATTGTAGCGAGATATGTGGAGAGCTTCTTATACAAAATTATAACTATACGATGTATCTCATTTTGTGGACATGGACTTGATGATTATGGTTATCAATGAGAATGGATGGTGCATTTTTCTTTCCATTTCATATTATTCTCATATTGTTATTTATATTTCAAATGTTAATCTAATGTGCATAAGATGGTTTGCTGAGTATCATAGATCATGGGCGTATTTGGACCGTAGGTCCGACGCTCCCGTCTCGTCGGTTTCGTAGCCGGAGGGACGGGGCGTCACAAATGGTATCAGAGCACGATACTCCATTCTCTCTTTTGCATATTAGAATTGTTAACAATATTTGAAATATAAATATAGTGACAGAGTCTCTTGACCTTGTCGTTAGTAAGGAGAATAATTAAAGTCATGTTTAAAGTGTCCATTGTCTCTCGAATCATAGAAATAATTTTTTTATATAATGATTCTCGCAGGGAATCATGCCGCCTCGTGTTGACCCTGATATTGCACAGCAGTTGGCTTTGCTAGTTCAGGCCGTACAGGGTATACAACAACGTCAGGAGGTATTGGAGCAAAGGCTCCTCCAGCAGGATGATTCCTCGTACCAGCCCTCTCGTGAGGATGAGGGCAGTGTTCATCCTTCGGTGTCTCTGGACCCGGAAGGATCAGATGACCTAGAGACGCTGCAGAAACATCAGACGACCTACGCAGCATATCAGAGATCTAAGGTGCCACAATTCTTTGGCACCGGCACACCAGATGAGGCTGAGCTATGGCTGGACCACGTATCTAAGGTGTTGAGGATGATTCATGCTCTTGAAGAGTCTTGGTTTACATTTGTGGAGTTCTCACTAACAGGTTATGCTGAGCGTTGGTGGTTCGCCATCAAGGAACATCTGGAGGATCCCATAACATGGGAAATTTTTCTTGATGAGTTCCGTAGTCAGTTCTATCCTGATCACTGGGTTGAGGATCAGAGGAGGTTATTTGCTGAGCTGAAGCAGGGGTCAATGACGGCCCAAGAGTATCTCATTCGTTACACTGAACTCTCCCGCCACTCACCAGCAACTACTGCTTTTCCCGAGGAGAATTTACAGAAGTTTATCCGGGGACTGCGTGATGATGTGCAGCACCAGCTATCTGCATTAGATTTCACTTCCATCAAGGAGGTAGCTGCTAAAGCTACCAAAATAGAGGCAACCCAAAGTCGGCTTCAGGGGAGTCCATCACATTTCCAACCACCTCAGCCCACGAGATCTGCTCGTCGAGATTTCTACAGAACTCGTAGAGAGCGTCGTTTCCACCCAGTGGCTACTACTCCTATCGTTAGCAGATTTGCCCCTACACCTACTTTGGGGCAGGGTTTGGCGAGCCGGGGTACTACTTCTTTCCGCTCTTCGACACACTCACAGAGCCGTAAGACAGGAGGTGCTAGCCTTGTCTCAGGAGGCTCCTTCTCTCAGTCAGGAGATCGCAGATGTTTCCACTGCCAACAGCCGGGCCATTTCAAGGCCAAGTGTCCTTTACTTGCCAGCAACTCAGGTGGCCACCCACCAAGTATACGACCAACTTTCTCTTCTGCACAGTCACACGGATCAGTTTCCCGCCGTGGGGGTCGAGGTTTTCAACGTCCTCCACCACGACCAACCTTCAGTGCTGCAGGTTCTAACGCCCCTCCACAGCCTCAGGGACAGTTGAACGCAATCACACAGGAGCAGGCCCACGCCTCAGGAGCTGTAGTGCGAGGTATGATTTCAGTGCATGGTATATCATTACATGCTTTATTTGATTCGGGAGCTACGCACTCCTTTTTAGCACATCGATTAGTGCCCAAGTTAGATAAAGAGCCAGTCTGTGTTCCATCTCCATACTACATCAAGGGCCCAGGGGGCCAATTATTCATAGTGCGATAAGCAGTGGAGAATGTAGCAGTGCAGATCGGCGGACACATATTGCCCGCATATCTCTTACTCATTCAGTTAGAAGATTTTGATGTCATCCTAGGTATGGATTGGCTCGAGCATTATCACGCATGCCTTGATTGCTTCGAGAAGACGATAGTGTTCCGTCTCCCAGGCATACCTACCTTTCAGTTTGATGGACGTACCTCAGATAGTGAGGTCTTATATGTTTCGGCATTGAAGGCCCAACACATGCTCGATCAGGGTTGCATAGGTTTTCTCGCCCATATTGTGGAGTTACCCGTCGAAGATCGTATGATTGAAGACGTCAAAATTGTACGAGATTTTCCTGATGTATTCCCAGAGGAATTACCTGGACTACCACCAAAAAGGGAGGCCGAGTTCGAGATTACTTTGATACCCAACACGCAACCGATCTCCATTCCTCCATATAGAATGGCACCAGCCGAACTCAGGGAACTCAAAGTACAGCTGCAGGAATTATTGGAAAAGGGATTTATACGTCCCAGTACATCACCTTGGGGAGCACCGGTCCTCTTCGTAAAGAAGAAGGATGGGTCTATGCGTTTGTGCATCGACTATAGGCAATTGAATAAAAGGACGGTAAAGAACCGTTACCCACTTCCACGAATAGATGATCTTTTCGATCAATTGCAAGGTGCAGCAGTATTCTCAAAGATTGACCTACGATCGGGTTATCATCAATTGAAAATTAAGGACACGGATGTGCTTAAATCTGCTTTTCGTACCAGATACGGCCACTATGAGTTTGTGGTTATGCCGTTTGGACTCACGAACGCACCTGCTGCGTTCATGGACATGATGAACAGAATTTTCCGTCCATACTTAGATCATTTTGTGGTGGTGTTCATTGATGATATCTTGATCTACTCACGTGATGAGCATGAGCATGAGCAGCACCTGCGTATTATTCTTGAGACACTCAGAGAACACAAGTTGTATGCAAAATACAGCAAGTGTGAATTTTGGCTTACCGAAGTAGCTTTCCTCGGTCATGTAATTTCAGGAGCAGGGGTGGCGGTTGATCCAGCCAAGATAGAGGCAGTCATGTCCTGGGAGCAGCCCAAGACAGTTACCGAGATACGCAGCTTCTTAGGCCTTGCCGGCTACTACAGGCGTTTTGTTAGGGGCTTCTCACAGCTAGCTCTACCCCTTACTCGTCTGACACAGAAAGATGTCCCTTTCTTTTGGAGCGACAAGTGCGAGCTGAGCTTTCGTACATTGAAAGAAAGACTGACCAGTGCTCCGATTCTCACCCTTCCTTCAGGCCCCTTAGACTTTACAGTGTATACTGATGCATCAAAGGAGGGTTTAGGAGCCGTGTTGTTGCAACGTGGTCATGTCGTGGCATATGCATCACGACAATTAAAGAATCATGAACGGAACTACCCTACTCATGACTTGGAGTTGGCAGCTATAGTCTTCGCGTTGAAGATATGGCGTCACTATTTATATGGGGTCACATTTGAGATTTTTACAGATCACAAGAGTCTCAAATATATCTTTGACCAGCGAGAGTTGAATATGAGGCAAAGGCGATGGATGGAGCTGTTGAAGGATTATGACTGCACTATCTCTTACCATCCGGGTAAGGGGAATGTAGTGGCAGATGCTTTGAGTAGAAGAGCACATACCGAGGGCACCGCAGCATGGCTACAGACATGGGATATGCTCGCAACACTTAGTGAGTGGCACCCCTTTGACAGTACTACAGACGCTGTAACTGTACCTGCCAAGTATAGTGGACTAAGGGATAGGATTGTGCATGGTCAGCAAACAGATCAAAAATTACAAGACTTATTCCATCGATGCCTGAAGGAGGAGTTTGATGGATTCAGAGTATGTGAGTCCATCTTATGGAAGGGGGACCGTGTCTGTGTCCCTGATGATGGCGAGTTAAGGAGAGACATCCTAGATGAGGCTCATTGTTCTAGATTATCTATCCATCCAGGGAGCACCAAGATGTATAGAGACCTCCGTCAACACTTCTGGTGGGAGGGAATGAAGAGAGATGTTGCAGAATATGTTACTCGTTGCCTTACGTGCCAATTGGTGAAGGCAGAGCACAAGCGTCCTCCTGGCTTGTTACAGTCACTACCTATTCCGTTGTGGAAATGGGAGAGTATCTCTATGGATTTCGTGACATCCTTGCCTCGTACAGTAGGTGGACATGATGCCATTTGGGTTATTGTGGACAGGTTGACCAAGTCTGCACATTTCATTCCCGTGAACATGACATGCACTCCGGTAGATCTGGCCAAGTTATATATTCAACATGTTATTCGCTTGCATGGGATTCACAAGGAGGTTGTATCTGACAGAGACTCTCGTTTTACATCGCATTATTGGGGAGAATTCATGAAGGCCCTAAAAACTGAACTATGTCTTAGTTCAGCCTATCATCCACAGACTGATGGGCAATCAGAGAGAACAATCCAGACCCTTGAAGACCTACTCAGAGCATGTGCCATTGAGTGGCAAGGATCTTGGAAGGACCACCTTCCTTTGGTAGAGTTCACTTATAACAACAGCTACCATGCTAGTATTGGCATGGCGCCTTTTGAGGCATTGTATGGACGGAGGTGCACCACTCCCTTGTGTTGGCAGGAAGTGGGTGACAAGGGTATTTATTCCACTCAGATAATCGAGGACACAACAAGAGCAGTGGAGACGGCTAGGAAGAAACTATTGACTGCACAGAGCCGTCAGAAGAGCTATGCTGATCAGAGACGTCGTGATCTTGAATTTGACACTGGAGACTTTGTATTCTTAAAAGTATCTCCAATGAAAGGTATTCAGAGATTGGGTGTTAAGGGCAAGTTGGCACCACGGTTCGTTGGCCCTTTCGAGATTTTATCTCGTATTGGAAAGGTAGCATACCGAGTAGCACTCCCCCCTCACTTGGCAGGCGTGCACGATGTATTCCATGTGTCAAACCTCCGGAAGTATATCCGAGACCCTCGACATGTGATTAGCTATGAGGACCTCGTGGTTGAACCAAATTTATCTTTTCCTGAGGCACCCGTGCAGATTTTAGACCGGGCGGTCAAGAGGTTACGACGGAAAGACATCCCTTTAGTGAAGGTATTGTGGCAAAGTCAGAATGTTGAGGAGGCCACTTGGGAACCTGAGGCAGATATGCGACAGAAATACCCCTATCTTTTTGAAGGTATGTTCACGAAACCATATTTCAATCCTCTTTAAGATTTTTATGGGTTTCGTTCTCTTTAAGATTTTTTTATGCCTAAATCTACACCACATTCAAAACCCATACGTCAAATCCTACGTCTCGAGGACGAGACTTCCTTTAAGATTTTTATGATGTGAAATCCCGAATTTTTTTTCTTTAAAAATCTGGAGTATTCTTGGCATCCAAAAATTTTAATAAATCACACCATTACGTGGATCTCGTCGAGATCTTTCCAACGAGCCCAAGAACACCCAATTCCGACATTCCTAGCTCAAGTTATCATTGTTTTACGTATCATAATCGGGACCCATATATGGATCCGAACCGGATCCGAATCGAGATCCAAATCCACCTCTCCTTCTATAAATAAGAGATGGTAGGCTGCTCTCTCAAAGCCGTAGCCACCACCATCTTTCCCTCTCCTTGGAGCACCACCATCTTGATCGATTTTATCGTCGGAGGGCTGCCGTCGAAATCGGAAGAGCTCCGATCGAAGATCCGCGAACACCATCACGTAGGAAAGCTCGAGGTCACCTCCGCACACGCATTCGCGCTACCATCGAGATACGGAAAAATCTTTTCCGTGTGAGAGGAGATCCCGAGGGAACATCCTCGGAGGTAACGATGAATACCCCCCTCTTGCTGTTGGGTTCCACGTATTTTTGCTCCTCTATGATTTAAACTTGCGTAGAGCCTTAGTTATTCTTACGATGTTTTTCATATACTAGTAACGATGTTATACCTTCCTTTTGCTGTTGGTTTCATACCACTTTTGTATCCATATACTTGAACATTTCGTTGAGCCTTGATTAATCTTATGATGTGATTCATATCCTAGTAACGATAAATAACCCCCTTTTTGCTGTTGGTTTCACATGATTTTGTTGTTTCAAAACTAAACTTTTATATATCTCGGAATTTTGAATCTAACTATTTCCTTAATACGGATTAAGAACTTGTGTGACAACTTCAGAGCTTTTCCATCTTACTGTAAAATCCTTAGTTCTTACACGTGATTTGTTTTCCAAATTATGATTATATTATGTGCGAATATCTCAATGTGAGAGTTATCAAAGTTACGAACCAAAATGTCCTCGACCCTGTTGAAGGATGAAATATACTTGATGGAAAATATTATTTTTTTATTGGAAGGATGTGCGCATAATACAATGTTTACAGTATGTGATTAACGTCATTGTTTAAGTTCCTTAAAATGTGAAGTTGTGGACGGTTACAACATGTGGTTGCCTCATCAGGTACGTAAACGTCAAAATTAAAAGATATTCCTTATGTAATACGTTTCATCTATCAAATCCGTTTTTTTATAATAATAACTACAACCTTTATCTATCCAATGAGAACGTGCATGAGGATGTCATTATGTTTTGGCAGGATAATTATGATATGTAACGAATATCTTATGGTTAATGTGGAGTATACACTTAACTTATATGTATATGCCCCATGTTATTTTTCTAAGTACATGCACAGTGTAGAAGCTTAAGATAAAGGACTGTTATACATTTATATATACGCACATATATTGGTTTGTATTTGAAATGCACATGAGTCCTTTAGCGGCTAAGATATGCTCCCTTATATGATCTTCAATTTGATACGATTTTGTTGATCACAGCATATTATTGATGTTTAAATGCCAACAATGCATGAGATTATTTTTTCTAAGGCTACGCTTAAACATATCTACAATATTTTAGTTAATATTGCATTTATACATATCTACAGTGAAGACTTTATCCCTTAAAGTACCTCTATACAATTGGACCAGTTATATAGAGACATGTGTACATCAATCTCGATAGAGTTAAGAAATGAGTTTAGGATACATATAGATAGAAGTGCTATTGGAAGTATCCATAAGATCTGGGAAGTATAATGTGGGCCTGGTTGTGATGAGTGTTATAGTTATGATGGTAGTTGAGATATATTTCACTTGAAACCATCGCCAAATGCTTACATCAATTTTTGTGATCAAAATAATAACTATGGAACGTAAATATGCCAATGAGAGCGATGAACAAATTAAACTCACATGTCGTACGCACACTGAAATGGGTTTTATTCTATTTATAATTATTCCATGCGTGAGATATCATAATAAATGGGTAGATGGAGTTAGGCACCTCAAGGGATTGAGCATGCACCCTTGGGCCTCGGAAAGATGCCTTGAAAGTCGCGACCCCAACGGACGAGTTGGGTGACGTGTTGCACCTAGCAGCCCGGTAGCATCCGGAGTCGCTCGACGGAGTTGGCAGGTGGCACGGTTGGCATTCTTGGTTTCGCACTTATACACAATACTAAGACTCGGAGTAGAAATTGATGTGGCCGCATCTGATTTTACATCGAGTATTATTATTGTGA
The DNA here is from genome assembly GCA_037367405.1 of Ottelia alismoides. Taxonomy (NCBI): domain Eukaryota; kingdom Viridiplantae; phylum Streptophyta; class Magnoliopsida; order Alismatales; family Hydrocharitaceae; genus Ottelia; species Ottelia alismoides. The sequence continues at coordinate 313,300 of JAZKJV010011711.1, read as the reverse complement.
GAGGTGTTCCGGGATATGGTTTGAAGTGAAGAATTTGAGGTTGAAATACTTGGAGGTTTATCCAAGATGACAAACAAGTTCCCGCGTAGCGGAGGCCTGCGAGTCGCGTACTTGCATGTGCTAAAATAATACGAGAAATGATTATTGATCGGGTGTCGGAAAATGTATACTGTTGTGGACTCTAATCAATTTGTAGAAATATCAAGATTATGGTGGTTATACTTAAATGATTATTATATAAATAAATAAAAGTAAATAATTATGAGATCCAATGTGAATTAGGATGACTTGGTGTTCTTTCAAAAATTTTTTCAATAGATGCATGTGCCATTAAATAAAGTTGAGTATACATTCTTTTCTTACCCCTGCATTAGTCAGTATAGTGTTTGTTTCGTTACTGGGCAATTACTCATAACGTTATCCTCGTGTGAACCCAACAGGTATATCGGAGCAGCCGCCGCCACAGTAGCGGTCTTTGGAAGAGATCGGACTTTTCCTTCGTCATACTTGCATCAGACAGGGTGTGTCCTACTAGAGTAACTTATTTACGTCCGCACTATTTTTTTGTTATTCTTGAGAGACATTGTAGCGAGATATGTGGAGAGCTTCTTATACAAAATTATAACTATACGATGTATCTCATTTTGTGGACATGGACTTGATGATTATGGTTATCAATGAGAATGGATGGTGCATTTTTCTTTCCATTTCATATTATTCTCATGTTGTTATTTATATTTCAAATGTTAATCTAATGTGCATAAGATGGTCTGCTGAGTATCATAGATCATGGGCGTATTTGGACCGTAGTTCCGACGCTCCCGTCTCGTCGGTTTCGTAGCCGGAGGGACGGGGCGTCACAGCAGCCCCCTCCTTCGCCCTCTCTACCACCCCCACCCTCCAATCCCCTTATCCACCTACTCCACCACTCCCCTTGATGAATCTCCATTTCGTCACCTTTATTCTATCACTATGACCTTAAAAATCCTAGCTAATGCATGTATATAGCATTATTTTGTATAAATTAACATTCATTATTTGTTCCATTTATTATATATACAATACAATTTGTAATGCCAAAATTATATAATAAAGAAAAGAAGATAAAAGATAATAAAATGCAAAAGATAGTTTATGACCTAAACCATGAGTCCCAAGCATCTTGATGACCATGTCGACAAGGAACAAAGTAGGGGGAGATAAGGGCCAAAAAGACAATAAAAACCACATTCTTTTATTCATCAATAAGCTCTTTTCGGGATCTATTTTATTTTTCATCTTTTATACCTCAAATAAAGAAACTTTATCATGAAAGTTGTAGATAATAATATATAGAAAAATATAAAATTGAGTTTACATAAAAATAATATATACTGTACAAGTTATACTCTAAATAAAAAGCCAAAACCTAAATTTCCCAGACCCATATCTCCTCAATAAAAACTCAAAATATATCAAAATCATATTTAATTGTATATAACTTTTAATAAGATATTTAATGAAGGTGGTTTCATATTTTTTGGAATTCAAGTGTGAAAGTTAAGTTTTGGACCCCTATTATGCAATATACCCAAAAAATATCTATTTTATATATTCTTTATTATTTTTATAATTTTATTTTTCTATAATTTTATAAATATTAGTTATAGTACATGTATATATTCAGAATAGAATAAAATCATAAATAAAATATAAAAATAAAAAAATATATGAAAATACATAGATGAAATACCTATACTTAGAGGGATGATCATGTGAGAGCCAAAATCTGTGACAGCATGAGAGCAATGAATTTGGATCACTAGATTCTACTATTCTTTCTCCTCCTGCAATCAATGAGGAGAGAGATGACAGAATCTAGTGGTCCAAAATCATTGCTCTCATACTCATAGATTTTGTCTCTCACATGATCAGCCCTCCCTATACTTATACTTATATATTTAATACCCCTATTTATTTAAGAATACATAATATATCAGAAAAACATAATAAAAATATATCCATGTATGTAAAAATAAGTTATAATTATATAAATTAAGAAAATAAACTTATAAAATCAAAAATATAAAATAAAAATAAAATATACAAAACATAGATGAATATACCTATAAATATACACTCAAAAAATAACTTGTAAAATCTCAAAAAAAAAATAAAAAAATATTAAAATACTACATGGAATAATAAACAACTTCTATTATTAAACTGTAATTTAATAAAATCATTTTATTATTTATTAATGATTTTATAATAATGTATGGTTAAGGTTTACTTGTTGATCCACGTGGACTAGTCAGATCGAGTCTATAGTTGACCTCGATCAGTTGTCCTTCCCCCGGGCTAGGTCTAGCAGACCTAGCTTTGACCCCATTTTCGCCTTTTTTCACCCATCGATGCGAACATCGATTGGGAGTGGTTTCTTCTACATTTCTCCTCCTCATCCATCGAGCTATCACATGTGCTCGATTACTTAGAATGGGGAGCTTTGATTTGAGTTGTGTATCTCGATCTTCCTAGTTGCTCCACCACCTGTACAAAACCGAGCCCCCTCCTTCCTTTGAATTTTGAATCCATTTGCCATGTTTCCCCCTTCTTGCGTCCTAGGGCTCTAGCGACGTGACAGGTAGCTCGCCCAACGATTAGGTTGGTCGAAGGAGTGAAGTAGAGGGTGGTTCCAGCCATCTCCGCTGCTCGCCAGCGTGAGGTCCCCATCTCCCGGCCAAGCACCGCTCGAGGTTAGTTTTTGATAGATTTTAGTTTCTAGTTCTGATTCTTGCAAATTAGTTCAATGATTCATTAAGTACCTTAGCTTAATCTAGTTGATTTGTAGTTCGCCGGAGACTAACTGCGATGAACCATTCACATCCTTCGCTTGTGCTCCGACCCGCCAAATGCCACCACTTCATTTCCTATCGCTTCTCCTACGCCCCGCATGCAATCCACTCAACTTGCCTCCTCCTTGAGCAAGATCACAGTGCTCTACCTCCATCACCTCGCCGGAATACCTCCGCCACGACCCCCCTTGTGTCCATTTCACTCTCTAACGGGTCGAGGAACTTTGCTCTCGACCCAGCTTTCGTCCTGTGCAGGTATCCGAAGCCAAAGCCATCTGAAGGCAGTTCTGGAGTTCGCCAGAGGTTCCTGGAGCTAGCTTGCTCCTTCGACCTCTTGTGAACACTCCGGCCATTCCTGGAGCTTTTTGAGCTCTCTGGTCGATAGAGGGTGCCGCTAGGAATCTTTTGAGCACTTGAGCAGCTAGAGAGACCGTTAGAGTTATGAGATTTTACGAGTCAAAATGAAGAGGGGCGGTTGTTCTTCCATGTTCTTTGCGAGGGGCAGTAGCCGTCTGATCGACCTCCAGCTCTAGTTTTGATCAACGTCGTTGGATCGACCCTCTCCGCAACCATCAGATTTGAGCGATGTTCTGATCCGGGCCATCCATCTCCGAACCGATATCACACAACATAAGCGTGACACGTGGATAAGTGAGGTGCACCTCATCGTTCATCTCTGCACCTTAGGGGGTAATTTACAAATCTTACCCCCCGCTTTTTGTCTTTATCTTTTTGTCCTATAAATTAATTAGATAGTTTAAAATTTCTGTGCATTTTACAAGTAGGACCCTAGACTTTTTGCTATTTACACCTGGGTCCTATCCAGCTCACCTCACGTGTCATACCACGTGAGATGGACATTTTGTGTGGATGTCCTTACATTTTGTTTTATTTAAGATTAGTCAATAAACTTTCATATGCAGTTGTAATATTTTGAAAAAATTGCAGGAAGCACCTCAATCTTATTTTTAATTACATATATGCCTCAACTAGTACATGCATTTTTGTTGTTGTTCTTTATTTATTTAAAATAGCATTTGTGTTCCAAAAAATCCACAAGAAAGGGTTAAGTGTTTGTTTGCACCTACTTTCACGCCACATTTTTGTTTTGTAATTTAGGATTTTTCCTATTTTATAAAAATAAAAAAGAGCATAAAAAGTCCATGTTTGACTTAGAAAATGACAAAAAATATATAAAAATATTTTAAAAATTCCCAAAAATATAGTTTGTTTATTATTATATTTTTTTTACTTTGGATCAAAAATCACTAAAAATAGAAAAAGAAAACTCAAAAAATTAAAAAGCTCCAAAACCCTTTATAAAAATCTAAAAAATCCCAAAAATCCAAAAATAGTTTTTTCCATCTCATGATTTTCTTTTTATTGTATATTATTAACGAAAATAGTTTTGGAAGATTTTGACTTTATTTCCTATTTTTAAATTCCAAAACAATTTAACTTATTTATTTAATTCCTGAGTTGGGATATTTTTGACTTTAAAATATATAAAAATAACAAAATTACTTAAAAAACAGTAAAAAAATTAAAATCCAAAAATATTTAATTAGGAAATTTTTATTTATTTTTAGTTGCTTTTTATAAATATATTACTCTATATTGTGTATATAGCCTTATATAATCTTATATTATATATTTAAAAAAGAAAAGAAATTAAAAATATAAAAATATAAAAAGAAAAATAAAGATTGTAAAATTAAAAATTTAAAAAAATATATATAAAAATTAAAATTCCATAAAAATATGAAATCAAAAACCCATACACAAAACACATATAAGAAGAACACACATTTTTGGAATTAATTTCCCTGATCTACCATTTGCTCCTTGTGTTCGACACTCTACATACTTACAGCTATACACATCCATTGTAGAGTTAGAATAAATTTTAACCCTACATTTATTTCTGATCTTCATTACTATATCTTTTATGGGTTAATTGTTGTTTGAAGTTGGTTTCCGTGAGCGGTCATTACAATGACTCTAAGAGAGTTTGATTAGCCGACCTTCGTAGAAACCTCTTCAACACCCCTTCAGCAACTTCCTCCCCCTCCTCCACCCCCTCCACCCCCTTTCTCCACCCCCTCTGCCACCCCTCCTTCAGCCCATTCCGCCTCCACCTACTCCACTCCCTACAACCCCCTCCTTTCACCCCTTCCAGCCTTATCCTCCACCACTTCCAGCCCCCTCCACCATCCGCAATCGTCTTCACGCATCCTCGACAAGCTCTATCGTGCATGACATCAAAAGAGGCAGAAGATGGGAGGGCGATGCTCTGGTTTTCCAACTTGAGGATGATGAGGCATCTTTTGAAATGTAACTTTATTCAAGGGGTAAATTGTCAAAGATTGAGGGAATCTCTCAAAGTTAACTGAGGAAATGGATGGAAGTTAACATGTGGTTATGTCACGTAAGGTTTAAGCATTATTTAGGATTTTGGGTGCAATTCGTGATTATCGTAATTACGTATGTAGATATGAAACTATTCGTATTATGAGTGTAAATATCTATTAATGAAATTGTTCCATGTCAAGGACAGGAGATGGGCGCATGAGGATAAATGGAGGTTAATTTCTCATTTTTCTTGTCGGTAGATTTGTATTTTTAATATATTAGCAGCAATTGTGCTCTTTATTCTTCTGTTCATTGGAAAACCGGGGATTATAGTAATTAATAGTTGGTACTTATGTTACCTATGTTTGTCTATATTTTGAACATAAGTAGATTCTTTTTGTCATCGGTCTATGTTAGTTGTAGTTCTAATCTTCCAATTTTAATTCGATGTGTATACAATCAAACTTTTGATTACCATATGTCAAGCACATTAAAATTATAAAGCATCCGAAGAAAATAATGCATATCTTCATAGCAATGTTCTATTAACACAATATTTAGAAGAAAGTATAAAAAATAGCATTAAACGTGCATTAGAACATTGGTACATTTTCTTCACCGATTTTAAAATTTGGTTTAAATACGTATTTGTAAGATTTCATATTTGTAAAATTTGTAGAGTAAGCAATATAAATAAAAAACTGTAATATTCATTTTTTTAAGGGGTAGTTGTGAAAAAAAATAAATAGAGGAAATAAATGGAATGTTTATATAGGGGGTCTTATATAAATATACTTAATAGGCAAAAAAATATATATTTACATTGATGGAACGTCACAAAAAAAATTGTTCTAAAAAAATCATTAATGAAAGTTGACCAGGTCCAATCAATATAAGAAAATCAAAGAGATTATATATTATTTAATATGAAGATAAGTGGTAAAGAGATAGAAAGAGTAATCGTATAAGTAAATTAATATATAAATATTATATTTATACTTTATCTTCTCATTCTATCCTAACAACCTCTATTTGAACGTCACATTATCTAAAGAAAGCTTTAGATTTATCTCAAAAAAGGGGGCATGCACATATATATAAACTTGACGAGAGAGTAAAAAAAAAGAGGGCTTATCATCACGATCGTCGATATTCATTAGTGGCCATAAAAGAATTCAAAATCGTCATCGCATCTCAAGTCGGGCATCAGATCGTTGCCCGACATCGAGAGTTGTGAAGATCGTTGACGACAAGGTACGTCATTGCTAAAAAAAATGTTTTTTTGATGAATTTCTTACTGAACGAGGATCACCCTTTTCCGGTATATTTTTTTATAGGAGTTTATAGGTGGATTCTTTAAAAGTAAACAAAACAAACATACATAGTTGTGTTTATCTTGAAAGAGAAATATAATCCCTCATGAAACCGGATGACTAAAATCACTTGATGTACCATTTTAATTAAAGGGTATCCATTAATTGTATACTTGTGAAATAAACAATAAGTTTTTGATGGTGCAAAGTACATATCGGCCCCTGTGGTAGTTTAAATACATATTAGGAGAAATAAAATATATTACCCAATTTTCAAATAAATCGGTTGTTTTCGAAAAAAAAATTATTTTCGCAGAATACTGATTTTAAGAGAACCTACATTTTTATCTATTGTATGACCCAAGTCACCCATTATTAGAAAAGAAACGGAATTTTTTGATATATTGGTTAACTTTTGTAGATAAAATATTATTCCGTAAATAGGCCTGCAATAAAGTATATTTTCGCAAACTCGTTGATAAAAAAAACTATTGTTTTGATACCCGTAGATACTCGCATTGATATCTATATGTAAAAAAAAAGGTATAGCAATCTCAATAATTGGATGGTTATATTTATAAAAAAAGTGGTAATGCGATTGTTGGGATTTCGGATATTATGAGGCGATGTATTACGGATTGCGTGTGACATTGACTACCATCTCTTTTACTTAGGTGGTAACTGATTTCCATCAACGGAGAACCATGGTGATCTATTTTTATCGTTTTAGAAGAAAAAAACAGAGAGGTATGTACATTAATTTATGTCTCGTACCATTGTTATTTATTCCCCACATTCGATTTTTATTAGTCGTTGCAATGCTATTTTTTTATATAATATCTCGTTAAACTGCTTTGATTATATCTATGTGTTTTGCAACTTTAGGTAATTAGATGCTAAGTGGTTAGCCATAACTCTTATCTATGGATTAGTTGTTAAATGTTACGGAGTTAGATACATTTTTTTATATGTATTTATAGGCTAAACTGCAATTTTGTTTGTTCAAATATTTTTATTGAAAAATAAAATATTGTTTTTGACACCATCATTGTGAGGGAGTAGACATTATTCATTGTTGGCCCATTAGAGGCTTTGACCTGGCCGAGTGCCGCGCGGACGGTTAATTCCGCCAATTGACCGTTGTAGGCGGGTAATCCTACACTACTTCCAAACAATCTACCGCTACGGCGGTTGACTCAGTACTGATGTCTATTGCATTGAGGTTTGGATAGGAGGCCTCGTATCTATATTTGTTTTAGTTTAAAAATTTTGTTTTAAGGGAACGGGGTGGCTTCTATCCAAGCTCGGGCTGCCCGGTGTCGGCAGATGGGATTGATATATTTGATATGGATTTTGATATTATGGTCATAAAATTTGTGATATTCAAGGAAATTGATTGAAATGTCATTGTTATCCCATAATGATGGGTATAATTGAAAAAGTCTTTTATAGTTTATTGTTTATTTATTGATTTATAGTCCTTGTTATATGGAATTGTCATCGTATTTTTTTTACTCATTGTATATAGTTATGATGGTATGTCTCATAAATTATTGGTGCATACTTAGTCAAATTCGTTTGACTAATATTGATTTACAACCTTGCAGCCTAGAGGGAAGCAAGAGGGCTGGCCGTTGGCAGGATTGAAGAGTCCTTGATATTTTCTATCCTCTTGAGTCATTGTACGGATAGACTTATTTAGTTTTATTGTGTAATTCAGACTTGATAAGTCTTTATTTATTGGTTAATTTCCTTTATTCTTCCATTATGTATGGCACTCTGAAAGTTATTTACGGATTATTGAATTTTGTCTCGCTCCTGGAATAAAAAAAATCATCCTTTTTGGGATGCTTCCGCAATTTTCTCCATGTTTCGAGGTCCGGGACGTGACAACGTGGTATCAGAGCCAAATGGAAGATTAGAGGAATATTATCCAATTTTAGGATGACTTATAATATTTATAGATTATGTTTGGAATAGCTGACTAATTGACCGTCGCTATTCGTAGATGTTGACCGTCTCAAACCGTAAGCGGAGTCGTCGCTCCCATGATTTGGCAGCACAGAATGCCAAGTTGATGAAGACGGTCGATGAGCTCTCCCAGCTGATTCATGATCAAGCTGATCACCACAAGAGTAGGGACAAGGATCAGAGACGTCGCGAGAGGCGTCTTGATAGAGAAAGGCGACTTCGTGAGGAGCGCCGGGATGAAGTCACCTTTGAGAGATTCTTAAAGGTGAATCCGCCTAACTTTGACGGTATAGTGGATGCTGAGGTAGCAGACCGATGGCTGGAGGAGACAGAAAAATTATTTGATGCAATCAGATGTCCGGATCATAGCAAGGTCTCCTTTGCTACTCATCAGCTGAAAGGTCCTGCTAAGGACTGGTGGACCAGTTGTCAGTTGCTAAAATTTGAAAAAGGATAGATTATTCTGTGGGATGAGTTTGTTAAACTCTTCCGTGAGCACTATATTCCGATACACTTGCAGTTGATCAAGGAGCAAGAGTTTATTAATCTGAAGCAGGGAGATCTGAACGTTGCTGAGTATAACAACAAGTTTCATCGCTTACTGAAGTATGCTCCACACTTATGTCCTGATGAGTACCGTATGACTCAGAAGTTCATTGAGGGACTTCACCCTGCTTTAAGAACGAAGGTTCTCTCCAGCATGCCGAAGACTATGGAGGATGCTCTAGCCAGCGCCACAACTATGGAGCGAGATTTCTTGCGAAGAAAGGAGGAGAAGCTGCGCAATGATCGGAATAATCGATTCGGGAGGAACAAAAATTTCAAAAATTCTCAGAAGCAGAAGCAAGCCTCCAAGCCGGGACAAAACAACAGAGTTCCTGAATGCTCTTTCTGTCATCGTTTCCATCCTGGAGAATGCTATCTCAAGAATGGCCAGTGTCTGAACTGTGGAGAGAAAGGACACTTTGTTCGTGATTGTCCGAAGCCTAGGAAGCAGTCTGTTGCTCAAGGACAAGATCAAAGGCCAAACGTTCCGGCTCGAGTATATGCTCTCACCACTGGAGATAATGCTGCTAAGGAAGACAAGGTCATCGAAGGTACTCTTCTTATTGCTAATTTGCATGCGAAGATTCTTTTTGATACGGGTGCTACACATAGCTTTATTTCTGATGCACTAGTAAAAAGCATGGATGCCAAACCAAAACTTTTAGATATTGATTTGATAGTTATCACACCTACTGGGGAAATGTGAAAGCATTGGAGTATATTCAAGATGCTCCATTGATAATTGAGAGTCATGAGCTGCCTAGTGACCTCATCGTCATGAAGATGACAGATTTCAATATTATCCTTGGGATGGATTGGCTTTCCCGATATCATTGTATTATTGATTGCTGCAAGAAAAGGGTGATCGTTGCAAGCCATCAGTTCCCTGCGATCGTTATTAAAGGACATGGTGTCGTCTCTGAGCGTTGCATTATTTCTGCCATGAAGGCATATCGCATGATCTTGAAAGGGCGAGAAGCCTATCCTGCCAGTATTATTAGGGTTGAGCCATCAACCGTATCCTTACCTGACCTCGACATTATTCGAGAATTTCCTGATGTTTTCCAGAAGAATTGCCTGGACCCCCACCTCAGCGGGAGATTGATTTCACTATTGAGCTGGTTCCTGGAACGGTACCAATATCCAAGGCACCATATCGTATGGCTCCTGCTAAACTGGCTGAATTAAAGAAGCAACTTGAAGAGTTGCTTGACTTGGGATTTATCAGGCCCAGTGTATCACCATGGGGTGCACCTGTTTTATTTGTGAGAAAGAAGGATGGATCATTTCGCTTATGCATTGATTATCGAATGCTGAATCAGGTGACTGTGAAGAATAAATATCTGTTACCACGGATAGATGATCTATTTGATCAGCTCCAATCAGCAAAGGTCTTCTCGAAGATTGATTTGCGATCCGGCTATCATCAATTGAGGATTCAAGAGGAAGATATCTCGAAGACCGCTTTCCGAACACGCTATGGGCATTATGAATTTTGTGTGATGCCGTTCGGATTGACTAATGCTCCTGCCGCTTTTATGGATCTTATGAATCGGATCTTTCGACCATTCTTAGATCAATTCGTCATTGTTTTTGTGGATGATATTCTTGTTTATTCTCAGAGTGTTGAGCAACATGAGGAGCACTTGAGAATCGTATTGGAGACTCTGAGGCAGAATCAACTTTATGCTAAATTCTCCAAATGTGAATTCTGGTTGGAAAATATCATGTTTCTTGGGCACATTATTTCCAAGGATGGGATTTCTGTAGATCCAACCAAGGTTGAGGCAGTCGCAGAATGGAAGCAACCGCAGAGCGTGAAAGAAATCAAAAGCTTTCTTGGTTTAGCAGGATATTATCGTAGATTCATTCGTGATTTCTCGAAGATTTCACTTTCTCTGACTGAACTGACTAGAAAAGGAACAAAGTTTGAATGGTCTTCTGCATGTGAGCATAGCTTTCAAGAATTGAAGAGGAGGTTAACCACCACTCCTGTCTTGACATTACCATCAGGTAATGGAGGCTTTGTCATCTACACTGATGCATCCTTGAATGGCTTGGGTTGTGTGTTGATGCAGAATGAAAAAGTTGTAGCTTATGCTTCGAGGCAGCTAAAGATTCATGAAAGGAACTATCGTACGCATGATCTAGAACTTGCCGCTGTGGTGTTTGCATTGAAGATCTGGCGTCACTATCTTTATGGTGATAAATTTGAGGTCTTCTCTGATCATAAAAGCCTCAAGTACATCTTTTCTCAAAAAGATTTGAATATATGGCAAAGGAGATGGATGGAATTTCTTAAAGACTATGATTTCTCTATTGCTTACCATCCAGGTAAAGCGAATGCTGTGGCTGATGCTTTGAGCCGAAAGGGCTATGCATTGTCGGCTAGCTTGATGATCAAAAAGTGGAAATTGATTGATGACTTTGTCTCTTGGAATCCTTTCAAGGAAGGAGATAGGATTATCTTATCTAGCATCCAGATACATTCTGAAATAGTAAAGAAAGTATTGAGAGCTCAAAAAGAAGATCTTGAGTATCATGTTCTGGCTGAGAAAAGTCAAGGGGGAGATTCAGAATTTTTTATTGCTCCAGATGGCGGCATCAGATTCAGGAATCGCTCATGGGTTCCTTCGCATGAAGAGTTGAAGCATGAGATTCTGGATGAAGCTCATCATTCTAAGTTCTCTGTACATTCAGGAAGCACAAAAATGTATAAAGATCTCCAGCGGAATTTTTGGTGGAAAAATATGAAAAAAGAAATCGCAGAATTCATTTCTCGTTGCTTGGTGTGTCAGCAAATTAAGGCTGAGCATCAAAGACCAGCCGGGCTTTTGGAGCAGCTAGAGGTTCCGGAATGGAAATGAGAACACATCACTATGGACTTTGTGATGGGTCTTCCGAAGACCGATGCAACTCATTGTGATGCTATTTGGGTAATCGTGGATAGATTGACGAAATCTGCCCATTTCTTGCCAATGAAGAAAAAGGAGTCTGTTGCAAGCTTAGCAAATTTATACATGAATAATATTGTGAAGCTTCATGGTATACCTGTCTCTATTATTTCTGATCGAGATCCAAGATTTACCGGAAGATTTTGGAAAAAACTTCAGGAGGCCTTCGGTACAAAGCTGAAGTTTAGTACTGCATTCCATCCTCAGACAGATGGTCAATCGGAAAGAACTATTCAGGTTCTTGAGGATATGCTTAGGGCATGTTCTTTGGATTATGCTCGAAGTTGGGATGAGAATCTTCCGCTCATTGAGTTTGCCTATAACAATAGTTACCAGGCTAGTATCGGAATGGCTCCGTATGAGGCTCTCTATGGCAAGACCATGCAGATCTCCTCTTTGTTGGAGCGAGGTTGGTGAAAGAAGATTGCTCGGACCGGAACTTGTGCAAAAGTGTGCTGATAAGATCCACTTGATTAAAAAGAGGTTATTAATAGCTCAAAGCAGACAAAAGAGTTATGCGGATAACCGTCGCAGAGAACTAGAATTTGCAGTTGGTGATCATGTTTTCTCAAGATTTCTCCAACTTGCGGTGTATTGAGGTTTGGGCAAAAAGGAAAACTTAGTCCAAGATATATTGGTCCGTTTGAGATATTGGATAGGATAGACGAGGTAGTCTACCGCATTGCATTACCACCTCAGTATTCACATATTCATAATGTCTTCCATGTCTCCATGTTGCGGAATTATGTTCATGATCCATCTCATCGGATTCATTATGAGCCTATTGAAGTTCGTAAAAACTTATCGTATGAAGAGTGCCCTTCACACATTGTTGATCGCCAAGAACACCAATTACGAAGGAAGACTATTAAGATGGTAAAGGTTGCTTGGCATAACCACTCAGATAGAGAGGCCACATGGGAACTTGAAGATGAAGTTCGAGAGAAATATCCTGAATTGCTAGGTATGTCTATTAAATTTCGAGGACGAAATTTCTATTAAGGGGGGTAGAGTTGTAATATTCGTTTTTTAAGGGGTAGTTGTGAAAAAAAAAATAGAGGAAATAAATGGAATGTTTATATAGGGGGTCTTATATAAATATACTTAATAGGCAAAAAAATATATATTTACATTGATGGAACGTCACACAAAAATTGTTCTAAAAAAATCATTAATGAAAGTTGACCAGGTCCAATCAATATAAGAAAATCAAAGAGATTATATATTATTTAATATGAAGATAAGTGGTAAAGAGATAGAAAGAGTAATCGTATAAGTAAATTAATATATAAATATTATATTTATACTTTATCTTCTCATTCTATCCTAACAACCTCTATTTGAACGTCACATTATCTAAAGCAAGCTTTAGATTTATCTCAAAAAAAGGGGACATGCACATATATATAAACTTGATGAGAGAGTAAAAAAAAGAGGGCTTATCATCATGATCGTCGATATTCATTAGTGGCCATAAAAGAATTCAAAATCGTCATCGCATCTCAAGTCGGGCATCAGATTGTTGCCGGACATCGAGAGTTGTGAAGATCGTTGACGACAAGGTACGTCATTGCTAAAAAAATTGTTTTTTTGATGAATTTCTTACTGAACGAGGATCGCCCTTTTCCGGCATATTTTTTTATAGGAGTTTATATGTAGATTCTTTAAAAGTAAACAAAACAAACATACGTAGTTGTGTTTATCTTGAAAGAGAAATATAATCCCTCATGAAACCGGATGACTAAAATCACTTGATGTACCATTTTAATTAAAGGGTATCCATTAATTGTATACTTGTGAAATAAACAATAAGTTTTTGATGGTGCAAAGTACATATCGGCCCCTGTGGTAGTTTAAATACATATTAGGAGAAATAAAATAGATTACCCAATTTTCAAATAAATCGGTTGTTTTCGAAAAAAATTATTTTCGCAGAATACTGATTTTAAGAGAACCTACATTTTTATCTATTGTATGACCCAAGTCACCCATTATTAGAAAAGAAACGGAATTTTTTGATATATTGGTTAACTTTTGTAGATAAAATATTATTCCGTAAATAGGCCTGCAATATAGTATATTTTCGCAAACTCGTTGATAAAAAAAACTATTGTTTTGATACCCGTAGATACTCGCATTGATATCTATATGTAAAAAAAAGGTATAGCAATCTCAATAATTGGATGGTTATATTTATAAAAAAAGGGGTACTACGATTGTTGGGATTTCAGATATTATGAGGCGATGTATTACGGATTGCGTGTGACATTGACTACCATCTCTTTTACTTAGGTGGTAACTGATTTCCATCAACGGAGAACCATAGTGATCTATTTTTATCGTTTTAGAAGAAAAAAAAGAGAGGTATGTACATTAATTTATGTCTCGTACCATTGTTATTTATTCCCCACATTCGATTTTTATTAGCCGTTGCAATGCTGTTTTTTTATATAATATCTCGTTAAACTGCTTTGATTATATCTATGTGTTTTGCAACTTTAAGTAATTATATGCTAAGTGGTTAGCCATAACTCTTATCTATGGATTAGTTGTTAAATGTTACAGAGTTAGATACATTTTTTTATATGTATTTATAGGCTAAACTGCAATTTTGTTTGTTCAAATATTTTTATTGAAAAATAAAATATTGTTTTTGACACCATCATTGTGAGGGAGTAGACATTGTTCATTGTTGGCCCATTAGAGGCTTTGACCTGGCCGGGTGCTGCGCGGACGGTTAATTCCGCCAATTGACCGTTGTAGGCGGGTAATCATACACTACTTCCAAACAATCTACCGCTACGGCGGTTGACTCAGTACTGATGTCCATTGCATTGGGGTTTGGATAGGAGGCCTCGTATTGATATTTGTTTTAGTTTAAAAATTTTGTTTTAAGGGAACGGGGTGGCTTCTATCCAAGCTCGGGCTGCCCGGTGTCGGCAGATGGGATTGATATATTTGATATGGATTTTGATATTATGGTCACAAAATTTGTGATATTCAAGGAAATTGATTGAGTTGTCATTGTTATCCCATAATGATGGGTATAATTGAAAAAGTCTTTTATAGTTTATTGTTTATTTATTGATTTATAGTCCTTGTTATATGGAATTGTCATCGTATTTTTTTACTCATTGTATATAATTATGATGGTATGTCTCATAAATTATTGGTGCATACTTAGTCAAATTCGTTTGACTAATATTGATTTACAACCTTGCAGCCTAGAGGGAAGCAAGAGGGCTGGCCGTTGGCAGGATTGAAGAGTCCTTGATATTTTCTATCCTCTTGAGTCATTGTACGGATAGACTTATTTAGTTTTATTGTGTAATTCAGACTTGATAAGTCTTTATTTATTGGTTAATTTCCTTTATTCTTCCATTATGTATGACACTCTGAAAGCTATTTATGGATTATTGAATTTTGTCTCGCTCCTGGACTCGAAAAAAAAATTTCATCGTTTTTGGGATGCTTTCGAAATTTTCCCCATGTTTCGAGGTCCGGGACGTGACAAAAACAATGAATCTTATATTTGTCGTAAATCAAACTTGGTGATTTATCTCACAAGTTAACTCTCTTGAAATCCAACATGGAATGCCAAATAGAAGACTGAGGTCAGAGTGTTTAGTAGTGCAAGAGAGGAACATTACTGAGGTTGCTACTGAGTCGAGCAATTATCTTCATTTTATTTCATTTTTGCTCCTCAAGATGTAGTAATGGGAACTTGAAAGTTTCTATTTTCATTTAGTGGATATTTTTATATGAATGGAACTTTCTATGTTGCCATATTTTGTATGAATGGTATAGCATGTAGGGCTTCTTGTTGGGTAACCTGATTAGGTGTTGAGGTGCACTTTGTGGAGGCGGGCACCACAATCTCCATCATTGTATGCATGTTCCAAGGCACGTAAGAATCATCCCCATGATTTCATATATATTTTTTAAGGCATGTAAATGTGAGCGGAGATGCGTTAGAAGGCATATACGGGTCAAGGAATACATCAAGGAACTAAGGGGAGCCAATATCCAATGAAAACACATTAAGTTAGCTAAGATAATGGATAAAAATTGTACCCATATCACTAATATCCCGGTAGATATTCTTTTGTACCGATAGAATAGTAACTTGAGAACATATTACATTTGGGAAATTATTGTTGTACTAGTACACAATAAGTGTTTATCGATACATGTACATGTACACATATCCGTACACATGTACACCAAATTCATGTACTTGTGTAGCAAACTTTAAATATGTGCACCAAACATGTGTACATGCAAACCAATCAGCACGCATACGAGTACACTTGAGAAAATGAATATTTTATGAAATCCCTTTGACCTAGGTCAGATTGGGTTCCTTCCTAAAATGATTAAATAAATGTATATACATGAAAATGAATGAATTGGATAACTCCTAATGGATCATAAATAATGTATGGTGGAATGAAACATATACATAAAATGCGGGAGGCTTGAGTGCACAGTATGTGATGTAAGAAGACATCAAATATACATGTTTCGCTAACAGGTGTTGATTTTTTTGTCGACAACTCTTCTTAAGTCGATTCCACCTTGCACATGGATACATTTCCCATGTTGCTGAGTAGATGGAGATAAGCAATACAAGTGAAGAGCATCCACACTTAGACCCCGGATTAGACACTTAGATGGACACACATTAAATGACACGTTGTACTTGGTGCCCAATGTAACATTACAGTGTTTGCTCGACAGAGTTTGATGCTAAGAAGCATGGTTGATAGTCCAAGGTTCTCTTTCACATGGGATTGACACTTTGATATTAGTTGATGTTGACCACATCAATTAGTATTTCGAGTACCATCACTACGAGAGGAGTTCCGAGAAGTGGTAAAGGAAGAAGGAAATTGAAGATTGGGTTCTTGTGTCCGGTGAAACATAGAGAGTTCGAGGGTCTTTTTTCTTATTTCTAATGAAATCCGTGATTTTAGATAATAATGACTGAGAGCCATGACTTGTGCCACCTGATTTGAGATGAGATAAACCTTGTAGAGGCCCATTTCATAATGAGAGTGTGTGTACCTCAAGATGTCGCATACACTCTTTTTTACATGTACACTAGAAGTTAGTGTTATCGACATTTCTAGGCAATTGCTCATACTCAGGAATATCATCACTGGATTTAACGATGATAACATGAGCAGGAGCTGCCTCCCCCTCACTTCAAGTCCAGAGGAAGTCGGAGTATGTTTCACCTAAACTAATATCTTCATATATGTCTACAAAGTGATTAGTGATTTATCAAATTCTTGATTTTCTTTTCTCCTAATGCAATCGTTGGAAAGCCATGGATGGCGATGTAGAACTATCATATACAGTGCAACAACATATGTGTTCACCCCGTAGTCGAGATGGTTCGTCCTAAAGACCTTTCACAAAGCCATTGCACCATTATCGTGGTCAAAGATGCACATGCAAGATGATGCTAAAATTAGGAACACAAAATAAAAAGATACGAAATGTGATACCATCGTTAGCAAATGAGCAAATCTAAGATATCCTAAATTGCAAAAAAAGAGGAAAAAGTATAAAATGAATACCTCAGTTGGAAGGTAAAAGTGCTACTAAAAGTTGGAAGAGCATCATTTTCCTACCACCATAATAAGCTAAGCAATAACTCGTGGACAACCAGCTTCAACTCTATGGTTAATTTATATATTTAATCAACATCTCCCTTCATCCTCTTCCTCGTACTTATGACATCAATAATGAACAATATGAGCTTAAAGATGACATGCTAAAATAATTTCTTTACATATATATTTCAAATCATACATGGAGTTCAAGTAACTAAGAAGACAATAAGAGGAAGAAGAGGACGATAATACATGAGAGAAAGGAGAGGGACAGAGCATCAGGGAAAACCATGTCTCGCATCTAACTATAAGTTGGAAGCAACATGAGAGACACATGCCCATCGATATTCCCAAATATATACTCATTTATAAACCATTACCCGATCTTGTCCATTTATTAATGGGAGAGTTCCTAGTATATATTCATGTACCCAATGTGTATTCGTAACTTAATGAGTATCCACATAATTATTATAAAATCCATTTACACTAACCAAATGTATATTATATTTTCACAAAAAAAACATATTAAAACCAAGATTCGCTATCCATATCATGGAGTCACTAGCATACTAATCATGACTATGAATTGATTGGGGACATAAGAATCCCAATATATGATATCGGAGAGGTACATACAACATATGCAAGAGGTGCAATATATGGAGATGTAGTCAAGGAAATAGGCAATACAATGTCAACATGAGTTGTCTAAAAATATGCAAAACAAGAGAGCTAGGGGGCTACATGCAAGATGATGGAACATTGAGAGGTATAACATGCAGGAAGAAACCTATATTTATTGGATGTTTGACTCTCATTACAACAAATTTGACATGTGAAAATGAATTCTTTAATGTTTGAATATATGACAACTAATCATGATTAGACCTGGCCAGTGGGTCATGGGTTGACCCATCCAGCTTGTTCATGGGTTGGGATTGGGTCAAGATATTTCATGAATGGGCTAGATCGACCCAACCCTCTCCTTGGCCCACTCGTCAACTGGCTGGATCATGGACATGTACCACAAAGTCCAACTCGGTCAAGCCTAACCCGCAAAAATGAGAAACGTATTTAAAACATTAGATGTTATGCACATTTAATATAATTCATTTCCAGTTTTTCTTTTACACCATAAGCAATTTTCTTTAGAGAATAAGCTCAGGAATAATGGGTTAGTTCTATGCCTAACACGATTCCCAAGAGTACATCAATTCCCATCCACATCCCATTATTTCGCCTTATTCCACCCTTATTCTTATCTTTATTCACCTTACCTAACCTTATTTCATCTTATTCTCCTTATTCATATCTTTCCCGCCAAACAGAACATAGATCCTTATTCTCCTTATTCCCCATCTTATTCCTGCTTATTTCCGAATCGAATGCCTTCTAATGTTACATTACATTTAGTAGTTTACATGTTCAAGTAACGCATATAATAATTAATTCGATTAAAAAAATTAGATGATGCTAAAAAATATTTATCTCTATAAATTATATCACATTAAGAAAGAAAATATTTTGAATTCGATCCATAAACTGACCCAACCCAACCAAACCTAGGCTGGGCTTGGGTCGTGAAGTGTATCCCATGGATTGTCCCAGTCCAAACCTTGGACAAGGGTTTTTAGAGCCCCAAATATGTCGCTCTGACTCACACTTTAACCGGGTCTAATCATGATACGTGATAGAATTATCATCACTTTTTTATTAGTAACAAAAATCATGCTTATAACAATTATTTTCAATGACTTTTCTTCCATTGTTGTTAAATAGCAAAAAATAATGTAAACTCTAATGAAAAATTAATTCATCCGAGTCATTGACTTAATGACTCCTATGATGCATCTTTCGGGTAACCCTTTCCACTATTAAAGAAAAATTGACTTTAATACCATTTGTAATATCTCGAGCTTAAGTCATCGATCCGTTATCGAGGAAAACTAGATTTAACAACTTGTTGGGTTCGCTCCCAAATGAATCTATTGACATCCATCAAAATGCTTAAGCTCAACTTATCAAGTAGTAGTCCCCACCACTTATAACTCACTCTCACACTTTGTGAATTTTAAATGTAAAACTAGGGATATGAGTGTTACAAGAACTCACATAGAAGTACATGGATTCATAATGCAATTCAGATTTCTCTTTACCATATAGATGTGTATAAACACATAAGACGAAAAATCTGTTCAACACAATCCAATGCACAGATCGAAAGATAGAAGCCAATCCAATTCACGGATCGAAAGATAGAAGCTTCTATTTAAATCAGATCAGTTGAGTAGCAACATTATGACACGGAATCAAATCAACCTAAAACCGCATATCACTCAGTTCCTGTTGCATTGTAGGTGAATGGGCGAGGATCCCTGTAAGTGACAAAGGGAAGGGATCTAACTCAGATCTGTGTATGATCTGAGGTGCGGGGATGAAATGGGGTGAACTAGTGTGTTTGTGAGATCGTGAATCTGATCAGATGCAATCAGGTGTGTGAATGAATTTGGTGGATACCGATTAGATCGGAGAAAAGCACATGAGAAGATGAAGGTGTGTGAAAATCAAATAAGAAATGCGGAGCAACAGATGGGGAAAACCGTAGCAGAAGAACATAATCAATAGAGGAAACATATCATATCCGGAGCAGATGGGGAGGGGGTGAAAGAGGGAGGTGGCGAGGAGGGGTCGAATGGTGGAGGCGTTGAGGGAGGAGATGATGGGAGAGAAGCGGTAGAGGAGATGACAAAGAAGGAGGGCAGAGCTACCTGCTGACTAAGAGGATATTTTCATTTTAAAATAGGGTTGACACATTTGAGGACATTTCTGTCCTTTCAATCCAAAAGATAGCGATGCCTCCCATTATTACCAAATTATAATATAATGTGCGATTGTTACTTTTAAAAGTTTGTATATTACATTGAAATTGGGTGTATAAAAGTTTGTATATTACATTGAAATTGGGTGTATAGTTCGGGAACTTTTCTGTAATGTATTCAAATAATAGTTAAATTATTCATTGTCACAAGCCAATTTTGTATAGTGTCTATTAGGTTAGAAGCTTCTTATAAGTTAATGATATAAAAAATAAAGTTGAATCTAAATCAATGGATATAGGGACATCATTTTTATCTATGTAGGTTAGTAGCGGTAAGATATGCATTAGGATTAAGTTTGACAAAACTTACCAGGGGTAATGCACACTCACATTTGGGTTTGAGACGGGTTTAGAATCTATAGGAGTCGTTTATGTAGGGGGTTACCTCTCTTTTTAGGGGGTTACCTTGCAAAACGCACACTTCTGATCTCATTTAGGACCCACCCTCCCTCTCTTTTCCAATACATTAAACAAATCATTTCTCTTTCATCCATTCTATCAAAAAATAATATAGTATACTATCATATCATCTAAACATTATAAACTACTCAACTTCAACTCGTTTTTCAAATTTCAATACAATCACATCACAACTACTCACTTTTTCGACCTTTAATACAATCACATCATAACAAACTCACTCAACTCAAAACCTTCTATCCAACCACCAAAACACAAAAAAAGGTTACCCTCCCCCAGTATACCCCCAGATAATCCGACAACCAAATACACCCACAGGAAAATCTCGAACGCAACACGTACCCACATGAGTAGTAAGTATCAAATCCAAACCCTTGCGAAAAATATATGGGATAATGCTTGGATCTTTACGAGGTCTCTATCCTGGGATAAGGAAATCAAGGTGCAGAAGTCGGCAGTCGGTACTTGATCGGCAGGGTCACTGACTAAAGACTAATCGGTAATCGGGAGAGTAATCGGATTTAGTCGGACATTAGTCGATTTGGATTGTTTTTTATTATTTTAAATATATAAATCAATTTTTATAACATATACTTTCATTTATATTCATATATTTAGCATTTTTATTTTTTAAGAGCTTAAAAAATATAGCAAGAGAATGAAAAAAGAAGCAAGTTAAGAACAAAATGTTTGGTATATAGTACAAGCAAATGTTCAAAAAAAATTTACAACATGCCCAAAAAATAATACAAGCGAAAAGTAAGACAAGCGTCACAAGTCATTGGATTCAATTCTCAATGTCATCATCCAAGTCCATCTCTTCTTCTTCTTCATCGCCTTCTTCTTCTTCTTCATCATCATCATCTTCTTCTTCTATATCCTCAAGATGTTGCTCCTCCTCCTCATTCATCGGCGTAACATTGGAGCTCGACGATGAAGTTCCCTTCCACGTTCACCTCGTTGGCTCCTTAGTTTCAAATTCTCTTCGACACCACTAGCATATGCTACAACACCCCATATCAGTCCGGAACCTGGAAAAACCTCATCATCATGAGCATCAACATCTCCGGTCCATTCAACCATGTGTTCATGATCAAAGATGAGAGAGGATCTCTTTCTTTTTCAACTCGACGTTCCTGCAGGTTGGAGTTGAAATGCAGGTACACAAGATCGTTCAGCTTCTTCATCTCCATCATGTTTCTCTTCTTGGTATGGATATGAAGACAGAAAAAAAGTAAATTTATATCAGTTGCTAAATTTTACTATTACTAATTGAATTGGGTTGGTGGAGTTGAGTCAATACCGAGTTACATGTACTCTAGTTACGCTCACATCCCGATGATGAAGACGTCAATCTCAAGATTTTGATAGCCATATCTTTCAAATGAGGCGTGTCATCTCCATGATTATACTACCAATTATCTATTAAAATAGAGAATTGGTCAATATAATAAAATAAATGATTGACACTAATAGAAAATGTCCGAAATACCTAGATCAAAATTGCCATCATTTGTCATCCTGTCTCACAACTAAATTCTTGTTAAAATCTCCACGACCAAGTCTATATGTTAGAAGCTAGTCCTTGGTAATTGTATCTTGTATATCCAAATCTAGATAAAATTTTTCCGCGCACTCATTAAACCCTCTCGTCACCACAATATCTTGATCAAATGAGACTCAGTGTAGAAGATAAATGGGTTCAAATAATACGCTGCTAGATGCAATGGAGTATCGAGTCTCCCTTTAGTCTTGGAGGTAACGACATCCACAAAAAAATTACAAGATGACTCCACGCCATTGAATGCTGTAATTATTTCCCGCTTGGCCTCTTCAAGCCCTCCGTAGACAAAACCCATGGATGGGCGTCGTCTACTTCAACCATACACAATAAACGAACCACTGGAGTGAAAACTCTGATAGCATGTGTTGTATGGTTCCAGAACGTAGGGCTGAATACAATGGAACTCGTTGCTTGTCCCATCTTGGTCTTATACCACTTACAGTTTCTCTACTCTTCTGAGGAATCTCAACTTATCTTTCTTCTCATTTAGGCTCTCAAGAGTGAGAAAAGTGGTTGTAAATCTTGTTTGGACGAGCCTTGCAATGTCCCTCTTACCGGTGAAGCATCAAGCTTAGAGTTTTGGTGTGAGAGTAGATGAACACCGCAAGTCTCTTCGCCTTTGCTATTGCACTCCTCACCTTTCTCTCTCTGCTTATCTCCTCCAAAGCAAGATCAATGGAGTGCGCGGAACACGGAGTCCACCAAATCTACGTATATTTGGTGACCAACAATCTTCTTATTCCTAAATTGGCAAATGCATTATCCGCCACAATCTGAACCGCTTTATCCACTCCCACTTCATTCAGACACTCCTCCACCAATTTACAGATGTATTCCGCAGTATGAGCCTCATCTGAGGCATCTATGGACTTCAAAAATGGAGTCCCCAAGGTGTAATTGGCATAAATTGATGATGCTCCTTCCTTGTTTGTCCGTCCACGTATCAATCATCAAAGAGCGTCCAGCTGACGTCCACGTATCACGATGACAATGCAAGCCATCATGAATCTCTATCACTACCTTCTTCAGAAGCGGACCACTAAGCTCATACCTTGTGGGAGGCTTGAGTCCATGCACGTACTTCCCAATTGCCTCCACCATCTACAAGAAGTTTTTTATCGTCAATGCATTAAATGGAATCACCGATGTATATGCCCATTTGGATATGTAGGTTGTAACCCTATCACGATGATCCTTGGAGAATGCATCCTTGATGGTCATCTGACGCGATGACCCTTCCACTGCGACAATCTGCTCTAAGGATTCGGAGACTCGCGATCTCTTCATCGAAACCACATCTCCAGTGATATCGACTTCCTCCCTCATCTCATGAACATCAACGGCTTCGTAGGACTTCTTCCTAGCAACATCATCAAGGTATGAAAGCATTTTCTTCTTCGTTTCCTCATCCACCTAAGGACATGCAGCTACGTTCCCTCTTCGATGTGCTAGATGTTGCTTGAACCTATACACACCACCCTTTACAATCTTCTTGCACAATATGCAAGTGATCGTATTTGGATCCGTACAGTTCGCAAGGTAACCGTATTGCCATGCATAGTCAGTTGATCCCAGTGGCACATAATAAGACGAGATGCTACCGGAAACGACGTTCGCTGGAGGTGTAGCCATCTACATAGTCAACAAACTCACAATTTAGACAATCAACAAACACAAATCTAACTAAACTCACAAGTTGAACTTTCTAATTAACTAACACAATCACAAGTTGAATGAATAGATTAAATAACAAATAGACTAATGATAACCATGTAAGAATTTCCAAATTGAGCAAATTGAACATATAAGCTACCCAATGACAATCATATAAGAATATCTAAGTTGACCTAAATGCCAACATACAATGTTCAAATCATATAATAAAATTCAAAAAAGGAAAAAATATCCAGGGTATGCCAACATACAAGTTTATATAATGATTAGGATTACAGTGATGCAATTATAATAAATTATGCTATGCCAACATACAACTTAAATGATAGGGTCTAGTGCATGTTCAATAAATATAATAAAGTTATAAAAGAAAAATAAAAAACCCAAACCTGAGTCATGGGCAGTGAATGATGATGTTTCTTACACCGAGGCGACGATGGGGCAGTGGCTGAAGGATATGAGGAGATCCTCAAGTGCATCACGGAAGCATGTGCATCGCATTGAATTCGATTGGGAGCGACTAGTCGCACTAGTTGCTCAGGGCAGCGGATTTTAAAAATGTTTAAATGATAAAACCACATGATCCAAGAACCTTTCTCGGATCGTTTCATATAAACCATAATTAGGTATAATGTTTACCTCTTGAAGCGTGGTTGCGATCGAGTCTCTAAACCAAGAGACCTCCTGTCTCAAGTCCGATCCGATGGAGGAGACGCTTGCGAGCGCGTTGATGAGACACGTCCTCCTCGCAATCCATGTTGATGATCAAAGCGACGAATCTCTTGATCTTGCCACATGAGATCCGACGTCTTCTTCACGAGCAAGACGCGTCGAAGGAGATAGATATCCACGAGCAAATACTCCGGCAGCATATCGATGATGCTGCGGTGAAGGCGAGTCTCTCAATGGCTCCATGATGGAGGGCCATAAGAGAGGGAGGGAGAGAGGCACATGACGTGTAGAGATAAAGGAAGAGAGCATTCGTTGTTGTCGAAAACAACCCGTGTCAAAGAGCAAGGGATGCTTCTTCTTATATAGGGTTTTGGGAGTCCATGGATATCAATCCATGGACAACACACAATCAATGGTTGAGATTGATTTGTGTTTCTTTCAATGGCTAAGATGTTGTTGTAAAAATACAACAATAGTTGATTTAATTTGAATTAATTTATATTGATAAATCAACATAATTAATCCCAATTTAAATCACTTTGACTAGTCTTGGAGATAATGAGATAGAATGAGTCTATCTCCTTAAAAATTCATGAGATCTCATTATCTCATGAGATCTCCAAGACTTACAACAAGAATTGTTATAAATATTTTCCACAAAATAATTCACAACTATTTTGTGAAAAATTTCAATCAAGCCATTGAAATAATGTGAATCTCATTCACAACCCAAAACAAAATATAATTATATTTTTAAATTAATCATTCAATGTGAATCCAATTCACATTAACAATTAATCAACAAATATAAATCATAATATACTCTCTTTAATATATTATAAATCACATTTATAATATACCTGAATATTATAGATAGTGCTATCGACATTATTCTTATCCATGATAATTAAATCACATTTAATCATCTTGGATCTCAATTCTCATATGCCCAAATAATATGAATCACTTTCACATTATTCACAGCTTTGATAATTAAATCACATTTAGTTATCTCAGATAACTCTCCTTAGAATATGAATCAATTTCATATTATTCATAATAATTAAATCACATTTAATTATCCATTTTCTCAATGCTCGGATACATATATCAACAATGAAATTATCCATGAACTCTTTCAAAGATAATAAACTTTCTCCGCGGATACTTGGAGATAAGGACAAGGCGATTGTATTGTTCCACATACAGTGACTTGGATATTGAGATCACATCTCAAATTCAGATCCTGCGGACCTCCCATAGATGCTTGATTAAATCAAGACCGCAAATCTAATCTTCTCATTACATATGAATCACATTCAGATTAATGTCCAACATTTGGACTAAGATCAGATTACTTCTCTATGAGAGGAGTCACTAAAATCCAAACATGTTTCATCACTCCCTCGGAATGGAAGCGTCATGTTTATACAGTCGTTTATGATCACATCACCCTCAGGTATTCCCAATACCTGTACATCCTGCATACTGGAAGACCCAGAATAAACCTGAAGTATAAGATCAATTTTACTCTGTCTACTTCAGAGTTTTATCATCAAGTTTCTCATTAGATCATTGGGAGTCGATATCGATCATATACTTTCCAAAAGCATATATCATACCCAGGTGTTGATCATATACTTTTTCAAAAATTATATATCAAACCTAGAAATTCAATCAAGCTTCCAAAGCAAGACGACCGTGCATGAAATTTGATTCTTCCCAATATGTCATGAGTGAGCTCATGTCTTCCGGTTCAGTAATGGACCTGTAGGATCCCTTTGAGAGATCGTATTACTCATATGCCCTTGCATGCACACCAGTGCGCCGGTGTATAGACCTTGGTTAGGTCATCAACCTATTGGTCTGCTAAATGTACATACTCATATATATAGTAACACATCTGTCTCCGGTCAGAGGATGCGTACCTATATCATGACAGTATAAGACATAGGACTTTGGTTATCTCGATCTCGTTAGGTCAACTCTTTGACGTAACTAATCTGACACCTCCGAATCTCTATTCCCATGTAGACGACCTGCATCAAGAGATCGGTCAGATATCAGCCAAGTGAGAAAGGATTGCCATCTCCTACTCAGGCTAGAGATCATCTCTTAACAATCATGTGACGGTACTTGATGAGTCCTCAATCTAACTCTTTAGATCTTCATCCAAGCACCAGCCTCTATGATTCAATAATTGAATCAACAATTGTATGACCATTGAGATGGCCATGGTACATAACCCTAATTGTACTAAGGGACCTATTATGCAAATTAGTTATTCTTCATTTCAGATTAGGGAATGATATTCGTAATAACATTTGTTGCATAGTGGCTCGCCGTGGGTTCGCATGTCCAACAATCTCCCACTAGCCCACAGAGCCATGAATGGGTTAATCACTTAAACATGCAATCATGTGACAATCATAGGCTATTTAGAAAAATAGCTAGGTAAGCTGATCAGTCACTTTGTTCCCGAGAGACTACGCCAAGTCCTTTTACGACACTTGCATATCCCCTAGCAACAGTGCTCGCATCCAATGCGAATGTTGCATCTTATGCAACCAATACTCAATCTTGTCAGTTATAGTGTCCTGGAGACTATAGCTTAACCAGTATGTCCATTATCCTTATCAGAATATCCTTAGTCCTGGAGATCTCTATCTCCTAAGGTATCCACAGTTAAGACCATTTAGATCACTATCTATAAATTATTAAGTTCTTGAAGATAATACTCTGAGAATACTATCTCAAAATCTTTTCATCTTTGAAGATATTGTTATTACTGCAATCAAGTGTTTTATCTCCTTAGTAGGATTAGTAACATTTACTACTCCCACTGCATGGTAGATATCTAACTTTTGTACACATCTAGCATACACTCGGCTTCTCGTAACTAATGCACAAGGGCAAGTAGTTCTAGCATTCACTTCCTCAACTCTTTGAGGTACTATCCCTTTAGATAGGTCAATACCATATCTCAAGGAAGGAAGCCTTTCTTGGAATTTTTCAGAAAATGGAACATGTCCAAGGTGTACTACTAATGTGACAGTCCCAATATCCTCTTCTCTTTGCTTCTGAACATCTTCAAAACTAAGATCTAAGGGGTATCCTTGAGATCATATCTCAAGGTATGGAATAGCCAGTCTATAAAACACTTATTATTATCCTTATATCATTCCAAATGATCGAGGTATCATCTACATATAGCATGATGAACACAATGGCACTCACACTAAGCTTCACACGGTACATCAAGATTTTATCTGAAATCATAATTTTTATAATTTCATCAAATCTTATGTTCCAACTATAAGAAGCTTATTCGAGTCCATAGATGGAGTTATTTATCTTGCACAACTTGCTTTCCTCAACCATGAAGCTCTGGGGCTACTTCATGTGAATATCCTTAGAGAGATATTCGTGGAGGAATGCAATCTTGACTTCCATCTTGAAGATGCCAAAGTCAATTTGTGTAGCTATAGCTAGCAATAATCTGATGGGTTTAAGCAAGGTTACTGAAGAGCAAGTTTTATTGCAAGCAATGTCTCCTTTTCGGTGTGTATCTTGTGGATACGAACCGTGCTTTGAAGGTATGTACCTTCTCATCAGGTTCCCTTTTTCTCTTGAAGATCTATTTACACCTTAACGGGTCTTACCCTTATAGGTGGATCCTTGAGGGTCCATATACAATACTTGTATATGAAGTCTACTATAGTCTTTATTGCTAAAATTCATCTTTCCATGTCGTGATCTTTAGAAGCTTCATCACATGAAGTTCGATCAATATCAGAGTTCTCTGACACATGGAATCCATCCTCAAACTCATTTGAAGAGGTATTAGTATTTCATCTTTAATTGTCCTTTTAGTTTCCAACTTTAGGAGCCTCTTCATCTTCTCAAGATTAAATGAGCTCCTTTACTTCATTTTCATCTTGATTCTCAAGAGAGTCATCCTCTAAGAATCATATCCTTAGAGATGAGATCTTTTAAGATTCTCAAGGTCATAAAGTATGTATCCAATACCATCCTTTATTTTCCTAATGAAGTAGCACTCTCTAGTGCTAGATTCCGGCTTACTAGCATGGAACCTTATTAAGGATATACATTGTAGTCTCTACTACATATATACCTTGGAATCTAAGAGGTAATTATGCTAAGATTAATCATTGATCAAATCATGTCACACATGATCTAATTGTATCTCCCTACAACTCCATTGAGTTTAGGTATATTAGGAGAAGTGAGATAGGAATGATATTCCTATCTCCATGAGGTATTCCTTGAATTCATCTAATAGGTACTTGCTACCTAGGTTAGATAAAATTCATTTCATCTTCCTTCGAACTTTGGTTCTAAACCAAAATTGTGAAATTTTTGAACATTTCAAAGATTTATAAGGTGAAAGGAAGGAATCTCATATCACAAATAATCATCGAATGATATCACATATCATCGATATTTATTATGATACAGATGATCCGCATACATCAATATGTATAAGATATTGAATACCTTGGTATCTTACACAATTCTCAAAGAAGAGTGTATTGGACATATTTACTTCGAATACAATATTCACAAGTATGTAAGATTTGAGCCTTTAGACAATTTAAAGTTCAATATCTCACTAGTCTATCGATCATATCTATTTGACATATGTCCAAGACTCGATGCCAGATCATTGTCAAATGATCTTCATCCACCTATTGATCTATTAAGGTTTAACTTTCAGTATTAGAAATGTTAATGAAACTTTCATTAATATTCTAATTTAGTAGAGTCCACTATCATAACTCTTTATGATAGGTCTATTCCAGAATACATGTTCATCTCCAACAATGAATGCATTCTAATATCTAGGTCACAGAGACATTCTCTAAGATCAAGGGCTCTCCCACTGAAAGTATGAAGTCTATCTATCCTATGGAGATTGTTGCGACAATTGTATTAATACCCATATAGATGACTATTAATCCTTAAGATGAAATTTACTAATCTTCTACAACATATGCAACATTTGCAAGTGTCATTAGAAGAATGATATACAATTACTAGACTTTAATCTTGTCTTATAAGAAAGTCAATTTCAATGATTAAATGTAGATTATTTCGATGCACTGTCCGAGTCCTTCTCAAAGGATTCTGGATAGATTTGATAGTCATACTATCAACACATCAGCTTATTGCAGTATTGGCATTTATCCAACTATTTGGATGTCATATGAAAGTCACATAAGTACAATCAACTCTTTGACTTTCCTTCTCACATTGGTCAGACCCACGCTTCCACTGTGCTCCCTTCATCTATAAACAACAATTGCTTAAGACAAAGGATCTCTTATGTTAAATTCAAAAGATTCCAATATAAGAGTATTTCAACATTTATACATGCTTCATTCAAATCATACAGTATGAATATTATGAAGCTTCATGAATGAATAGAATACAGATAATAGAATGATGACACTCATCGTATCTACACCCATCTAAACTCTTAAAACATTGGTTCAGGTAGGTATTCAAGCATTTTGAATACATCATCTCTTATAGAGCCACCATTCTGCATGATGCAATGAACCATGTCATTCATGATTAAATTTCAAGAGCACATATGTATGCCAGAACATCTTTCTTATATTTTATAAGGATTGTTTGATAATTGCGATCATCATCAACATGTCACTTCCAAAGTACATTCGATGAGAGATCAAGACTATAGACACATACAAACCCTAGGGTTGTAATCCTATTATCTATTTAATTGTCATTCCTCAATATTATGAGGAAACTTGCACATTGCAACCACATACAATATGTGTCCAATTGCAAGTACAATATCTTGATCATGGATCCAACCCATGATATTTACTGGTTATTATTGAGTATAGTATTGAGTGGGTTTAATGAAGATTAATTCAAAATAAGAAATTTGCATATATATATATATAAATATATGCTTTACTTTGATTTAGGAATTTTTATATCAAAGTTGTCTTGTCTTGTCAACATTAAAAGTTCATTCCCTTAATCACTTTCAATGTGAGAGATATACTTACAAATATATCTCAAGCAAGATCTGGGATCTCCTTCCTTATCTTTGTCACATCCCAACAATATGAGAACCTGTGACTTGGATAAAAAGAAGCGAGAGCACATTCCGTCTTGCAAGTCCAACTTGCATCTCCCAATTCAGTCTTTTACACCCGGGCCCACCACCCCTAAGGTGATGTTGACCCATCATTAATTGAACCAACCGTCAATAGGAATAGAACTCACTATGTGCAATCTAATATCGCCCCAATAATATGAGGACCCGATATTGGGGTCACTACGCATACGTCCTTACTATTTCGAGAAGAGAAGAGCCCGATCCAAATGGATTGTATGCAGGAGCTGTCACTTCGGACATGTATCTCCCACATACAATATCTGGCGACGGAACCCTTCGCCTTGACGGGAGACCATGGATGTCACTTATGTGACCCTCCACCTGATATTCAAATTCTAATTAATCATTATGCATCATATTCATTATGATTATTTTTTCCAAGGGAAATAACAACTCTATTCATAATAGAATGTTTTAACTGTATATAATTAATTTAATCATATTAAATCAATTATCAGCCTAATTCAATCAACAAACTTGATTGTTACTTGAATATATGGTATTATCTCAAAGTACGCATTATTCGAATTTTCATAATTAGAAAATACATCATGATCTCCCAAACATCATTCGTTCCCTACCCGTTGTCATGGCCAGTACCGGCGGGAGCGGGACAGACTGCACACGGTACAACCTGCTACCCCAACGCTCCCCGACTAGACACCATATTCGCCTCGGAAAAAAATAATGTCGAGTCAATCACTTTGTACTTGAGATGATCATCGGTCTTTCAAACGAAATTATACCATATATTAATAATCAAAACCATTTTGATTATAAGAAAATTTGCTAGACAAATTTCCAAAACTTATTCAAGTAACAAGTTTGATGAAAGTGTATCAAGTAACCAATTGGTGATCTACATCTAATCTAATCATTCATTGGTTGAGGCATTGTCATTTAATGAAATAATTATTGTTCTAATATTTCCCAAATATTATCCACAATTATTCCAGGAAATTAACTATTAATTTCATAATTTTCTTAAACGACAATCACGAGGTTTCTAGATAAACATGCAATTTCCAGCAGTGACCCTCACTAACTACAATTAGCATATCTCATTCATTTTAAATTCAAATTAAGCAAAATCAATTTTCAGAGATTGATAATATGCTTTAAAACAGAAACCATGTGATAAACACGTATTTCCAGGTATTTTAAAACCGTAATTAACATCTTAATTACGTCTCTAATCGCCATCCCCGAAACAGTGGACATACGATCAATAAAACAATCATATCTTAAGCAAACGGAATTCAAATTACGCAAAATCAAATTACACATTTTCCTTATTTCATGGGGAACATTATCTAATGATAAATTCATGTTTAAACATTTTAAACATGGTCGAAAAATTATCACAAGACAGGGCTGCGAAAATCGAAATGCTAAAATCTTCACGAACCCAAATGAACCCAAATTTCGTAGTTTCATGGATCATATCCAAGACCTTCGTAAACCTGGCTCGGATACAACTTGAAGGATATGGGAAGATCCTCAAGCGCATCACGGAAGCATGTGCATCGCATCAAATGCAATCGGGAGCGACTAGTCGCAGTAGTTGTTCAGGATAGCGGAATTTAAAAATTTTTAAATGATAAAACCACATGATCCAAGAACCTTTCTCGGATCGTTTCATCTAAACCACAATTAGGTATAAGGTTTACCTCTTGAAGTGTGATTGCGATCGAGTCTTTAAACCAAGAGACCTCATGTCTCAAGTCTGATCCGATGGAGGAGACGCTTGCGAGCGCGTTGATGAGACACGTCCTTCTCGCAATCCATGTTGATGATCCAAGTGACGAATCTCCTGATCTTGTCACACGAGATCTGACGTCTTCTTCACGAGCAGGACACATCGAAGGAGACAAATATCCACGAGCAAATACTCCGGCAGCATATCGACGATGCTGCGGCGAAGGCGAGTCTCTCAATGGCTCCATGATGGATGGCCATAAGAGAGAGAGGCACATGACGTGTAGAGAGAAAGGAAGAGAGCATTCATTGTTGTAGAAAACAACCTGTGTTAAAGAGCAAGGGATGCCTCTTCTTATACAGGATTTTGGGAGTCCATGGATCTCAGTCATATGGACAATATACAATCAATAGTTGAGATTGATTTGTGTTTCTTTCAATGGATAAGATGTTGTTGTAAAAATACAACAATAATTGATTTAATTTGAATTAATTTATATTGATAAATCAACACAATTAATCCCAATTTAAATCACTCTGACTGGTCTTGGAGACACAACAACAATTGTTGTCAATATTTTCCACACAAATAGTTCACAATTATTTTCTGAAAAATTTCAATCAAGCCATTGAAATAATGTGAATCTCATTCACAACCCAAAACAAAATGTAATTATATTTTCGATTAATCATTCAATGTGAATCCAATTCACATTAACACTTAATCAACAAATATAAATCATAATATGCTCTCCTTAATATATTATAAATCACATTTATAATATACCTGAATAATATGGATAGTGCTATCTACATTATTCTTATCCATGATAATTAAATCACATTTATTTATCTTGGATCTCAATTCTCATGTGCCCAAATAATATGAATCACATTCACATTATTCATAGCTTTGATAATTAAATCACATTTAATTATCTCAGATAACTCTTCTTAGAATATGAATCAAATTCATATTATTCATAATAATTAAATCACATTTAATTATCCATTTTTTCAATGATCGGATACATATATCAACAAAAAATTATCCATGAACTCTTTTCAAGATAGTGCACTTTCTCTGCAGATACTTGGAGATAAGGACATGGTGATTGTATTGTTCCACATATAGTGACTTGGATATTGAGATCACATCTCAAATCCACATCTTGCGGACCTCCCATAGATGCTTGATGAAATCAAGATCGCAAATCCAATCCTCTCATTACATCTGAATCACATTCAGATTAATGTCCAACATTTGGACTAAGATCAGATTATTTCTCTATGAGAGGAGTCACTAAAATCCAATCCTGTTTCATCACTCCCTCAGAATGGAAGCATCATGGTTATACAATAGTTTATGATCACATCACCCTCAGGTATTCCCAAAACCTGTGCATCCTGCATACTGGAAGACCCAGAATAAAGTTGAAGTATAAGATCGATTTTATACTGTCTACTTCAGAGTTTTATCATCAAGTTTCTCATTCGATCATTGGGAGTCGGTATCGATCATATACTTTCCAAAAGCATATATTATACCTAGGTGTTGATCATATACTTTTTCAAAAAGTATATATCAAACTTACAAATTCAATCAAGCTTCCAAAGCGAGACGACCGTGCATGAAATTTGATTCTTCCCAATATGTCATGAGTGAGCTCATGTCTGCCGATTCAGTAATGAACCTGTATGATCCCTTTGAGAGATCGTATTACTCATATGCCCTTGCATGCACACCAGCACGCTGGTGTATAGACCTTGGTTAGGTCATCAACCTATTGGTATGTCAAATGTATATACTCAGACATATAGTAACACATCTGTCTCCGATCAGAGGATGCGTGCCTATATCATGACAACATACGATATAGGACTTTGGTTATTTCGATCTCGTTAAGTCAACTCTTTGACTTAACTAATCTGACACATCTGAATCTCTATTCCCATGCAGAGGACCTGCATCAAGAGGTCGGTCAGATATCAACCAAGTGAGAAAGGATTGCCATCTCCTACTCAGGCTGGAGATCATCTCTTAACAATCATTTGACGGTACTTGATGAGTCCTCAATCTAACTATTTAGATCTTCATCCAAGCACCAGCCTCTATAATCCAATAATTGAATCAACAGTTGTATGATCATTGAGATGGCCATGGTACATAACCCTAATTGTACTAAGGGACCTATTATGCAAATTAGTTATTCTTCATTTCAGATCAAGGAATGATATTCGTAATAACATTTATTGCTAATGGCTCGCTGTGGGCTCGCATGTCCAACAGTGGCTAGGCAATGACTAAGTTGCGCGTGGTGGCGAGAGGGCGATGGAGCAGCGAGGCGATGAGGCGGCGAGCGGGAGGCGTTGCAGTTGGGAGCTATTGCTGCGGGGATTGGGAGCGCATGAGAGGAAAACGTGAGGGGAGAGTTTCCGTTCGACAGAAACTCTTCGTATCGATTTATTCGGGTAATCGGGTTTTATGGTGCCCGAATCTCTGATGCAAAATGCGTCCGCTTACTCGGCTGACTACACCGATCACTCGGACGAGTAATCGAGTCTGCCCGATTATAGGCCGCCTTTGCCTACTCGAGTCGGGTACCCACCCGATTCGCATAGTCGGGTCAGCCGACTTTTGCAACAGTGAACAAAACTTTATACATGATAAGTTATAAAAGGATAAATGGTCACAATATGAATACATCATCCATTATATTTCTATCTACAATACTTAACCGTTTCTTATTCCTCGAAGTAATACAAGAACAAAAGATAAAATTTCATTTGTCCCGTATCCCACCTTATTTATCATCCCTTGTCGAACAGTGGAAGGGATTTAGGTCAAGTAGCTAATGCAAGTCCCAAATTGACATCGATGGATAGTTTCCCAATCAAGTGGGTAATAATGACCCTCGATTGGGTAGAGGAGAAGAGGGATTTTTATGCTAACATACTCCGATCTACTCTGCTAAAGAATGCAACCTAACTATAGGAAAAAAGAGACCATTAAGAGCAGAACGACACACACTTGATAATTCAAATTAAATATAATAAACAATATCGCCTCAAGAAAAGTATCGCTATCGAACAAAGGTATTGCAGATAATATTTGGAAATTAATCGGAACAAGATCCCTCTTTATTTGAGTTGTGTTAGGTAGCCGACACCTGACGTAAAAATAATTTGATCTCTCAACATGGATTTGAGCAAGAATCAATGTAACCGATCCTACTTAACGTAGGAAAAGGCTTCACATTTTTCTAAATTGTAACATTGATCTCTTCAAGACGATTAGGATGATCAAAACCTTATCCCCATAGCACCAGATCCACGGGGGAGTAGCCTCTGATATTTGCCATATTGTCAATGGATTAGTTTTTTTTGTGATAAATAAAAAAAATTAAATTTGAACTTCTCCACCGCAACTGACAATCGCGTAATCTCGCATATCACGTAACAAATAAAACCGAAATGCCATCCCAAAGAAAAGTATAAAAAAGTGTCACGTATGAGCCCCCTCCGCCAACGTCTGATGATCTCAATAGATATTTAGGATCAATACAAGTACAAGGTCTACTCGTCCCTCTTTGTCGTCCACGCTTACGTCGACCCGTCCCCCGCGGCAATGGCTGGCCTCCTCCCCGAGGATTCCCTCTTCCTGGGCTTCGACAGCTCCACGCAGTGAGTTCCCTTCGAGCAATCGACCATATATTTATATAATTCTAATGATCTTCATCTGCGCTCTCTCTCTTTCAGGTCGCTTAAAGCCACTGTGCTGGACGGCAGGCTGAAGATTGTGGCGTCGGAGAGCGTCCACTTCGACTCCGAGTTCCCCCATTACGGCACGAAAGATGGGGTCCTCCGCGACCCTTCCATCCCCGGCCGCATCGTCTCCCCGACCCTCATGTGGGTGGAAGCCCTCGATCTCTGCCTCCACAAGCTCCGCCAGTCCAACCTCGACTTCTCCAAGATCGCCGCCGTCTCTGGCAGCGGCCAGCAGCATGGCAGCGTCTACTGGAAGAGGGGCGCCGCCGCATTGGCCTCCCTGGATCCTCGCCAGCCCCTGCTGCCTCAGCTCAAGGGCGCTTTCGCCACCGCGGAGTCGCCGGTGTGGATGGACAGCAGCACGGGGTTGGAGTGCGGGGAGATCGAGGAGGCCGTGGGAGGGACGATGGAGCTTGCGAGGATCACGGGCTCCCGCGCCTACGAGAGGTTCACTGGGCCTCAGATAAGGAGGATGTTCAAGAACCAGCGGGAAGTGTATGAGGAGACCGACAGGATTTCTTTAGTGAGTTCTTTCATGGCGTCTCTGCTTATCGGAGGGTATGCTTGCATTGATGAGACTGACGCCGCGGGGATGAATCTGATGGATATCCAGACGCGCACCTGGTCGAAGATCACTTTGGAGGTTCTTCTTCTTCGTCTTCTTCTTGTTCTTCAGATTGTTGTCTTGGTAATGTTATGTGGTTTTGTTGTTACGTTTGCGTTCTCTGTTTAGGCTACCGCTCCAGGATTGGAAGAGAAGCTCGGAAAACTGGCGCCTGCTCATGCGGTTGCAGGTTTCTTATCACCTTATTTTCGGGAAAGGTAATTTGGATTGATGCTACTAAACATGCATTCAAGTTTGAGAGAGCTTATGTTCAATAATGTCAGACCTTGAGTTCCTTATTGTGCAATCATATACATTTGATCTGGATATAGGTACCATTTTAACAAGGATTGTTTGGTTATTCAGTGGTCGGGAGACAATCCAAACAGTTTGGCAGGTACGTGGCATCTGAATTGGCCTTCTACTTCTAAAACTCATGTCTTTTCAGCCATATGTATTTGTAATTCAGTGACTGCTTATAACTATCTCTAATAAACTATGAGGCCAACAAATCTACATGATATTCTGCCCATTCCGTATTTTCTTCTCATAAGCGGGATATCATGGAGTTCAGATTAACCCTTTATTCCACAAGCTTTTGAAAATTAGAAGAGTGCCCGTTCTGGGGTATACATCAAAAACCAAAGGGACATTGGGGAAAAACTAATAACAAAATCGGTATAAAGTATTATAAAATGAAATTACTCTGAAGGTGGAAACTTCAACTAAGACTTCGAATCTGTGTAATTGTAACGTCTCGGGCTTAGGTTCCCGGTCCATTATCAAGGAAAATTGGCCTTGCCAACTTATTGGGCTTGGGCTCAGATGAACCCGTTGACAACCACCCAAAATGCTTAATCCCAAGTTAT
This sequence comes from Ottelia alismoides, assembly GCA_037367405.1. Lineage (NCBI taxonomy): Eukaryota > Viridiplantae > Streptophyta > Magnoliopsida > Alismatales > Hydrocharitaceae > Ottelia > Ottelia alismoides. Next base: position 275,384 of record JAZKJV010011711.1, on the reverse strand, counting down.
CAAGTAGTAATCCCCATCACTTATAACCCACTCTCATACTTTGTGAGTTTTAGATGTGGCACTATGTTTTGGGGGTATGGGTGTTACAACCTCCCCCACTTAAATTCGCAACGTCCCCGTTGCAACATGGCCCATCACTTATTCCCAGTGACAGTGGCGGCTGCACGCTTCGGGTAGCCATTTCCTCCTATCTCTTTGTAGAGGTGGCTCTATCTCTCGGGTAACCCTTTCCACTATCAGAGGGAAATTGGATCTGATACCATTTGTAACGTCCCGAGCTTAGGTCCCCGGTCCGTTATCGAGGAAAACTGACCTTGACAACATATTGGGCTCGGGCTCAGATGGACCCGTTGACAACCACCTAAAATGCTTAAGCCCAAGTTATCAAGTAGTAATCCCCATCACTTATAACCCACTCTCACACTTTGTGAGTTTTAGATGTGACACTATGTTTTGGGGGTATGGGTGTTACAATAACTTGTATGAGCTGATTTTTCATATTGGTAGTTACATGGATTCTCTGCATCTGGTGATCTTTTTGACCCTGTCCAGAATGGGCAGTCACAAAAAGGGCTGTGCACAGGGCAGGTACCCGATCCGTTCGAATGTGTCTCGCCCCAACCCAGTATTACCGGATCATAGATTAACCCGACTTGTTGCAACGGGTATCCAAACGATACGGATACCCAGATTATTTGAATGGATCATGGATACCATAGGTACCTGTGGAATCTATTCCTACATGGTTTGACCTCAACTCATTATTCTATATCAACCACTCCAACAACACCCTCACCAATGACAGTGGAGTTTCCTGTTGGGCTGTGGTCAAGATAAAGGAAGAAAGATGTAAGATCATTTCATCCTGTTGGAGTATATGCGTCATATGTGATAGATGTGTAATTGGATCCCTACAGAGTCCAATTACCACATCCAGTGTTTAGTCCCACATCTACCGGTGGTGGGACTTGGAGAGTCTGTGGCGGCTATATGAGAAGCCCCAGGCCTCCTGTATCAGATGAGAAAGTTGAATGCAACAATCAACCCTTTGAGGCATTCTCTCGTAGTTCATCCTGCTCCTCACGGAGTAGAGTTCCACAAAAAAATCCCGGTATTCTTCTTTATTTATTTATTCTTTTTTCTCTGATATTACGCTTCCACATTTCATATTTCTAACATGGTATCAGAGCGAGTTGGATTCTCGAGGATTTTAAGTTATTTATTTTTCGTTCGAGATTTAATTCTAGAGTTTCTATTGAAACCCTAATTATGTTTTCTGAAGATTAACTTGAAGATCTATTGTTCAACTTCATGTTCAAAATCAAGTTCTAGGGTTTCATCCAGAAACCCCTAATTCTGTGTGTTATTTCGTCCCTGAACTTCAATCAAGAGTTTTTTTGTGCGATTGACCATCAGATCTATCTCCAGTATGCGTGATGATTGTACACTACTGATCCCCGGTTCACATCATAGAAGACCGTATCGGCAATATATCAGTGATATATCACCGATATATCGGTTTCGACATGGAAGGGGTTCGATATCACCCAATATATCCTTTTACAGGGATATCGACGATATATCGTCATATCGGTAAAAAAAAGACTAGAATCTGGATTCAGTACGAAAAATCTCAGATATCGATCGATATCGCCGATGTTTCGCCGATATCTCTATATATCAATGCTATTATTCATGCAAGATTGATTCCACTACTTATCTGGCTACACCCAGTATTAAAACACATCTAGCTACACCTAGTATTAAAATACACAATGATTTGCATATATTTTGTTTAGGTCGGGGGTGCTGCCCCCGCACCCCCGCAAGCGGGGGCCAACCTGGGCCCCCCCAGCCCCCCAGGCTCGCTGACCGGGCTTGTAGGGTATGGTACGACAGGAGGGTGCATACAATGGTTCTTCAACTTGAGGGTATCCAATCAATTTTAATTCATCTTCTCCTCCCCCCCTCAAGAATATTATTATGAATTACGTCTCTTAAAAAATGCTATATCTGCTATGAGAGACAACAGGACAGGGGGGCCGATTCAGATTCTCCACAGAATTCTTGGTTTTAGGTAATCTCTTTTACAATATTACATCGATTTAAACATTTTTCATTTATTTTTGTAAATAGATAAATCTTTATAACAAAGAAACATTGTCTTCTTAAACATTATGTACATTTTTTGAATGAAATGACTCATGTTAATGCCATTCATTATGTCATGTGACTAATATGACTGATATGAGCGAGTGATATAAGGATCATAGATTATCTATAATTATGTGTTATGAATATCTAAGTGTATATTTGCAAGTTATTTCATATTGTAAGAACTTAAATGAAATCCATTTTCAATATCTATAAGTCAATTCTTAAAAAAATCTATAAGTCAAGAATTAACATTAATATCGTTATGTTCGAAATGATCGATATATGCGATATAAAGCTTCATAGATGATCGATATGTGTGATCTAAGAGTATATTTGTAAGTTATTTAGTGAACTAAGAACTTGGATGGAACTCCATTTTCATAATATATATGTCAACAACTAATAGTACCAGCGATATGTTTTATATGATCGATATGTGCAATATAATGATCACAGTCTTCATAAATGATCTGTATGTGTCATCTAAGTGTATATTTGTAAGTTAATTAAATGTTATAAGAACTTGAATGGAATCCATTTCCAATATCTATAGGTCACGAATAAACATTAACAACGATATGTTCGATATGACCGATATGTGCGATATACGGGCTATAAATGACCGACGTGTGTGACATAAGTGTGTATTTGTAGGTTATTTGTTGTTTTAGTATCTTGGATGATCTTAATTTCTGAAAAAATGACAAAAATGGCTTTTTTGAGCCATTTTTGACATTTCCACCGATATCGTCGATATATCGGCGATATAACCCGATATATTCATTTTCGGGCAGACCGAAATGATATCGATACGGCCTTCCTTGGTTCACATCATATCAAGTTCAACAAGACATCTCGTCCTCTTCTAGGTGGTGCAGGTATTCAGAGCCCCATCTCCACGGTTCGTCCATCTCCATCTCGATTGGTGACGCAACCAGGCATAACGGCGTACCTTCTCGCGATTCTCCAACAGGAGGCGAGATCGCCGCCTTCTCTCGCGCGATGGCGCATACAAGGCAACACCTCCAGGATAAGTGCATCCGGCGTGAGTCCATGCGCGACGTAGCGCTCGATCTCCATCGCCATATCGTAACAGCAACAACCACAAGAAATCCCCCTGGCGAAGCAAAATTTTAAAAAAGATGAAGAAGCAACAAACAACATCCTCTTTCTTCCTCACGGAGATGGTCTCCTCCAAACGCGATCGACCTCGTGCGAGCGCCTCCCTTCCGCGGCTCTTTCAGTTCTTCTCCAAGCTGCATAGGAGACCTTCCATACGATCCCAACGATGATGGCGCAATCTTACTTACGTGAGCCATTAGCCCTTTGCACAACCGCTCTTCTCCATATCTCAAGGCGGCGACGAGCTTGCATCTATGATGAAGAGGCCCCCTTTTGAAGGGCGACGACACCCTCTGCAGCAGGAGCGCTTATCCGGGGTGACCATCTTTGAGAAGGGGTTCCCATGAGGGGAACCCTAAATAAGGGGAAGGTCCAAGTGGGCCGTGTTTGATAGGGGGAGGGGCCCAAGGTCCAATTAGGTCATGTGTCTTTAAAAAATGGAGCGAGACAGAAAAAAAGGATCGGCCTCATTTGCAAAAAAAGAGAGATTTGTTTTGAGAAAAGACGTGTACAAAAGAAAAGCCATACACGAACATTTTTTTTTGCAAAAATAAAAGTCGAAAAAAAAATCAACCGCTTATTTTTTTAAAGGGAGAGACGGTTATAAAAAAAATAAAAATATTTGGGAAAAATAGTATGAAAGAAAATTGAAAAGAAAAGCTGAGAAAAAATTGATATTGTCTTATGTTGTTTTTTGTTTCCTCATTTTCTTGTCTTCTTCCAACTTTGTCCACATCATTATTTTCCGACAAGTATGAGAGAAAGAGGAGTACTATGCAGAGTTATAGGTCTGTTTCATATTCAGATTCTCCAGATCAGATTTTCCAGACTCTACAAATGTTGAGATTTCAGGCTCGACGATCAGATTTCGAGTCCTCAGTTTGATGAGTACATGTTTGCCATCATTATTTATGTGGTCCCCATCGTTGTTTTGGTCTCAAAGTTTTCATGTAATCCATAGGGACTCCAGAATAGAGATCTCATTCCCTATGCCATGTGGGCTAGAGTTTTCATATGGTTTCATAGGGACTTTAGACCAAGGTTTTAAAAAGCATGAGGCGTATCGAGGCGTTTTCCCAGTATTGCCTCGAGGCGTAAGCCTCGAGGCGTATTGAGGCGTAAGCCTCATTCGTGGAAGAAATTTTTTCATAAAACATCATAATTAACCATAATTACAATTTTCAAGTTCTAGAAATTTAATAGTTATGAGTAAATACATAACTCCATGACATTTTAAGGCTAATGTCATGGTTTAAACATCGAAGTTGTTATATAACACTCTTTTTTGACTCTAAATCAGTAAGGAGTCAAGTAAATATAAATATGCAAGCACAATAATAGGTAACTCTCTGCAAAATTTAAAGTCTTGAATAAAATTTACTAAAGGGGCTAGATGTAACACAAGATGCATATTAAGAGTAGAGGCATTAGATTTAATATCTCTAGATCCAAATTTTTGTTCATGTTGATATATAAAGAACATGCATAACAAAGTAAAAATAAGCTCAATACTTTAATAAACTAAAAAAATGCATTTTAGTGAATTGTGAGCTTAAGGACTTGAACATACTTGTCTATGAAAGATGAAAAGCCCACAATCAAAAAGAAAAGAAAAAAATATTGCAGAAAAAATTCAAAAAATCAGCACATAAATGAGGCTACGCCTCGAGGCAACGCCTCGAGGCTTACGCCTCGAGGCGCGCCTCATAAGCCTCGAGGCTTAAGCCTCACTGAGACTGCATGAGGCTATAGCCTCGAGGCATTTTTCCTAGAAAAACGCCTCGAGGCGTACGCCTCAGCGCCTCGAGGCGCGTTTTTAAAAACAATGCTTTAGACTATAGATCCCATTCTCTGAGCTAGTATGGGAGAGACTTAGTTTTTCGACGAGGAGACTTTTCAGACTCCATTCTTCAACGGCTGTAGACTCCGACGAGGATGTCTCCACGGCTTTTCAGTTTGACCCTTCAGAGATGGAGCAATTGTCCTGATGCGGTCTTCTACATGTGGCGGGCTAGAGTACTCAGATGAGGAGACTCTTTTCAGTTTCTGTGACTCTGACAGGCACAGTTCAGAGCATATGTTCATCACGAGGGACACAGATCGACTCTTACACTCCAGCTCGTTTGTTCCTCCTCACCTGCACGACATGAGAAGCAACATCCTCAACAGCAACCGGAAGTTGTGTTTGCGTTGAGTTGATATTGTCTGTAGTGTTTTGTATTGTGAGTTTGAGATTTCTTTATGTATGTCCAAGTTGAGCATTAGATGCTCCGGCTTGAGGAGGAGTATTGGAGGTGTTATAAAATAGGAATGCGAAAGCATATCAGAGATAAATATTTAAAACATAAAGAATAAGTGAATTTACGTGGAACCCTACTGCCTAAGGAGCAGGAATCATGGTAGAACGCCTCAGAGGGTTGATAGTCTATTGCTTTCTCAATGGATACAGGAAGTCTGGGGCTCCTTATATAGCCTCCACAGAGCCTCCAAGTCCCACCACTGGTAGATGTGGGACTAAACACAGGGATCATGTAAATGGATCCTGGAGGTATCATTTACCCATCTACAACTCAAGAGGCGCACAACCAAATACTCCAACACTCCTCCTCAAGCTGGAGCATGCAATGCTCAGCTTGGACAAACAGAAAGGAACTCAACTCACAATACATGATACTACAGACAATATCAACTTAACACGCACAACTGTGGGCTGCTGTCGAGGATGTTGCTTCTCATGCCATGCAGGTGAGGAGGACGAATGGGATGGAGTGTGTGTCAACTGAATCTCCTCGTCGGAGAGCATGTGCTCTGTACCGCACTTGTCAGAGTCACTGCAACTGAAATGAGTCTCCTCGTCGGAGTACTCTGGCCCACCACAACATGTGGACAACTGCTCCATCTCTGAAAAGGGCCGAAAAGATCATCGCTGATTATCCATACACAGATCTCTGAAGAAGGGTCTCTCTCATAGGGACCTCGAAATGAGTTCTCTAACATAGGAACCTCAGAAGGATCTCATGGAGTTCACGATTGCTGGAGAATGGAGTCTGATGAAGTCTCCTCATCGGAGAACTGAGTTTCTCCCATTTGGCATATAGAATGGTACTCTACTCTGGAGTCCCTATGAAACCATATGAAAACCCTAATCAACATGGCATAGGGAATGATCCTCTACTCTGTAGTCCCTATGGATCACATGAAAATCCTGACAGAAAAACAAGAATGATGGGGACCAGACAAAAGATGGCAACATATGCACATCTGAAAAGAAGACCGCATACATGTGCTTGTCTGAAACTGAAGACTCGGAACAAATCTGATGTCGAGTCTGAATATTTGATCACTGTAGAGTTTGGAAAATCTGGCTGGTCTGGAATCTGACATCTGAATCTGCAACAGACCTGTGACTCTGCACAATACTCCCCCTTTCTCCCATACTGGTCGGAATGACAAACATCGACCAAGTTGGGAGAAGAGAAATTGAGAGAAACAAAACCAAATAGGCCGATCACACATTTTTTTCTCGGCTTAAAAAATTTTCCTTTGGCTATTGCATTCATCATTCATTCATCATCATTTTTTTTAAAAAGCCATCCCAAATTTTCCTCAAATAAGCCATTCCCATAAATTTTTTGGGCTTTTCAAATCATCATTTTTTGATCATATATATATATATTTAAATAAGCCATTGACACAATTTTTTACGGCTCCCCCCTTTTTTTAAAATATTTTGCATATGGCTTTTTATTGCACGCGCTTCTTCTTTTTGGATATCACGACCGAAAGGGCCTAAACTCTTCCATTCACCTTTTTTTGAACTTCGGCCCACTTGGGCCCATCACTTCTGCTTTTTTTAACATGCCATCTTTTTTTATGGCCCACCCCCCCTTTTTTATAAGAAGCCCACTTGGGCTCGAAGACAACAAACCCTTCTTAGGATCCCCTTTGCAGGAACTCGTTGATCGAAGAATGCCGCCCCCTGATGGGGATTCTTCAGCGGGCTCGGAGGAGCGGCTCGAGGGGGAAGAATGCCAAGAAGAGGCTCCGCGTGGAACCGATTAGAAGATCTGCACCGTCGAGGGAGATTGCCGCCACCTGGGAGAGCGAGAAGGAGGAGGTCTGTGCCGTCGCACGATGGAGTGAGCTCAAAGGAGGAGTCGCGCGATGGAGTTCCTGACACTAGGGCGCCGATCTGGAGTTGCGAGTTGTGCCTGGGGTTCCTCGCCTGCTTGCTGATAGATGTGGATGGCCTGAGCATTGAGAAGATATCGCGCCTGGGGTTCCTCGCCTGGGAGTATGCATCGCTTGGGAAGAATCGCCTGGAAGGGCTTCTGGACTGGAGGTCTCACAAGCAGATCGGTCCCTGCTCTGGAGATGGAGAGGCACGAGGGTTTGCGGTGAGCATGGACCGAACACACAAAGGGGGAAGACGTCGATCGAGATGAGTACTGATACTCCATCTCTTCTTCCGATCTCGAGAAAGGGCTTCTGTTCGGCATTGCTACCGCTTGATGGCGAAGGGTATGCCTCCGCCTGCAAGCTTTGTGTGCGGCCGGGGCTTGAGTAGGATACGTCACATTGGTGCGGGTGATCGAGGGCTCCGCGCGTAGGAGGGTCGCCGCATGAGGGAGAGATCTGCAATCGCCTGGATATGCGCGGCCTGGATATGCGCAAGAAAGGAGCGCGCGCTTGAGGCGGGGGTGGCGTTTGAGCCATCCAAAAACCTTTTTCTTGTTCCCAGATCAGAACCTGGGAATACAGCTGCGTTCAAGGGCATCAGCGCTGCTGCCTGGACTTGCTGGGTCGGCAAGAGGTTGAAAATCTGGCCTGGAACAGATGGCCTGGAGTTGATGGCACCTGGACTTGCTTAGGGCATAAGTAAACTAGAACATGATGACGATATGGAACTTGAAAGAACAACGTGAGATCTGGAACTTGATGACTCGAATAATACCACTCCAACTTTAATCAAACAATCGAAAAAAATGAATTTGATAATCGAATCTCGAAAAAAAATCCTCAAGAACAAATCCTCGAGAATCGACCCGCTCTTATACCATGTTAGATAATAGGAATGCGGAAGCATAATTAAAGAAAAGATAAAACATTGTTGAACATCGGGATTTTTACGTGGAACCCTACTCCTTAAGGACCGAGATGAAACCCCAGGAGAGGGCCTCAAAGGGCCATATGTTGCATTCAACTTTCTCACAGGAGAAGGCCTCAGAGGGGGGGTGTTGGAGACACAGATAACGATCCCCCGCAAGAGATGGGAGATCCGAACGAAGAGGCGTCCGATGATCGACGTGAAGCTGCGCAATCTGAATACGATTTCCGTTATCCTCCTCTCAACCAGAGTAAGCGTTTATCCGCGGAGATGGATTGTGGAGCCTGGAGATGACGAGCACGATCCCTATGAATATTGTTGGAGCCTTTGTTTTATAAGAAAATGCGCACAGGGTGCGCGTCTCCCTTGAACTGCGGCCAGGGTTTCAGAACACCCTGGAACATGATGCTCTGCTGGGTGTTTATTGCTCGAGGATGTGCACGAGAATTCTCCATGAACACGGACATATCTTCCAACAAGATTGTTCAAGAACAGATCACCGAACACAATAAAAATAATAAACGGAAATCCAAGACTGTGTACAAAAATCAGGGGTTTTGATAAAAACCCTAAATTTGGAACTCGATTCTTGAACAAACTATGAACACAATAAAGTCTCCAAGAATCGAACCCGCTCTGGTACCATGCTATAAAATAGGAATGCGAAAGCGTATCAGAGATAAATATTTAAAACATGAAGAACAAGGGGATTTACGTGGAACTCTAATCCTTAAGGAGCAGGATGAAACCACGGGAGAACGCCTCAGAGGGTTGATAGTCTATTGATTTTCTCAATGGATACATGAGGTCTGGGGCTCCTTATATAGCCTCCATAGAGCCTCCAAGTCCCACCATTGGTAGATGTGGGACTAAACATAGGGATGGGATAAATGGATCCTGGAGGTATCCATTTACCCATCTACTACTCAAGAGGCGCACAACCAAATACTCCAACAGGAGTATGTGCGTCATATGTGGTAGATGGCTAATTGGATCCCTCTAGGGTCCAATTACCACATCTAGTGTTTAGTCCCACATCTACCAGTGGTGGGACTTGGAGGGTCTGTTGAGGTTATATAAGAAGCCTCAGACCTCCTGTATCAAATGATAAAGTTGAATGCAACAATCAACCCTTTGAGGCGTTTTCTTGTGGTTTCTTCCCGATCTTCACGAAGTATGGTACCACATTTCGTCCCAAATTTGGCATCATTCCGTGTGGTTTCGTCTCGAGGTGCTAGATTTGACTTTTTAATTCGAGTTTTTAGCATTGATTTTATGAAGTTTTGTCTCCCCGAACTTGCTGCATATCTTGCTTATCTGACATGGCATATCTTGCTATACATATGTAAAAAGGAAACAAGGGGACACACCCATCCATCTTTTGCCTATCTTGCTCATCCTACATGGCATGAATCACTGAACTTATCTGATAAGTTTAGCACATAAATATTAGTGCCGAATGTGTTGATTGGATGTAGTGTGCCGCACTAGCAGTTCCCATGCAGTCTCTGATCGACGAGCCATGTGCATTGGAGAATCCAAAAGTGTAGGTTAAGGAGTTCAAACTTATGTATTACAAGAAAACAATATATTCAAGATGCTTTTGGTAGATGATTTGTTTGGAAAGGAGAAACTCCCTGGACCAACTTGGATTATATTCAAAATTTATAGACTTGAAGAGAAAAGATGTCAAAATTGAAGTTTTCAATAAGACAACTCTTGTATTTTTTTGTTTTTCATATTTGAAAAGTAAAAGTAAAATAATTCAAGTTGAATAAGTTGTGACCCTTTTAGATCGTCTTGTCATATTCCAGTGGTTGCCGCGACTCAAAAAATGACGTCAGGGATCCTGCAGAAGTAATAACAATCAAAGTCGTGGATAGGTATTCAAATAAAGGGGAACACTTTGCTATCAAGAAAATGCCAGCTGTTACCATAGTTGCTGCACGAATCGAAGAAAATATTGGAGTGGGACCTTCCATGGCATCGGGTGACCGAGTATGCGATCCTACCTGTGCGGATTTCCCAGCAACACCAATAAAAAATATGTCAAAATTTCTGACAAACCCAGGGGCAGGGGAGGTCAGGACCTGGGCTTGCTTGATTTTGCGGACACCATTGACTCGCTGGGCCTTGAGGTGATGGATGCGGAGGGCGTCGTGTATACCTGGAGGAGTTCCAACGCTCGTTCGCGTATTGATCGCTTCTTCATTTCAAACGAGCTTCTGGAGTCTTTTGCCTTTGCCTCGGTGGAGACCAAACCGCGGACTTGTTCGGATCACAATCCAATTATTTGGTGCTCTGGGGATGCCCCAATGCAGAGGGGGCTTTTTAGGTACGAGAAGTGCTGGTTGTTGGAAGATGACTTTAGGGAGCTGGTGGCGTCCCACTGGTCGGAGATGGTGGTCTCGGGATCCGCTGCTTCTCGGTTTGTCCAGAAATTATCTTCGCTACAGGTGCGGTTAGCGGCTTTCAAGAGGGAGTCAAGGGCTGCCTGATGCGCCACAAGGAAGGACGCAGAGGAGGTCATTCGAAGTTTTGATTCGCTGGAGGATCTCAGGGATCTCACGGCTGTTGAGCTGGAGTGCTGCGCAACTGCTCAGGTGAAAGTTTCTTTGGAGGATAAGAAGCGCGTCACGGAGTGGAGGCAGAGGTCGAGAAGTGTTTGGCTTCGGGAGAGGGACGCGAATACGTCCTTCTTCCATCGTATTGCTAGTGGGAGGCGCAGGTCCAATGCACTGCGTTCCATCTCGATTGGTGGGGTTCACATGGAGGGGAACAAGGAGATGGGGAGAGCTATTGCGGCTTATTTCAAGAACGTTTCATCCAAGAACTATTCCGAGGAGGTGGAGGTTGATGGGCCGAGGTACTCGTGCTATGGCAGACTCTTCCTATAGCGCTCTCACTCGTGATGTGACCTTGGAGGAGCTTAAAGATGCTGTGTGGGACCTGAATGCTGACGCTGCGCCTGGCCCTGATGGTTTCCATGGTCTCAAATTTCAGCAAAATTCGGTCGAATTTCTGTCGAATATCGATATCCAGTCGAAATCGAAATTCGACCGAAATGACCGAAATGACCGAAATATGGGGGTCCTAGTACAAAAAATGACCGAAATGACCGAAATTTCGGTCGAAATTCCACCGAAATTCCATCGAAATTCTGTTTTGGTCGATACCGAAATGGTGACCGAAACCGACATTTAGGGCCTTGATGGTTTCCCAGTGTCGTTTTACAAAGACTTTTGGGACCTTGTGGGCCAGGAGGTGTTAGAGGTGTTCTCGGAGTTTTGTCAGGGGAACGCGGGTTTCGATAGGGTCAACCGTGCGCTTATCATCTTTCTGCCCAAGTCTTCGACGCCGATTTCCATCGATGATTTTCGCCCTATTGCGATCTCAAACGCTCTATATCTTATAACTACGAAGGTCCTTGCTACCAGGCTGAGTAGCGTTCTTGGGAGCATTATCTCCCCTTTGCAATCGGCCTTCATTCCTGGGAGACAGATCTCGGATTGCATCACTCTGGCATCTGAGATCGTCGCTGATTGGCAGAGGAGGGAAAAGAGTGGGGTCCTTTGGAAGGTGGACTTTGCGAAGGCTTACGATAGCCTGGATTGGAGATTTCTCTGGTCGGTGCTTAGGAGGAAGGGGTTTCCGGAGAAGTGGATCTCTTGGATGAGGCGGTGTGTCACCACATCCTCTTTTTCGGTCATGGCGAATGGTCGACCGGAGGGGGGTTTGGTTCAGCCGCGCAGGGGGGTGCGTCAGGGGTGCCCCCTTGCGCCCATGCTTTTCATCCTTGCGGCCGATGTTCTGTCTGATATTGCGACTCGTGTGGTCAACTGTGGCCTCTCTAAGGGATACTCGAGGGAGGGTGTGATGGTTCCGATCTTTCAATACGCCGACGATACCCTTTTCTTCATTGAAGGGGGTATGGGGGAGGCTAATGGCATGGCCTTGGCTCTGGAGATATTTGGTGAGTTGTCTGGGATGCTTAAGAACGATAGCAAGTCCATATTCGTTCCTTTCGGCCGTGCGCTGCAGGAGGCTGACGTGTTTGCGGTGGAGTTGGGGTCAAGTCGCTCTAACTTGCCAATGGACTATTTGGGTATGCCCTTGGCCCTGGGCAGAACGAGGATGAGGGTCTGGCTAAGGGCGGTGGAGAAGGTGGAGGCGAAGTTGGCTGGTTGGAAGTCCGCTGTCCTATCGAGAGGGGGCCGGCTGGTCCTGTTAATGGCTGTCCTCTCGTCCATTCCCATCTATTTTCTTTCCAATCAGCAGATGCCAAAGGGGATTCGGGCTCGGCTGGAGAAGCAGATGCACGCCTTTTTATGGGGGAAGCCTAGGGGTGGGGCAGAGGGGTCCACCTTGTTGGGTGGGAGGATATTACGCACAGGAAGGATCAGGGAGGTCTGGGGGTGAAGTCGCTCGAGAAGATGAATGATGCGTTGCTGCTTAAGTGGGCAAGCAGGGTATGGGGGCCGGGGGAGGATCTCTGCTGCGATGTGGTACGAAGGATCTATGATGTGAGGGGGGCACTATCTTTGCAGTTCGACCGGCATGCTTCCCCCACCCCTTTTTGGAGGGGGGTCGTGAAGGTATTCTTGAGGAATATTGCGCTTTTTAGGCCGGTCCTTGGTGGAGGGGACTCGTTCTCTTTTTGGGCGGACGATTGGACGGGGGGAGGGGGGGGGGGCTTTGCTCGCGCTTCCCTCGCTTGTATGCGCTGGCGGAGGAAAAACGGTGCTCGGTTGCGGCGTGTTTGTAGAGATAGTTCTTAGTATTATTATCTCTTTATGTATCTTGTCGTTATTTCTTTATCTTTTATAGACCTCTTTGTAATTTACCTTTAAGGTCTCTCCCTATATAAGAGAGCCTAGGGTTTTTCTGAATAATTATCGAAGACTCTTTTCCCAACATGGTATCAGAGCCGCCCTAGGTCTCTCCACACCCGCCGCCCCCTTCCCCACCCGCCGCCCTCTACTTACTCGGCGTCGACCTCCGGCCTCCTCCGACCACAACAAAATGGTGCGGCGGAAAGGAAGCATCGCCATCTCTTGGATATTACTCGAACCCTGTTGATTCAGAGTTGTGCTCCTATTTCTTTCTGGGAGGACGTTGTTCTTACTGCATGTTATCTGGTCAATCGAATGCCATCCTCAGTTCTTGGTGAGAAGATACCTATCTCTCTTATTTTTCCAGACAAGGAGTTATTCTCACTGACTCCACGTGTCTTTGGTACTGTGTCTTTCGTTCATCGTCTATCTCCCGGACTTGACAAACTCTCTCCTAGAGCAGTCAAGTGCGTCTTTGTTGGTTATTCCAGGACTCAGAAGGGCTACCGGTGTTATGATCCTACGACTAAGAGGTACTTCGTGAGTGCTGATATCACTTTCTTTGAGTCTGTCATGTATTTCTCTCCTGCAGGTGACATACTGGTACCATCCACTACCACTGATGATGTCTATGTTCCTCCACCACCTACATGGAGTTCACCTGAGTCTTCCCCTGTGCCTGTCCCCACGCCAGCACCCCCACCACCACCTCCTCCTCCACCCATTCCACGGCCTATCGTGTCACCGCTACCTAAATTCTATACGCGTCGGTCAGGTCCTGCTCAGACTACACATCAACCACTCATCACGCCTCAGGTATGTTCAGATGACACTACTACTGACGGATCAGGTTTGGTACATGTGCAGGATTCTTCAGTACAGGACGACACTAGCCCTTCCAGTACAGCAGATGATGATCTTGATGTTCCGATTGCTATTCGGAAGTAGAGGCGGCAATGTGCCTCTTATCCATTTGCTTCACAGGTTTCCTTTCACCGTCTCACTGGTGATTTTCAGAGATTTGCCACAGCCTTGTCTTCCGTGGATATACCACGGACCTACCAGGAAGCTTTGAAGAATGATTGCTGGAGATTAGCTATGGAAGAAGAGATGAGGGCCTTGCAGTCCCGTGGCACATGGTCTTTGGTCCCTGCACCTCCTGATGCATCCGTTGTGAGCTGTAAGTGGGTCTTCACAGTTAAATATTATGCAGATGGCACGTTGGATAGGTACAAAGCACGCTTGGTCGCCCGTGGGTTTACACAAACCTAGGGCGTGGATTACATGGATACGTTTTCTCCAGTGGCGAGAGACTCTACCCTTCGTATTATCTTATCTGTTGCTGTGGTTCGTGATTGGAGTATATCTCAACTAGATGTCAAGAATGCCTTTCTGTACGGGGACTTACATGAGGAAGTCTACATGCAGCAGCCACCTGGGTTTACTGCTAATGGGGAGAAGCAGATGGTCTGTAGACTTCACAAGGTGATATATGGCCTCAAACAGAGTCCGAGAGCATGGTTTCAGAAGCTGTCCAACCTAATTGAGCAACAGGGATTCAAGAGGTCAAATGCCGATCACTCGTTGTTTGTCCAGAAGTCATCGGCAGGTACGGTTGTCATTATGGTCTATGTGGATGATATTCTTGTTACAGGAGATGATGTTCATGGCATAGAAAGGGCGAAGGCATTCCTAGGCCGTCAGTTCGTTACAAAGGATCTTGGAACCCTAAGATATTTTCTGGGGTTGGAATTTGCAAGGAATGCACATGGCTTGGTGATGACCCAACGGAAGTACATTACAGACTTCCTGATTGAAACTAGCACGGATGGATGCAAACCATCAAGTATTCCCATGGACCCTAGCATGAAGTTGTATGATGGTGATACTGATGAAGTAGATAAGAGGAGATATAGAGAAATGGTGGGAAAACTCCTCTACATTACCATAACTCGCCCATACATTGCATTTGCAGTTAGCAGGGTGAGTCAATTTATGGAGCAGCCAAGACAGGTTCACATGGATGCTATACACATGATACTGAGGTATCTAAAGTATTCTCCAGGGTCAGGGCTGCTATTCAGGAAGGGCACAGACTTATCCATCTCAGCGTGTGCAGACGCAGATTATGCAGGATGCCCTAAGGATCAAAAATCAACCTCAGGGTTCGCAGTGTTTGTTGGAGGCTCTCTGGTTTCTTGGAAAAGCAAGAAACAAACTGTTGTGGCAAGGTCCAGTGCCGAATCCGAATATAGAGCCATGGCTCAAGCCAACACGGAAATGATGTGGGTTCGGTCCATACTAGAAGATCTACATGTAGCTGTGCCTCTACCTATGAAGCTTCAGTGTGACAATCAAGCAGTATTATTCATTGCCAACAATCCAGCTTTCCATGAAAGGACCAAGCATATTGAAGTTGACTGCCATTACACTAGAGACTTGATCCAGAGAGGATTGATATCTACTGTACATGTGAGCTCAGGAGATCAGACTGCAGATGTATTCACCAAGCCACTGCTCAGAGGACCTTTTCAGAGATGTTCATCCAAGCCGAGCTTGATAGACATCTATGCTCCACCTTGAGGGGGAGTGTAGAGATAGTTCTTTGTATTATTATCTCTTTATGTATCTTGTCGTTATTTCTTTATCTTTTATAGACCTCTTTGTAATTTACCCTTAAGGTCTCTCCCTATATAAGAGAGCCTAGGGTTTTTCTGAATAATTATCGAAGACTCTTTTCCTAACAGTGCTGGGTGGATGGAAATTGGTGTCCCACTTTCTCCGCTAACTTCTCTGACCAGAGATTAGAAGATTTCTTGACCCTGCTCGACGCTGTGAGGGAGGTGGGGTGCCCATCTGGGGGGCGGGATCACTGGTGTTGGCAGGAGGGACCATTCTCGGTCAGGAAGGCTTTTGGGGCTATCTACAGACCGCCGCCGTCGCAATCGGAGTTTCTGATCAGGGATTGTGCTTTCCTTTGGGCTCTCAAGCTTCCTGAGAGAATTGGGTTCTTCCTTTGGCTGCTCAGGAGGCAGAGGCTGATGACGAGGGACCGGTGTGCCAGACTATTGGGCGGCGTTTCTAACAGATGCCTGCTGTGCATTGAGGCGATTGAATCCTTGGAGCACCTCTTCTTTTCGTGCTCCATGGTCATTCAAGTTTGGCAAGAGGCTGGTTTGGCGTGGTGCTGCACTGACGATCTTCGGACTTTCTGGAATGCATTCCTAGCAAATAAGGATAGGCCGAGGAAGGAGTTGCTTTATCCGCTGGCCATTCTGTGGGCGGTTTGGCGGGGTAGGAATGACTTGCTGTTCTCGGGCCAAAGATTCTATAAGGAGAACGTGGGGATTTATGCCAAGCGCATGGTGGAAGATTGGGTGTTGTAATAGACCTGTGATGTCAGCGTGTGTTTGTTTTTTCCTTCTTTCTGTTTATTTTTATCTTTTGATAAAAACCGTGGGGTGAGCACCATCGAGTGTTTCCTCCTCCTTTATGGACTTCAAAAAAAAACACCAATAAAAAATAAAATAGAAATCAGAGTGGTGGCAACTAATCTCAGGGAAATATTGCAGACGGAAATTCAATGACTATACTGTTGGGAGAAAGGAAAATGAGAAGATATTATTCCAAGGAATCCTAGGCTTTCTTATATAGAGAAAGCCTATGGGTAAATTACATAAGGTGGAACAAAGAAAATAAATATAACAGAAAAGTACATAAACTCTAGAAATATCTCTACATCCCCCCTCAAGATGGAGCATATATGTCAATCATGCTCAACTTGGAAGAACATTTTTGAAATGTCCCTCTGAGCAATGGCTTGGTAAAGATTTCTGCTGTCTGCTCTCCTGAACTGACATGGGGAGTAGAAATCAAGCCCTTCTGAATCATATCTCTGGTATAGTGGCAGTCTACCTCAATATGCTTTGTTCTTTCATGAAATGCATGATTATTAGAAATAAATAATGTTGCTTGATTGTCACATTGTAGTTGCATGGGTAGAGGTACATCTATATGCAGATCTTCTAATACGGCTCGAACCCACATCATCTCCGTACTTGCCTGTGCCATGGCCCCGTACTCTGATTCAACACTAGATCTAGCTACCACTGTCTGTTTCTTGCTTTTCCAAGAAACTAAAGAACTGCCAACAAACATTGCAAAACCTGAAATAGATTTCCGATCCCTAGGACATCCTGCATAATCCGCATCACCACATGCGGAAATAGAGATATTTGTTTCTTTCCTGAACAACAGTCCTGCACCTGGAGACGACTTTAGATATCTCAGTATTATATTTATAGCATCCATATGTACCTGTCTGGGCTGTTCCATGAACTAACTCACCCAACTTACAACAAAAGCAATGTCAGGTCTAGTGATAGTAATATAGAGAAGCTTTCCCACCATTTCTCTATATCTTCTCCTGTCAACCTCCTCTGTATCATCTTCATATAACTTCATGCTAGGATCCATGGGAGTAGTCGAGGGTCGACACCCGATCATGCCCGTCTCAACAAGCATATCTGTAATATACTTCCTTTGGGTCATCACAAGACCCTGCACATTCCTAGCAAATTCCAATCCCAGAAAGTATCGTAGGGTACCAAGATCCTTAGTCACAATCTGATGGCCTAGAAATGCTTTTGCCATCTTTATCCCCTGCATGTCATCTCCCGTAACAAGTATATCATTAACATATACCATGATAATAACAATACCTCTGGGAGTCTTATGAACAAACAAAGAGTGATCAACATTTGATCTTTTGAACCCTTACTTCTGTATTAAATCTGAAAGTTTCTGAAACCATGCCCACGGACTTTGTTTAAGACCATATATAGCCTTGTGAAGTTTACACACCATCTGACACTCCCCCTAAGCAGCAAACCTCGGAGGCTGCTGCATATAGACTTCTTGCTGCAGATCCCCATATAAAAAGGCATTCTTAACATCAAGCTGAAACAGGGGCCAATCACCTACCACAGCTACTGAAAGGACACATAGAATGGAATGACATGCAACCGGAGAAAATGTGTCCATATAATCCACACCATAGGTTTGAATGAATCCACGTGTTACTAGCCTTGTTTTGTAACGATCAAGGCTGCCATCCGCATGATATTTGACAATAGAGACCCATTTACAACTGACAACAGAAGTTCTTGGGGGAGCAGCAACCAAGCTCCATGTACCATGAGACCGTAGAGCAACCATTTCCTCCTCCATGGCTAAACGCCAGCAGCTATCATTCAAGGCATCCTGATAATTTCGTGGTATCTTACGGTAGATAAGGCCATATCAAACCTCTGAAAATCACCAGTGAGACGATGGAATGAAACCTGTGAAGCAAGTGGATAGGATGCACACGTCTGCTTCGACTTCCTTAAGGCAATAGGTACATCCAAATCATCAGCAGTACCCACCTGTATGCTATTCTCCTGCAAAGATCCATGCACTTGCACATTGTTAGATCCATCGTTATTACTATCACCTGGACATACGTGGGGCGTGGTGGATGAATGACGGCCTCCATGAGCAGGAACCAGACGACGGGTATAAAATCTTGGTAAAGGTGGGACTGGTGGTTGCGGAGGTGGTGGTGGTGTTGATGGTGGTGGAGCATTAGGAGTTGGTATGTGATCAGACTAACGCAGAGGAGGAGGTGGTACATAAATCTCATCATAAGTAGTAGAGGAAGTCAACCTGTCACCTGTAGGAGAAAAGTACATCACATAGTCAAAGAAGGTGACATCAGTACTAACATAACATCTCTTGTTCACCGGATCATAGCATCGGTAACCCTTTTGAGTATGTGAGTACCCAAGAAACACACATTTGACAGACCTAGGTGAGAGCTTGTCAAGCCTCGGAGTGAGTTGATGCACGAAAGCAACAGAACCAAAGACACGAGGAGTTATGGAGAACAATTTCTTGTAGGAATGATAGCAGAAAGAGGAACTTTCTCACCTAAGACAGAGGAGGGCATAGGATTCGCCAGATAACATGCCATAAGGATAGCATCGCCCCCAAAAAGACACAGGAGCACGACTCTGGATAAGTAAAGTCCGAGTGATATCAAGAAGATGACGATGTTTTCTCTCTGCAACACCTTTGTTGAGACGTATAGGCACAAGTCATTTGATGGATAATGCCACGAGATAAGAAGAATTGCGAAAGAGTACGAGTGCAGAACTCCAAGGCATTATCCGTACGCACATTTTTCACAATAGAAGAAAAAACATTCTGAACTTCATTTATAAGATTTTTTATTACATCCCATGCTTTAGATTTATTATTCAATAAAAACACCTATGACAATATAGAGAAATCATCAACCAGGACTAGGTAAAACCTGTGTCTCTGATGATCAGGGGTATGACTCGGACCCAAATGTCAACATGCAATAACTCGATAGGGGAGCGACTGCTCCGAGACTCATGACTAGGGAAAGTAGATCTGTGATGTTTTCCCAACTGACACGCTTCACACTGAAAAGACGAACTTGGTGAAATCTGGGGCATGATATGCCATAGCTTTTGAAGAGGGAGATGACCAAAGCGTAGATGCCAAGTAAAAGGAGAGATTGTTCCACTGGACTGAGAGGAGACAACAGCATAGGGAGCTCGGACCAACCGATAGAGACCATCCTGCTCACAGCCACAACCAATCACCCTACCCGTGAGAATGTCCTGAAAAATAAGAGACGATGGATCAAAAATAGCACGACAGTGCAAATCCTTTGTAATCTGACTTATAGATAGTAAGTTCATTGAAAAATCTGGAGCATGCAAGTGTAGACGCATAGAGGGTGTCGATCTGATCTCCCCCTGTCCAACGATGGGGGAATGAATCCCATCTGCTATTACTACTGATCGCCCTGGCGGAACCTCCCTGTATGATCTAAGCTTCTCTCTGTCTCGACAAAGATGATGTGTCGCACCGGAGCCCATAATCCATTGTGACACATCAGAACTATAACAAGACGTAAAGGCATAAGCACTACCTGATGTGCTAGCTGGGGCTGACGTACTGGCAGAGGCTGAAGCTGCTATGTTCGAGTGACCTCCTGGTGAGTCAGTAGAGACATGAGGCATGATATCACGGAGTCTGGCGACAAGATCCTCAAACCGCTGATCTGAAGTAGATGGCTGTAGAGGCGCAACGTGCTCGGCTTCACGGGCTGATGTAGGAAAACCATGCTTAGTATATCATGTATCCTCCATATGACCGGGGCGATGACAGAAGGTGCATGGCTGACGGAAGTGGCCACCTCGACCATGAGGTCTACGACCACGAAAAAAAGAAGAGGCTCCTCTGCCTCTGGAAGCTGCCGTCGCCAAAGGAGATGGAGTAATAACAGTATAGGGAACTGTGATTCTACCGAGCCTTCGATACACTTCCTCCATTGGAGGAATAGTAGCATCCGCCGGGATCTGCGAGCGAGCCGCATCATATTCCGGGTCAAGCGCCACTAGTAAGACCCCCACCATTGTAGCATTTCGGAACATCTTCTGCTGCTCAGGGGTCGTCGTAAGGGGAATGATACTGTAAAGCTTCTCAAACATCCCTCGTAGGGCTGTTTATAATGAATGCCGAGGCTGACCATTATGCTTGACCGTAAATATATCATGCTGAAGTTGGAGGATCTTGGTCTCATTTCTCATCTGCGAGTATGTCGCTGCAAGGATGTCCCACATTGCTTTAGCAGTGGGCTGATGGAGTACATCAGTAGCAATCTCCATCGTTAGTGTGCCTGAAAGCCAGACCTTGGCATATGAATCATCAACCTCCATGAGGCATAAACCCCAGTCTTCTCTGCCGGCTCATCTTCGGTAAGAATGTACTTCTTACCATTTGACTTCTTGAGACTCATGAACTGCGTCGGCCAGGGCTCGTAATTCGTTCCATCCATCTTGATTATGGGCACTGGACCTTTGAAGGTGCCGATAGAGGGTATATCGACTTTATTTTCTGACATTGATGCCAGAGATGGAGAACTAGGGTGTGTAGACCAATGAATAAATGTCTACATAAACATGTAAGGATTTGAGTGCATATGTAGACTTATGCACTCAAATCCATGAGGAACGAGAGAGAGAAGGTGATGGGGGTGGCGTCGGGTAGGGAGGGGGGCGGCGCCGGCGGCTATATGGTGACAGGGCGGCGGGAGGAGGGGTGGGGGGCGACGCCGGCGAGATGAGAAGGGGAGAGGGCGGCGGCGCCGACGAGTAAGGAGGAGAGGAGGCGGCTAGGGTTTTAGGGTGGTGGCTCTGATACCATGTTGGGAGAAAGGAAAATGAGAGGATATTATTCCAAGGAACCCTAGGCTCTCTTATATAGAGAAAACATGTGGGTAAATTACATAAGGTGGAACAAAGAAAATAAATATAACAAAAAAGGACATAAACTCTAGAAATATCTCTACATATACTCTAGCATGCAATCCACAATTATATCTATTTTATAGCACATGTAACAGGAAATGAGGAGGCATGCCCATCCATCTTCTGCACATCTTGCTCATCTGACATGGCATGAATCAATGAACATGCACTCGGGAATAGGAGGGCTTTAGAACAGGAAGGCTTTGAAAAAGGCTTGATTCATTCAAGTGAAAGGTACCCACTGAATACTCCAAGACACTACAATCAAAGACAAGGTTGCAGAAGTCGGCAGTTGGTACTCGGTCGGCAGGGTCACTGACTAAGGATTAATCGACAGTCGGGAGAGTAATCGGATTTAGTCATGCATTAGTCGGTTTTGATTTTTTTAATTATTTTTAATATATAAATCAAATTTTAATACATATACTATCATTTATCTTCATATTTTTAGCAATTTTAATATTTTTAAGAGCTTAAAAAATATAGCAAGAGAAGGAAAAATGAATCAAGTAAGATCAAAATGTTTAGTACATATCACGAGCAAATGTTCAAAAACACATACAACATGTCCAAAAAAATAAGATCTTAAGCAAATCTAAGCAATAACATCTAAGATCAACCAAGCAAAAACAAAAAAATGAAGAAAACCTAACATTGCTATTTGCTAACAATAACATATTAACATCTAAGTTCAACATCATCAACCTAAGCAAATCTAAGCAATAACATCTAAGATCAACCTAAGCAAAAACAAAAAAATTTAAAGAAAACATAACCTAACATTGTTATTTGCTAACAATAACATATTAATATTTAAGTTTAACATCGTCAACCTAAGAAAATTAGAAGAGAAAATATAAGCAAAAATAACCTAACCTAAATTGTGATTGAGTTGGCGGGGGCGGCGCCAGTGCTGGAGGTTGGATGCTTATAGGTGCTGGAGCTCGGAGGCGGCACCGGCGACGCACTGGAGGCAGCGCGGGGTCGGGGGTATCATGCACGGGAGGGGTATCGCGCACGGGAGGGGGGGGGTTGAAGGGTGGGAGTTTGCCGAGTTGAGTTGAGGGTTACTGTCTAACAATAATCCTTTAACTCAATACCCGAATCCAATTCTTAGATCGTCTATGCAGAAATCGGCCGATTAAGCGGTCGCCTAGACCGACTACTCGCCCGACTAATCGGGCTCAACCGACTATAGGTCAACTTTGCCTATTTGAGTCGGGTATTCACCCAAGTTGCATAGTTGGACCGACTAGTCGGCCTAGTTGGTCGACTTTTGCAACACTGAAAAAGTTGTACATCATGTAGCCCTAGAACTCTCTTATATAGGAGAAAGGCTCTAGGGATAAATTACATATATAAGACGGAAAAACATGAGAAATATAAATAAAGACAAAGATATATAAGAATTCTCTCAACACTCCCCCTCAAGCTAGAGCATATATATCTATCATGCTCAGCTTGAAACAACAACGCTGGAAAGGACCCCTTGCGAGGGCTTTGGTGAACATGTCTACAATCTGTTCTCCTGAAGCAACATGGGAGGTGGAAATAAACCCCTTTTGGATCATGTCACGGGTATAATGGCAATCAACTTTGATGTGCTTCATTCTCTCATGGAAGGCTGGATTATTAGCTATAAATAGAGCTGCTTAATTACCACATTTGAGATGCATTAGAAGAGGCATCTCAATGGAAAGATCAGTTAGAACTTAGAACTGAATTGACCCACATCATATCTGTGCTCCCTTGGGCCATAGCTCTATATTCTGATTCAACGCTGGATCGAGCAACAACAATTTGTTTCTTAATCTTCCATGAGACCAAGGAGCTACCAATGAACACGGTGAAGCCTGAAGTGGACTTTCTGTCCTTGGGACACCTAGCATAATCTGCGTCAGCACATCCTGTAACTGAGAGTGACATGTCTCTTCTGAAAAGTAGACCTGGACTTGGATAGGATTTTAGATATCTCAAGATCATATAAACTGCATCCATATGAACTTGTCTAGGTTGCTCCATGAACTGGCTAACTCTACTCACAACAAAAGATATGTCAGGCCTGGTAATAGTAATATAAAGCAACTTTCCTACCAGTTCCCTATATCGTCTCTTATCTATCTCCTCGGAGTCATCATCATAGAGTCTAGAATTAGGATCCATTGGTGTAGTAGCAGGTCTGCAGCCTGTCATCCCTGTCTCAGCCAGAAGGTCAGTAACATACTTCCTTTGCAACATAATCATACCCTACTGACTGTGTACAAACTCCAAGCCAAGAAAATAACGTAACTTGCCAAGATCCTTGGTTACAAACTGTCATCCAAGGAAATCCTTAGTAGTCTGAATACCCTATTCATCACTACCAGTAACAACAATGTCATCAACATAAACTAGAACATCAACTGTACCTCCCTGAGTTCTCTTAAGAAAAAGAGAAATGATCTGCAGCTGAAAAAACCATTTTGTTCAATCAACTTTGAGAGCTTCTAAAACCAAACCCTCAGACTCTGCTTGAGGCCATATATGGCCTTGTGAAGTCGACATACCATGGTAGAATCTCCCTCAGCAACAAACCCCGGTGGTTGCTGCATGTAAACCTTTTCCTGCAGATTACCATACAAGAAAGCATTTTTCACATCCAGTTGGTAAAGCGGCCAGTCACGGACGACAACAACTACAATAAGAATCCGCAACGTCGAATGACGTGCAACTGGTGAAAGGTATCCTGGTAGTCCACCTCATACGTTTGGGTGAACCCACGAGCCACCAATCTGGCCTTATATTGGTCAACTGTACTATCTGGATGGTGTTTCACAGTAAACACCCACTTGTTGCCAACAATAAATGCACTTGGAGGAGCTTGCACAATGCTCCACGTTCCTCGAGATTGTAAAGCTGCCATTTCTTCTTCCATTGCTAGACGCCACTGATTAATCTGCAGCGCTTCATGATAAGAACGTGGTATGTCTACTGCTGACAACCCCAGAATGAACTTCTGAAACTCCTCGGAAAGGCGATCCAAGGACACATGGGAAGCAAGAGGATGCATAGTGCATGCACGCTTCTGCTTCCATATAGCAATAGGCATATCTAAATCTTCAGGTTTCACAGTAGATGGAGTATCTTGGATATCCTGCATCACCTGTTGTATATGCAAATCATCGGCCTTTAGCAGAACTCAAATGTTCAGAACATACCTCGGGCGTGCTGGATGACTGGCGACGCACATGAGCACGAGGTTGACGCTGATAAACCTGGGGAACGAATGAAGGTGGTGGAGGAGGTGGTGGTGGTAAAGGAGACACAGGAGGTGGTATCGGTGGTGGAGTAGAGATCGGAGATAGAGGCATATATACCTCTTCCCCATCCTCAGAAGAAATGAGCGTCACTTGTAGGAGAGAAGTATATAAGACACTCAAAAAATGTTACATCGGCACTAACATAATAACTTCGTCGAACAGGGTCGAAGCAACGATATCCTTTTTAGGTCTTAGAGTACCTAACAAACATACATTTGACCGCTCTAGGAGAGAGCTTGTCAAGACCAGGGGACATCTGATGAACGAAAGCTACATAACTAAAAACCCGAGGTGTGAGAGAGAAAAGACCCGTCTTGGGAAATGCAATCAAGAACGAGATCTTTTCTCCCAGAGCAGAAGAGGGCATACGATCGACAAGGTAGCAACCAGTTAGGACCGCATCCCCTCAATATGAACGAGGAGCATGACTTTGGATCAAAAGGTCCTTGTAACATCTAGAAGATGGCAGTGTTTTCTTTCAGCCACTCCATTCTGTTGCGAAGTGTATGCACAAGAAGTTTGATGGACAATACCATGAGACGCAAGAAAAGTTGCAAGCTCATTAGTACAAAACTTTAAAGCATTGTCAGAACGTATGTACTTGTTTTTTGCAGCGAAAATGTTCTTTATTTCAATAATGAAGGACTGAATAACATGACCAGCATCAAGTTTGTTTTTGAGAAGATAAATCCATGACAATCTTGAAAATTCATCAACATCAACAAGATAAAACTTATGCCCCTAATGATCAGGGACACGATTGGGACCCTAAATGTCGAAATGGAATAACTCAAACAGACCATGACTACTTCGACCCTGACGATTCTGGAATGTAGACTGATGATGTTTTCCAAGCTGGCAGGCCTCGCACTGAAAGTAGAACGGGGGGAAATCTGTGGAAGAATGTGACACAGCTTTTGCAGAGGAAGATGACCAAAATGAAGATGCCATATATAAGGAGAAGCAAACCCAGTGCGAATGGAAGAAGCATCAGCATAAGGAGATTGCACTAGTCTGTAAAGACCTCCTTGCTCACGGCCAGTGCCAATCACCCTGCCCGTTAGAATGTCCTGAAACACAAGAGCATATGGGTAAAAAATGGCACGACAATCCTTGGTGATTTGACTAATAGATAATAAGTTCAATGAAAAATCAGGAGTATAGAGAACATTCTAAAGACTCATCGCAGGAGTTAGCTGCACCTCCCCCTGATCAGTAATTGGAGAATGTGTTCCATCTGCTATCACAACAGATCGTCCAGGCTGTGTTGGACCAAAAACACTAAACTGACTTCTATCACCACAGAGGTGATGGGATGCACCTGAGTCCATAATCCATTCTGACAAATCTGCCTTGTAATAACTAGTGAAGGCATATGCTATACCTGAAGAAGACACAACAAAGGCAACTACCTCTGAGGATCCTGAAGGAGAGCTGGATGTTCCTGAAGTAGGCATGATCTCCTTGAGTCTGGCCACAAGTTCGTCAAATCTCTTGTCATCAACTGGAGTGGAACTCCCAACCTGTAAAGTCTGTTCAGCAACTCTAGCTGAAGCAGGAAGCCCATGCTTAGAATAACAGGTTTCCTCAGAGTGGCCAGTCCTGTGGTAGAAGGTGCACGGCTGACGTAATCGACCACCTCCTCCTCTTCCATGAGAAGATCCTCCCCTACCACGATATGGAGTAGGGTTCCCCCTACCACGAGATGCAGCCATAGCTGATGATGTCTGAGACTGCGCATTACCACCAGAGGAGATAGACAACTTGCTGAGTCTGCGATATGCCTCCTCCATTGGAGGTATGGTAGCGTCTGTAAGAATCTGAGCACGAGCTGAGTCATATTCCGGATCAAGGGCCGCTAGAAAGACCCCAGTCATCACAGGGTCTCTGTAAGCCTTGAGCTGCGCTGGCATAGCAGTCAGGGGAATGTAACCATGTAATTTCTCAAACATACCCCTTAAAGAAGTGTAAAGGGCTACTGGTGACGCCAAACATACCTCTTCGTGATCCGCTCTCGGATCCTCTCGCGGGTCGGGCCATTGGTGACGCCAACTTTTGTGCTACTTTCTTTTCGGGCGGGAAAAGCCTTTCGGACGTTCTTCCACTGCAACTTTCCTCGTATGCTTCGGGTTTCTCGGAGCAGCTGTTTGGCCTGACCCACTCGTCTGAGGGTCGTGGGACCTCCGTAATTGGCTGTATCAACTCGGCTGCGGTTACCACTTCCGTGGGGCCGCGCTTCTTTAGTGACTCCATGGGATCTGAGGGGTGGTCTTTATGCGCTTCGGCTTCGCCCACTGTTGTGGGCCCTTCTTCCGTCGCGTCCGGTGGTGTTTCTCCCTCTCTTCCATCTGTGACCATCCTTGAGTTGGAGGGTGCTAGTGCTGCTGAAGGAACTTCTGATAAAAGATCGGGGAAGAGATACAGGAGGAGGAATAGAACTCGGACGACGATCTCCGAACCACAGTCCTGCTCGACACTTAAGAGGTCCGTTGCGGCGGCCGTTGGGGTGGTCCGAATTGGGGGGCAGCGCGATGGTTCCCTATGAAGATTCTATCATGGAATGTGTGGGGGCTTGGGGAGGCGGGCAAGAGGACTATGGGGTCGCGATTCATAGAATGGGGCTGCGATGTCATTATGTTGCAAGAAACAAAGCTTTAAGGGGTCAACAATGTTCTTTGGAGATCTTTCAGTGCGGGAGGGGTGGATGAGGTTAGGGCTCTCGACGCGAAGGGTACGGTTGGTGGCTTGCTGATTGCGTGGAGACCCTCGTCTATGGCTCTTGGCTCGGTTTTGCGGGGGAGGCATGTCATCTCGGTTCTGTTGGTATGTTCCAACTCTTCTTTGCCTGTTGCGTTTTCATGTGTCTACGGGCCGTGCTGTCATATTAAAAGGAGGGAATTATGGGATGATTTGCGGGAGGCGAGTAGGGCGTTCGCGGGAATCCTGTGGCTCATAGGGGGGGACTTCAATGTTACCCTTCGAACGTCTGACATACCGCGTTTCAGGGGTGGTCAGGACCCGGGTTCTTTGGATTTTGCTGAGATCATAGAGTCATTGGCTCTGGAGGTTGTGGATGCGGGGGATGTCGCCTACACGCGGAGGAATTCAAATTCTCGCTCCCTTATTGATAGATTCTTGGCATCTACGGAGCTTCTTTATTGTTTCCCGCTTTCTTCTGTGCTTGCTCTGCCGTAGAGCATGTTTGACCACATGCCAATTTTGTGGAATTCCGGGGATCCGCCCACGTTGAGGGGTTTCTTTAGGTATGAGAGGAGTTGGTTATTGGAGGATAACTTTAGGGAGTTGGTGGCTTCTCATTGGTCCCACGTGCAGGTTGAAGGGTCCGCGATTTCCAAGTTTGTCCACAAGCTCGGATCTATATGCATGAGGTTGAGTTCTTTCAAGAGGGACTCCAGGGCAGCGAGGCATGCTGCCAGGCTGGAGGCTGAGGGTGTTGTCAGCAGATTTGATGCTTTGGAGGATGATAGGGAGCTGTCGGTGGATGAATTGTCTACGCGTTCGCTCGCTTAGAAACAAATCGCGGCTGAGGATCTCAAGTGTCACTGAGTGGCGTCAAAGATCGTGGACTACATGGTTGGAGGGGGACGCTAATACGGCGTTCTTTCATCGCATAGCAAGCGGAAGGCGTCGCTCAAATACTTTGCGTTCGATCACGATTAATGGCCTTCGTATGGATGGTGACATGGAGATGGGGAGAGCAATCGCCGCTCACTTCAAGGAATTCTCGGCGAGGAACATTCAAAGGATTTGGAGGTGGATGGGGGTTGGGGCTACGTCACTTGCGCCCTCGTCGTGTGATGGGTTGATGCAGGGGGTTTCCCTGGAGGAGGTTAAGGCGACGGTGTGGGAGTTAAATGCGGATGGGGCTCTGGGGCCGGATGGCTTCCCGGTGGCCTTCTACAGGGATTTTTGAGATCTGATTGGCAATGAGGTGTTGAAGGTCATCGCCGAATCCTGTGGTGGAAATGCTGGCTTCGAACGGATTAATAAGTCTCTAATTGTTCTACTTCCTAAGTCCGCTTCGGCCGAGCGGATCGAAGATTATCGCCCCATTGCTATTTCTAATGCACTCTACCTTATTGTGGCGAAGGTGTTTGCTTTGCGGCTTGGTCGGGTTCTTGATTCCATCATCTCCTTGCTACAATCAGCTTTTATACAAGGAAGACAAATGTGGGATTGCCTTACTCTTGCTTCGGAGTTGGTTGTGGATTGGAGGAGGGGGGAAAGACACGGTGTGCTATGGAAAGTTGACTTTGCGAAAGCCTATGATTGCCTTGACTGGAAGTTCCTTTGATCGGTTTTGCGGAGGAGAGGTTTCCCGGAGGTTTGGATTTCTTGGATGCGTCGTTGTATAACCACGACCTCTTTTCGGTCTTGATTAATGGCCGCCCA
The DNA here is from genome assembly GCA_037367405.1 of Ottelia alismoides. Taxonomy (NCBI): domain Eukaryota; kingdom Viridiplantae; phylum Streptophyta; class Magnoliopsida; order Alismatales; family Hydrocharitaceae; genus Ottelia; species Ottelia alismoides. The sequence goes on along the minus strand of JAZKJV010011711.1, from coordinate 246,067 downwards.
GAAGGGGGTTTCTTCCAGCCGCGTAGGGGGGTACGTCAGGGCTGCCCCCTTACTCCCCTTCTGCTTGTCATCGCTACGGATGTCCTTGCTCACATGGCTTGCCGGGTTGTTGATTGCGGATTATCGGCCGGGTTCTCTAGGGGTGGTATGGTGATACCTTTGTTGCAATATGCTGATGACACTATCTTTTTCATTGAGGGGGGCCTCGCAGAGGTCTCGGGCATGTCTTTGGCCCTCGATCTATTCAGTGAGATGTCGGGTCTCTTCAAGAATGTGGACAAGTCGAAGGTGGTTGATGAATACCCATTCATCACTCTTTATTCTATTATTTTAGCTACAAAAACCTTTGCAAATACATGTAGATATGTGTAAATACAAATAATTACCAAAAGCATGCATTGTGTAAAAACCTATAATTAGCATGTTTTTGTGCACAAAATAAAAGAATAAAGAGCAAAAAGAAAAAGAGGGAAATATTTAGGATAAATATTGAGCAACCTAACCCAAGGGAGGGCTCAGCATGGGCCTGACCGCATAAAAGCCAAAGTAGAGGGAGATAGGAGCTCATGTGTATATATTTGTAAATACATAAAACTATATATTTTCCTCACCCAAAAATATGTTGTATATATTTGTATATATCTTATTAAAAACAAAATAAAAAGATGAAAAGCAAAAAGTCAAAAATACCCTTTCACCATGTGCACAAACCACACCATTATATTTATTTAACCTTGTAAATAACTTCATTTATTTTCTAAACTTTTTGTAAATATTCTATGTTATATTTTGTAAATAAAACAAATAAAAAGAAACAAAACAAAAATCAAATAAAAATTACAAAATTAAAAATACAAAAATACATTGTATAAATACCATGTATATATATATATTCAACCATTTATTTCACCCTTGTATATAAGTGATAAAAATCAAATAAAAATATTCTTTTATTCCATATTTTATCTTGTAAATAAATAAAATACAAAATTAGCATAAAAACACCTAAAAATAACAAATAAAAATCAAAAATGAAAATCCATATAGTGTACAAATACCTATATATAGAGCTAACCTATTTTTATTTCCAAAAATTAATTAAAAATCACCAAAAAATAGAAAAAAATAAAAGAAAAATATTTCATGTTTTAAGTTTTTTCTAATTCGACCTATTTCTACCCTAAAATAATAAAACAAAAACCGGGCACGCGTGGCAGCTTCTGGTTGGCCCACGGGGGAATGTTGACCCCGGTCAACTCCCCCACGACCTCCTTCCTTTTCTGGAAGTCGCGTGCCGCGCCTTCTTCCCCGATTTTTCCCACGCGCTCCAGGCTGTCACCCACTCAACCCCCGCGCCCGGATTCTTCGCCATTCATCCCTCTCCCTCGCCGGATCCTCCGCCATCGAATCCACGCCTCCTACAGCTGTCACCACTCAACCCTAATCGCCCCGGTCACACTATATATCCATCACCTCCGCCGCCTCCGCGCCGCATCTTTGGCCCATCTCCTTCTTCCCCGTGACCTCCATCGGCATCGCGAGAGTGACAGCAAGCTTTGCCCTTGTTGCAGTGAGGCGAGGAGGCGATACCATCGATCCGGCGTAACTTCGCCGCCCTTGCTCCGCCGCCGGCGTTGAGCATCGAGCTTCAGGCCTTGACGCCCTTCGAAGCTACGACCAGGAGCAAGACCAGCTCCACCACAGTCTCCAGCATCCATCAGGTAGTTGATTAGTTCTTTTATTTCGATTAATTTTAGATTACGCCCAATTTGCACCTCCGACGCATTCTTCCGATTCCGGCCACCTCGCGTATCATCTCGACCTTCCGACCCTACCATCACCTTCGCCGTACCCTCACGCACCTTCTTCACCCATTCGCACAACCCAGATCGCACAGGATCTGGGAGTCGAGCTCCACCGCCGTCGCCTCGCCGGAGCTCCTCCGCCCCACCGCACCGATCACCTTCACGCCACCTAACCGGGTCGAGGCACTTTGCCCTCGACCCGCGAAGCTTCTTGACCATTTTGCAGGTCCAAAGGAGGTGTCTGAGCCTCCAGTCCATTCAGCCAGGAGCTTCGAGCCTCTAGCCCTCGCCGGAGCCCCTCCAGGGCTCGGTTGGGCCATTGGCCACCACCAGCAGCTGCGGGACAGTCCAGCGGATCTTCTCCGACCTTCAGGCGCAGCTGAGGAGGACCGGAGTTCACGCAGGACGTCGGCGAAGTTCGCCGGCGTCGAGTTCTTCCTCCATCTTCCAGAGCCGTCCGATGAAGCCCTCGCTCCAGTTCTGATCGTGTCCGTCCATTCGTCGAGGAGCAGCGACCGTCGATTCATCTGAGGATCTCATCTGGGCCGTTGAGCAGCGAGGTTAAGCCACAACGTCTTTCAGCCATCCGATCATCCACGTGGTTACACCTCGACCATCCGATCTGAGCCCGGCCTTCTTCGAAGAACCACGTGGATCCACCGCCGTTCGATCATCCACGTGGACATACACCCGCCGTCGGATCAGGCCAGCCCTTCCAGAGTCAAAGGCGCGTACGTTCTCCACCGTCCGATCTGCCACGCGTCACACATCGGGCTGTCGATAATAATAAAAGGGGTAAATTTCGCCTAGGCCCCTTTGCTTGTTTTATTTCTTTTTAGTCCTGTAAGTTTTAATTCACGTTGTTTATTTTCTGGGATATTTGCATAGAGACCCTCGCGCTTAATTTTATTTGCAATTATACCCCTGCCAGTAGAGACCCACGTGCTTCGTCACGTGTTTTGTTGGGTTATTTGCATCTTTAGCCCTGTAGTTCTGGAATGTTATGCAATGAATGAAATGTTTTGTTTATTTACACTTATACCCCTGTGAGCACTTTATATGCGCATGTGCGTTTTTATTTTGGGTAAATTGCATATAAGCCCCTGGACTTTTGATACGAGTTATCAATTGGTCCTTGGAACTTATTTTTATTACATTTAGGTCCTTGAGTGCCCCAGGCACGTGCTTGGCACGTGACTTCTTGGGTATTTTGCACCAGGACCCCAGAACTTTTGGGTATTTGCACATAGGTCCCTGTGCACAGTGCCCCACTTTTCTTTTTGAATAAAATATCAAACGACCTCCAAATCCAATGAAATTTTGACACATGGCTCCTGCCATGGTGTAGGAATGTCTATGATTTTTGGGGACATTTTGGATTTCATTTATTATTTTTAAAAATTCAAAAACCCATATTTTCGCCACTGTTTGACTTTAAAAATACCAAAAAAATATAAAAACTCCATTAAAAATTCTAAAAAAATTAGATATTTGTTGTTTGCTGGTTGTTTGATTTTCCAGCCATTTTTGGTTATTTTTCATTACTTAAAAACCCTAAAAATTGAAAAACCACTAAAAACTCATAAAAATTGTAATAAATAAATTAAAAATCCAAAAATAATAATTAGGGTGCCTAAATTTTCCTCATTCTTCATAGATTACAGGAAAATTACCTCCAAGGTTGATTGAAACTCTTAAATATTTTATTTTTGAGTTTCTAACCTTGCTGGACAGTACCTTGGTGTTTTCGCATTGTTTGATTTTTAATAAATAATTTACCCATTAGAAAAATCCCAAAAATTCACCAAAAACAGTAAAAAACATTTAAAACATAAAAACCAATTTTCTGGAATTTTTGCATCATTTTTGTGTGTTGTATAAATTGTTGAAGTTGCCTTGTGTTTACATTCTTTTATTTTCTCATTGTTTAAAAATCTAAAAAAATTATAAAAACAAATAAAAACCATAAAAAAGGACTTTCTTGGATTGCTGACTACATCGTAGGCCGCAAGGCCAATCTGTGCTCCTTGTGTTCGACCCTGGGAGCTATACCAGGTTAAATCCTCTAGCTATACCGCTCTTCTTTGTTTTGATTGATTTGATATTTCCTGAGTGGTTATTTTTCTTGATTGACGCATTCGAGTGACTGAGGTCGCAACGACCTCATTTGATACCTTTACCTCAGTCGTTCGGGATTTTGTGTCGTCAGAATGGCGCCGTTGCCGGGGAGCACGGCTTTGTAGTCAGTTTTCATTCTTCTCTTTTTTTTATCTCTCTATATTATATTTGTTTTCTGACATTCTCTCTTGGATTTTTGTGCGAGGTACTGCTTGGACTGCTTGGAGCTACTACTTAGAGGACCCGTGCAGGAGGAAGAGAGAGAAGAGAAGAAATTTTTATTTCAGAGAGAGAGAGAGAGAACATTATGCTTGTTGTAATAATTTAGGACTTGAACATTGAACTGTGGACATTTGTACTTAGCGGGTCTGTTTCGCCGAGCACCGGTGTGCTCGGGGGACCCATTTGGATTTTCGCGGCTTTTATCGTGGTTTTCATAGCTAGCTGCCTTTTCCGGTGTTTACGCGGTTTTTCTCGAGCCCCTAGATTTAGGAATTTCTGTTGATTGTGACGTAGATATCTAAGGCCCAACACTTAATAGAATATCTGTTCCCATAGAACGTAATTGGACCTTGATAAAATTCACTGAAAAAGTTAGTTTAATTGAATTTGAGACCACGTGCCGTGAGGAGTCACATACAGCGCTGGCAGGACCCGTTGTGGCGGGCACCGAGTGACTCCCAAGATCGGACTCCGGACTCAATTCGATTAGCTAACTATTGTTCTTCACGATCAATAGAAGTTGCTCATCTAGGACTCGGTTTTTCCTCGTTGCATCATTTAGGTAGTTTAATTCTGTATTTAAATTCTGCGCGGATCACTTGCATGTAGAGTGCTGGAGACAAGGTACGCATTTCTTTCTCTGCATGCATCATTGATTTTCTCACGCATCGGCTTTTTTCGTCTTCTCCCTCTGTTTTTGACTTAATCATCAGGAGAATCGGAAAACCGTTAGGCCGCTTGTATTTATTTAAAAATTTTAAAAGAAAAACAATAAAAATTGGGACTGGATAACTCTATTGACCCTAAAAGACACTCACATCAAAAATTTGTCTTGGGGAGAGCAACCCCCTCATTGTTTGGTTTGATTGTGCGAGAGAGTGACCCGAACACTAGGTAAAGCCCTCCGGTGCTCATCTCGACTGATTACCGACTATTCTGTGCGGGACAGTCGGTTGAGAGGGTATCGGGTATCCCAGCAGGTCACATAATCGCTCTGATATCTTGTGTGTTCACCAAATAAAATTGACAAGATAAATTGACCGAGCTTTCACGGTCTTCAGATTGTGTTGAGTTGGTGAACAAGGGGTTTGCTTGCGATCATATTTTCTCCAGATCCTATCCGCCCAACTCGCCAAGATCAAGATGATGGGTAGACGATCTCTTAGGCAGCCTCTGGCTGCACCGCTTTCAGGCGCAGCTACTCCATCATCTAGGTTGGCCCGTGAGAGTCGAGACCAGCTCTCCGGGCCCGAGTACGATTCCACCCTGTTCCCCCTCGACCCCCTTTCTTTTTCTACTGAGAGACATGAGCCCGAGGAAAGACGAATTAATTTGACAGAACCTGAGTTAGGCTCATCTGATTTTGCAGACGTCACTATGGCCGGAGCCGGCAGTTCAGACGATCGCCAGCCCGAACACTTTGTCTTAGACCAGGGAGCGATCAACTCCACCCTGATCGCATCATTAGAGACGGTTCAGCAGCAGTTACGCGATCAGGGGGCATTTATGATTGAGATGAGAAGGGAGATGGAGCGACTCCGAAGAGAGCGAGACGAGCCGAGCGAGCCTGAGGACATTCCTGACGCTGATGCAGAGGCAGCAGCCGCAGCAGCAGCTGCCGCAGCGGCAGCCGCCGCCGGAGGAGGACCACCGAGAACGATGCGGGAACTACACAACCCCGGATCTACATTGATGCATCATTGGGTGGTAGTACCTGCTATCGTGGGGGATTTCAAGTTCCCTCCGAACACCCTGCAGATGCTCCCTCATTTTCACGGGCTTGCCACTGAGGAACCCCATCTCCATCTCCAGGAGTTTCTGATGATCTGCAGTACTGTCCACGACCGTCATGTGGACCAAGATACGATTCGAATGATGGCCTTCCCTTTTTCACTGGCAGATAGAGCAGCCGCCTGGCTGAAACATTTAGGGAAGTTTGTTTACACCTGGGATCAGCTCCGCACCGAGTACTTGAACAAGTACTATCCACTCGGGCGGACGAATGCAGCGAGGGCCCTGATCAACAACTTCTCCATGCTCCCTAATGAGCAATTTCACGAAGCATGGGAGAGGTTCAGAGAGCTTCTGGATAGATGCCCACACCACGACATCTCGAAGCCGAACCTAGTTCAGAGCTTCTTCAGTGGGATGACACCAGAGCTTCAGGGTCTGGTGAACGCTTCTTGCGGCGGGTCCTACTTTGCCAAGGACCACAACCAAGTCTGGGCCATCTACGAGGAGATGGCAGAAAATTACATGGTGATGTCCCAGACTCGGTTGTACACTCAGAGATCTCAGCAGCCGCCAGGACCCGTGCAGTATCAGCGGATAGCACGGGTTGATGCAGGTCCATCCAGTTCGTCCACAGTTGCGGCCGCACAGGCAGAGTCGGCCACTGCGGACATGGGGATTATCAGCGAGAAGTTGGACCGCATGGAAATCATAGAGAAGAAGCAGTGCCAGGGCATAACTCAGATGGAGCAAATGGCACAAACTCTGAGCGACATGAAGACCCAGCTCTTGTGTCTTCAGGAGGCACAGACGGCTCCTCAGCCCCGTCTTCTGTCGCGAGGCGATTCCGGCGGCAGCCGCAGCTCGTCCCAGCGCTCCAGCTCCTTGCAGCAGCCTAGACAAGTTCACCTTGTACAGGCGGAGCCGTACCAGCAGCAGCAACCCTCTTACCAGTCACCACCATCTTCAGACTTACAGATGGTGGTATACCAGCCGGATCAGCCTCTGGCAGCACTGCCACCAGACCCCTTTGATGCTGAGCCGTTGATGGATGTCAACGGGATTTGGTATGACCGTCCTCAACCTGGAATCCGACGAGACCATCCCGGATTCAGGTGGGGGAATGGGGGTAACCAGTCCCAACAGCAGCCAGCAGGTCAGGGAGGGCAGTACTCCCAGCAGAGAGATCACCAGCAGCCCCTTGCATACCAGCCACACCAGCCATCATCCTTCGTACCTCGTCCCTACCAGCAGCAGGGACAGAATTGGAGACGTGAGCAGCAGGCTCACCAGCAGCAGCATCCTTCCTCTTATCCCTCTCAGCAGCAGCAGCACCAGGTCCAGCAGCCTCATTACCAGAGAGGCAACCCGTCGGGCTCCCATGAGAGCCCCGCCATGGATGATCTAGCCCGCCTCTTCACAGAGCAGCAGGCTACATTTAGACGGGAGATGGACGAGTTCCGCCAGGAGATGCGGGACTTGATGAGAGGGAAGGCCGCCATCCCTGCACAGATCGAGCCTAATCCGAATAACTTGAAGAGGAAATCTGAGCAGGTAGTTCACACAGAGCCTACCACTTCTAGTGACTTATTTGATGTTATCTCGTCGGATTTATTTGATGCTGATTTTGTCACACTTAGGAGCGGTAGAAGACCAGCAGGCGGTGCCTCATCTGAGCGACCACACGAGGATCCATCTAGAGCGCCAGATGAGGAAGAGGAGAGCGGTACTGAAGCCGCACATCATGATCATGGTGGTACTGAGGCCACCCGAGATGCTGATTCCACCGGCGGTACTGAGGCCGCCGTTTCACCACATAGAGGAGGTGGTACTGACGCCACCAGCAGAGCCGAGCCAGCCCGCGGTACTGAGGCCGCAAGACGTCTAGTTGTAGAGCCAGCTAGAGGTGGTACCGATGCCACCAACATTTTGTCTGATAGAAATGTCGTCTTTCCTCGTATTATTGTATCTCAGAACTCTCACTTGAATAAAGGAAAAGGTTTAGTTTATTCTGATCCCACTGTGGTGAATGATGTTTGTGAGGATCCAGTCATTGGACCGTCTAGGCCTATTCCTAGTCCTTCATCTGAGAAGGACCCTGTGATCCCCTTTCCTAGAGCCCTTGAGTTAGGGAAAGGGAAGAAAAAAGAAAAAGATCCAAAAAAAAGAGAGCAGGAGGAGTTCAGCCAAAGCATGATAGACCGATTTCACATCCAGCTGACCCTCAATGAGGCTTTGCAACACATCCCTCTTCTTCAGCGATCCTTGAGAGAAAAGACCACAGTCAGAAGGACGAAGAGGAACAAGACCGCAGAAATTCATGTGTTGACCAAAGCCACGTGTTACGCGATCCAGAACCATCTGCCGACTAAGAGGCCAGATTTAGGGGCCCCGTATGTCAGATGTCAGATTAGTGAGCAGAGGTTCGACCGTACTCTCTTAGATAGCGGATCGTCGATCAACCTTCTTCCGGCAGCCCTTCTCGACCACTTAGAGTTGGGCACTCTTGTACAGAGCAGGACATACCTTCAGTTTGCTGATCGGTCTGTCAAGAGGCCAAAGGGGTTGTTGCGAGACGTTGTTGTCACGATTCAGGGTTTGCAATTCCCCGTGGACTTCGTAGTGCTGGACATGGAGACCCCTGATTCGTTGACCGATTCCCCCATCATCCTCGGTCGCCCGTTCTTGGCCACAGCCAAAGCGGTGACTGACCATGACAGTGGGAAGGTATTCTTTCGCGTCCAGGGCGAAAGTATACAAATAGAGACGGGTAAGGACCACAGAGCCAGAGCTAGATCCCGCTCACATGGCAGTACAGATTCAGAGCAGCTGACAGACGTAGAGCCGGACATCCACCAGGACTGTGATTTTGTAATCACAGATGATGAGGCAGTTTGGGCAGATCCTGCAGCACAGACCATCCTCTCATATTCAGATACAGCTGATGCAGAGATGATAGCAGAGGATAGTCTGGAGAGCACAGCCCTGGTTCAGGATACTATTGAGTCAGCAGAGTCGGACCTTGATCGCGACACGATTTTCAGTGATGGTGGTACTGAGGCCACCCTGCTCTATGGTGGTGCTGATGCCACCTTGTTCTCCGGTGGTACTGATGCCACCGAGTCTGATATAGATCCCTCGGATTCAGAATCTGATTGGGCAGATTGTGATGATCAGATGCCAGATCTGGATCCACCTGAGCCTATAGATGAGGAGGAGGTAGAGGCAGAGCAGATCAGAGACAATGCAGAGGACCCGCCTTCTCCAGATCCAGTTTGTGAGAGTTCGTTATCATTTTCCCAGGCAAATTTGGCAGAATTGTCCGCATACACACATCTTCTTCAGAAGCCAGATTTGCCAGCACCCAGCTGTCCAGAGCTAAAGCCGCTCCCTACTTCGCTGAAGTATAGATTCCTTGCGGGAGAGTCTGAGATGTACCCAGTCATCATCTCTGCTGATCTGACTGAAGAGCAAGAATCCCGTCTGATGGAGGTTCTTGAAAAGAACCGCAAGGCAATTGGATGGAGCGTAGCAGATCTCCATGGGATTAGTCCCTCATTGTGCTCCCACCATATCTATCTCGAGGAAGGGGCGAAGCCGTCGCGTGAGTTCCAGCGGCGACTGAACCCCAACCTAAGAGAGGTTGTTATGAAGGAAATATCAAAATGGTGGAGTGCAGATTTTATTTATCCCATTTCCGACTCCAAGTGGGTGAGCCCCTTGCATGTGGTGCCCAAGAAGACGGGCATCACTACTGTGATCAGTGAGTCGGGAGAAGAGATCGCTACACGAGTACCCACCTCTTGGCGGGTCTGCGTTGACTACAGGAGACTCAACCAGGCCACCAAGAAGGACCATTTCCCCCTGCCCTTTATAGATCAGATCATTGAGAGACTGGCAGGGAAGAGCCATTATTGCTTCTTAGATGGGTACTCAGGCTACAACCAGGTAGCCATCGCTCCTGAGGATCAGGAGAAGACCACCTTTACCTGTCCCTTCGGTACTTACGCCTTTCGACGCATGCCATTCGGGCTATGTAACGCCCCTGCGACTTTTCAGCGATGCATGCTGTCGATATTTTCGGACATGGTAGGGGAGTGTTTGGAGGTCTTCATGGACGACTTTTCGGTTTACGGCGACGGATTCGATTCCTGTCTTGACTGCCTAGACCGAGTGCTTCAGCGATGTATTGCTACCCGGTTAGTTCTATCTTGGGAGAAGAGTCACTTCATGGTGACTCAAGGGACGGTGCTTGGCCACATCATCTCCAACAGAGGCATGGAAGTTGATCCGGCCAAGGTCGATGTCATTAGGAAACTCACACCGCCGTCTAATCTGAAGCAGTTACGGTCATTTCTGGGGCACGTTGGTTTTTACAGGAGATTCATTCATGATTTCAGCAAGATTGCCCGACCGTTGACTGATCTCTTGACGAAAGACACCGAGTTCCTTGTTGATGACAAGTGTCTTTCGTCCTTCGAGACTCTCCAGCAATGTGTTATTGAGGCTCCTGTCCTTCAGCCACCCGATTGGTCTCTCCCATTCGAGATCATGACGGACGCCTCTGATTTTGCCGTAGGGGCCGTGCTAGGACAGAGGAGGGATGGAGTACCATTTGCGATACACTATGCTAGCCGCACATTGGATTCCGCCCAGCGGAATTATACGGTCACAGAGAAGGAGATGCTAGCAGTAGTGTTTGCCCTAGATAAATTCAGATCATATATCATTGGATCCCGAGTGACCTTGTACACAGATCACACCGCCATCAGGTACCTCATGTCAAAGAAGGATGCCAAGGCCAGACTTACTAGATGGATCCTTCTACTCCAGGAGTTCGATATTGAGATCAAGGATAAGCCTGGAGTCAAAAATGTGGTGGCGGACCATTTATCCCGATTAGAGCAGCCTGAGGAGACAGAGCAGATTGATCCCATTTGTGATACCTTCCCAGATGAGGCAATCCTTGCTATCGCCTCACTCCCGTGGTATGCCGATATTGTGAACTTTCTCGTTGCTGGGAAAGTCCCACAAGATTGGCCCAAGCAGAAGATTGAGACCTTCCTTGCGAAGGCCAAGTCCTACCATTGGGAGGATCCCACCCTTTACCACGAAGGAGGGGATAGCATCTGGCGTCGGTGTATTCCTCAGGAGGAGCATCATAGTGTCCTCACTTATTGCCACAAGCTTGAGGCAGGAGGACATCACTCTGGGAGGAGAACGGCACAGAAAGTGCTCCAATCCGGCTTGTGGTGGCCTACACTCTTCAAGGACTCTGATGAGTTCGTGAAGAGGTGTACTGACTGTCAGAGGATGGGCACTTGTGGACAGCGTGATATGATGCCGATGCAGCCCATTCACTTCTGTGAGGTTTTTGACGCATGGGGCATCGATTTCATGGGTCCATTCCCTAAGAGTCAGGGATGTGAGTACATTCTGTTGGCCGTAGATTATGTCAGTCGTTGGGTTGAGGCTATCCCCGCCCGAGCCGCAGATGCGAAGACAGTTTGCAGATTTTTGAAGAAGCACATAATCATGCGGTTTGGGGTTCCACGAGTTCTGATTTCTGACGGGGGATCTCATTTCATCAACGACCAGGTGAAGGCCCTTGCTAGCGAGTTCGGTATAGACCATCGTGTTGCCACTCCATACCATCCACAGACAAATGGTCTAGCCGAAGTGTCGAATAGGGAGATCAAGAATATTTTGCAAAAAGTCGTCCGTCCTGACCGAAAGAATTGGTCACAGCTTTTGGACTCGGTCTTGTGGGCATATCGGACGTCTTTCAAGACTCCATTGGGTACATCTCCCTTTTGCCTCGTTTACGGCAAGCCTTGCCACCTACCAGTCGAGCTGAGGCACAAGTCACTCTGGGCAGTTACAGACATATTGATGGATCCAAATGGTATAGGAGACCAGAGAAGGGCAGAGTTAGCCGCCTTGGAAGAGCTTAGAGATGCAGCTTTCTCAAGCAGCCTACATTATAAGGAGAAAGTCAAAGAGTGGCATGATTCTCATATCAGCCACAAGCATTTTGAGATTGGACAGAAAGTATGGCTGTTTGATGCAAGGCTTAGATTATTTCCAGGGAAGCTACAGAGCAAATGGAAAGGACCCTATTTGGTCAGAAAGGTACACGATAACGGTAGCATTGATATATCTGAGTTATCTTCTGAGAGTACCTTCCGAGTGAACGGCCAGCGGCTCAAACCATTTCTAGATCATGAGCCGCGGGACGTTATTATTGCCGCTATTCATTTTGCGTGAGATGTGGTCTTTTGACTCACATCTTTTACATCTCACGCCTGATTTTCACTGTTCCTCCGCCTGTATAGATCCAGTTGTCCATATCATTCTATTCTTTAGTCCCACATCCCATCTCTCATCTTATGATTATGCTATACTTAGGGTGTACTTTACCCTAAGTATAGGGGGGATGTCGGACCTGCGAGTATTCTTTTCATTCTTTCTGCTCTTGTTTTTGCTGCCTATACTTAGGGATATTTTACCCTAAGTATAGGGGGGGCAGATTCTGTATATTCCTCACTCGGTTTTCCCTTCATGCACAGCTTTCTATACTTAGGATTAGTTAATCCTAAGTATAGGGGGAAACCACCGAGTTCCTCTCATTCTATTCATTTGTTCGTTCCTGTACTTAGCCATTCCTTTTCACTTCCCTTTTACTAAGCACGAGTTATGTCTTCTTCATCGCTCTTGATCACTCTGAGGACATCGCTCGAGCTAAGTATAGGGGGGTGTGTATATATTTCATATATACTTTAGCCATAACTCGTACTTTGTGTGAGTGTGTTAATAAATAAAATGGCTAAAAATCACAAAAATTAAAAATTTTTCATGTACATAAACCTCTTTTATTCTTGCACATACATAGCTAGTGTACAAAGTATTTTTGTAAAAATGATTTCAAAAATCTTTTGTGTAAAGCTTGTGTAAATATTTTGTATCAAAATTATGTATATAGTACAAAATTTTTCAAAATGTTTTGAAAATCAAAAGTTTGCAAAAATCTTGTGTAAATGTGTGTAAATATCATTTTGCAAAACTTGCACTTCATGCATCATTCATTCATGATTTCAAAACATTTTTTAAAAAATTTTTGCATGATTGTAAAATATTTGTAAATAGCATCTTTTGTACATATATGTATATAGTTTTTCCTGGATGAGAGTTGACATTTAAACTAAGCCTGGAATTAAATTGAGAAATGGAGCTTGAATAAGATCTTAATCCACTTAACTTCAAGAGGAACCTTATAGGACTTAGGGATAAGGCTTTTCAGGTCCATAAGGACTTAATTCTTTGAGTCCACTAGGCTATGAGCATATGTCATCTTGATGAGCCTAAATAGAGCACTTAACAACACACGCATGACTCTCAGAGACAATGGCTTCACTTGCACCTGCACTTTACACATGGCTCTCCATGGATGAGGTAGTGAGGAGGCAGTTTCCTTTGGCTTGGGGTAGCATATGAGGGTAGTACTTCTAGGCGGAACCTCTCTTCTTCTTATAGTGAAGGAAGTGCACCTCAACTTGGTCTAGTGGTGTTGAAAGCTAAAGACAGAAGCTGTGGGTTGCAATAAAGCTTCAAAAGAGGGATAGTCTACTGGCTCAAGGAGAAATTTCTTATATATGCTGCACCATGTAGATATGTGTACAGAAGTCTTAAAAAAAAAAAAAATGCAAAAAGAACTCCAAAAAAGTGGTGGGTCGGATTGAAAATTTAATAACCCCACCGGAGTGAAAAGCAAAAGCTTATGGTATCATGTTACATCTCATGAAGCTTGCAGCGGGAGATTTAGCTACACTGGCTAAGCTTCCAAAACTCTATACTTCTACCCCCTCTTCTTGAGCCGGTTGCACTTGAACTTAGAAGGGAATACCCCGCTTCTCGAGGAAAGAGTTGCTAGACTGAGGCATTAGAGTTACCAGGTTGAGGGAGGTTGTTTCTTTGTTACTTCTGAGGTGGGGAGCCACATATCACTTACACTGCATGGAAAGATTCATGGTCATTAGAGTTTGTGTATGTAGACTTGTTCTGATCTGGTTTATTGAGGAGTCTTGTCTATAGATTGGTGGAACTTAGAGGCTGTTGAGTTTTAGGCTTAAGTCCAAATAAGGTTCCGACACATTAATAATCCAAAGATCTGATCGAGCTCCATATTTCAATTTAATGAAGGAAAATTTAATAAGTCAACCTTGATCCATGTACATCCTCTTTTTCTTTTTCTTTTTCTTTCTTTTTCACTTCTTTTTCAAATAAGTGTTTGCTAAGGGACTAGCAAAGTTAAAGCATAGGGGGTGATGAATACCCATTCATCACTCTTTATTCTATTATTTTAGCTACAAAAACCTTTGCAAATACATGTAGATATGTGTAAATACAAATAATTACCAAAAGCATGCATTGTGTAAAAACCTATAATTAGCATGTTTTTGTGCACAAAATAAAAGAATAAAGAGCAAAAAGAAAAAGAGGGAAATATTTAGGATAAATATTGAGCAACCTAACCCAAGGGAGGGCTCAGCATGGGCCTGACCGCATAAAAGCCAAAGTAGAGGGAGATAGGAGCTCATGTGTATATATTTGTAAATACATAAAACTATATATTTTCCTCACCCAAAAATATGTTGTATATATTTGTATATATCTTATTAAAAACAAAATAAAAAGATGAAAAGCAAAAAGTCAAAAATACCCTTTCACCATGTGCACAAACCACACCATTATATTTATTTAACCTTGTAAATAACTTCATTTATTTTCTAAACTTTTTGTAAATATTCTATGTTATATTTTGTAAATAAAACAAATAAAAAGAAACAAAACAAAAATCAAATAAAAATTACAAAATTAAAAATACAAAAATACATTGTATAAATACCATGTATATATATATATATATTCAACCATTTATTTCACCCTTGTATATAAGTGATAAAAATCAAATAAAAATATTCTTTTATTCCATATTTTATCTTGTAAATAAATAAAATACAAAATTAGCATAAAAACACCTAAAAATAACAAATAAAAATCAAAAATGAAAATCCATATAGTGTACAAATACCTATATATAGAGCTAACCTATTTTTATTTCCAAAAATTAATTAAAAATCACCAAAAAATAGAAAAAAATAAAAGAAAAATATTTCATGTTTTAAGTTTTTTCTAATTCGACCTATTTCTACCCTAAAATAATAAAACAAAAACCGGGCACGCGTGGCAGCTTCTGGTTGGCCCACGGGGGAATGTTGACCCCGGTCAACTCCCCCACGACCTCCTTCCTTTTCTGGAAGTCGCGTGCCGCGCCTTCTTCCCCGATTTTTCCCACGCGCTCCAGGCTGTCACCCACTCAACCCCCGCGCCCGGATTCTTCGCCATTCATCCCTCTCCCTCGCCGGATCCTCCGCCATCGAATCCACGCCTCCTACAGCTGTCACCACTCAACCCTAATCGCCCCGGTCACACTATATATCCATCACCTCCGCCGCCTCCGCGCCGCATCTTTGGCCCATCTCCTTCTTCCCCGTGACCTCCATCGGCATCGCGAGAGTGACAGCAAGCTTTGCCCTTGTTGCAGTGAGGCGAGGAGGCGATACCATCGATCCGGCGTAACTTCGCCGCCCTTGCTCCGCCGCCGGCGTTGAGCATCGAGCTTCAGGCCTTGACGCCCTTCGAAGCTACGACCAGGAGCAAGACCAGCTCCACCACAGTCTCCAGCATCCATCAGGTAGTTGATTAGTTCTTTTATTTCGATTAATTTTAGATTACGCCCAATTTGCACCTCCGACGCATTCTTCCGATTCCGGCCACCTCGCGTATCATCTCGACCTTCCGACCCTACCATCACCTTCGCCGTACCCTCACGCACCTTCTTCACCCATTCGCACAACCCAGATCGCACAGGATCTGGGAGTCGAGCTCCACCGCCGTCGCCTCGCCGGAGCTCCTCCGCCCCACCGCACCGATCACCTTCACGCCACCTAACCGGGTCGAGGCACTTTGCCCTCGACCCGCGAAGCTTCTTGACCATTTTGCAGGTCCAAAGGAGGTGTCTGAGCCTCCAGTCCATTCAGCCAGGAGCTTCGAGCCTCTAGCCCTCGCCGGAGCCCCTCCAGGGCTCGGTTGGGCCATTGGCCACCACCAGCAGCTGCGGGACAGTCCAGCGGATCTTCTCCGACCTTCAGGCGCAGCTGAGGAGGACCGGAGTTCACGCAGGACGTCGGCGAAGTTCGCCGGCGTCGAGTTCTTCCTCCATCTTCCAGAGCCGTCCGATGAAGCCCTCGCTCCAGTTCTGATCGTGTCCGTCCATTCGTCGAGGAGCAGCGACCGTCGATTCATCTGAGGATCTCATCTGGGCCGTTGAGCAGCGAGGTTAAGCCACAACGTCTTTCAGCCATCCGATCATCCACGTGGTTACACCTCGACCATCCGATCTGAGCCCGGCCTTCTTCGAAGAACCACGTGGATCCACCGCCGTTCGATCATCCACGTGGACATACACCCGCCGTCGGATCAGGCCAGCCCTTCCAGAGTCAAAGGCGCGTACGTTCTCCACCGTCCGATCTGCCACGCGTCACACATCGGGCTGTCGATAATAATAAAAGGGGTAAATTTCGCCTAGGCCCCTTTGCTTGTTTTATTTCTTTTTAGTCCTGTAAGTTTTAATTCACGTTGTTTATTTTCTGGGATATTTGCATAGAGACCCTCGCGCTTAATTTTATTTGCAATTATACCCCTGCCAGTAGAGACCCACGTGCTTCGTCACGTGTTTTGTTGGGTTATTTGCATCTTTAGCCCTGTAGTTCTGGAATGTTATGCAATGAATGAAATGTTTTGTTTATTTACACTTATACCCCTGTGAGCACTTTATATGCGCATGTGCGTTTTTATTTTGGGTAAATTGCATATAAGCCCCTGGACTTTTGATACGAGTTATCAATTGGTCCTTGGAACTTATTTTTATTACATTTAGGTCCTTGAGTGCCCCAGGCACGTGCTTGGCACGTGACTTCTTGGGTATTTTGCACCAGGACCCCAGAACTTTTGGGTATTTGCACATAGGTCCCTGTGCACAGTGCCCCACTTTTCTTTTTGAATAAAATATCAAACGACCTCCAAATCCAATGAAATTTTGACACATGGCTCCTGCCATGGTGTAGGAATGTCTATGATTTTTGGGGACATTTTGGATTTCATTTATTATTTTTAAAAATTCAAAAACCCATATTTTCGCCACTGTTTGACTTTAAAAATACCAAAAAAATATAAAAACTCCATTAAAAATTCTAAAAAAATTAGATATTTGTTGTTTGCTGGTTGTTTGATTTTCCAGCCATTTTTGGTTATTTTTCATTACTTAAAAACCCTAAAAATTGAAAAACCACTAAAAACTCATAAAAATTGTAATAAATAAATTAAAAATCCAAAAATAATAATTAGGGTGCCTAAATTTTCCTCATTCTTCATAGATTACAGGAAAATTACCTCCAAGGTTGATTGAAACTCTTAAATATTTTATTTTTGAGTTTCTAACCTTGCTGGACAGTACCTTGGTGTTTTCGCATTGTTTGATTTTTAATAAATAATTTACCCATTAGAAAAATCCCAAAAATTCACCAAAAACAGTAAAAAACATTTAAAACATAAAAACCAATTTTCTGGAATTTTTGCATCATTTTTGTGTGTTGTATAAATTGTTGAAGTTGCCTTGTGTTTACATTCTTTTATTTTCTCATTGTTTAAAAATCTAAAAAAATTATAAAAACAAATAAAAACCATAAAAAAGGACTTTCTTGGATTGCTGACTACATCGTAGGCCGCAAGGCCAATCTGTGCTCCTTGTGTTCGACCCTGGGAGCTATACCAGGTTAAATCCTCTAGCTATACCGCTCTTCTTTGTTTTGATTGATTTGATATTTCCTGAGTGGTTATTTTTCTTGATTGACGCATTCGAGTGACTGAGGTCGCAACGACCTCATTTGATACCTTTACCTCAGTCGTTCGGGATTTTGTGTCGTCAGTGGTCCCTTTTGGTCTTTCGGCGGAGGAGGCGGGCACATGTGGGCGGGTTTTGGGGTCTGAGTGTGGCTCTCTACCTATTGACTACCTGGGGATGCCCTTTGTAGTGGGGAGAGCTAGGCTGAGGGATTGGCTCAAGGTCGTGGAGAAGGTGGAGACGAGGTTGGTTGGTTGGAAATCGGTCATTCTATCTAGGAGGGACGCCTTGTCCTATTGAAGGCGGTCCTCTCCTCTATCCCTGTTTACTTCTTGTCTAATCGTCGGCTGCCGAAGGGGATTCACAATCGCCTGGAGAAGCTTATGCGGAAGTTTTTATGGGGAAAACAAGGTAGGGAGTGGGGGGGGGGTTCACTTGGTTGAGTGGGGTGAAATCACGCGGCACAAGAACGAAGGAGGTTTAGGGGTGCGGAGTTTGGAACATGTAAATGACGCTTTCCTTCTTAAATGGGCTAGCAGAATTTGGGGCCCAGGGGAGGACCTCTGTAGCAAGATCTTGCGTGAGATTTACGGTGTCAGTGGGGCGCCTCCGTTGGCGGCTGATCTGGTGGGACCCCCTCGCCGTTTTGTAAAGGGGTATTGAAGGTCTTCTCAAGGTTTTTATCATTGTTCAGGCCGGTGCTTGGTAATGGTGAATCTTTCAGATTCTGGACTGATGATTGGACGGGGAGGGGGCCCTTGAGCTCGCGGTTCCCCCGCCTGTTCGCTCTGGCGGCTGATAGAAGTGCTCGGGTCGCCTCTTGCTGGTAGTTGGTTCCCGGCTTTCTCTTCTAATTTCTCTGATCAAAGACTCGAGGACTTTCTTGGCTTGCTGGACTCTATCAAGGATGTGGGGCGTCCTACTGTGGGAAGAGATCACCGGGCCTGGCGGATGGGCCCTTTCTCGGCGAAGAAGGCTTATGGGGCGATATGTAGGCCCCCGCCCTTGCGGTCGGAGATTATAATTCGTGATTGCGGTTTCCTCTGGGGCCTAAGGCTCCCTGAATGGATTGGATTCTTCCTCTGGCTGTTTCGTAGGCAAAGGTTGATGACGAGAGATCGTTGTGCTAGGCTACTTGGCTCCGTCTCTGATAGGTGCATTTTGTGTGACAATGCGGTGGGGTCCCTTGAGCACCTTTTCTTCACATGCCCTAAAGTGACTGTGATATGGGAGGATGCAACATTGGCTTGGGTGTGCACTTCCGATTTGGCTTCCTTTTGTGGTTCGTTGGTGGCCAACAGAGAAAGAGAGAGGCGGGCGATCCTTAGGCCTGTGGCAACATTGTGGGCAGTATGGCTGGGCAGAAATGAAGCTCTTTTTTCGGGATAACGCTTTTACAAGGAAAACGTGGAGATGTACTGTCCGCGTTTAGTTGATGAGTGGGCGTTGTAGTTGCTTTGCTTGCTTCGTTTTTTTCGTTACCTTTGTAAACTCCCTGTTTACTTTGTTTATTTATTAAATAAATGGGGCGAACACCACTGCGTGTCTCCCCCTGTTTCTGGCTTTCAAAAAAGAAGAAGTGTTAAGGGTATGGAGAGGACGACCATTCTGCTTTGAAGTGAAGATGTTGTGTTGAAGTTGCAGAATCTTTGACTCATTCTTCGCTGGAGAATAGGTGGCGGCGAGAATGTCCCGCATAACCTTTGTTGTGGGCTGACTCAAGATGTCATTGGCTATCTCCATGGATACTGTTCCAAAAAGCCATACTTGTACATACGCATCGTCTGCCTCCCATGAGGCATTAGCCCCAGTTTTGTCGACATGCTCCTCTTGTGTAAGGATATGCTTCTTGCCATTGCATTGCATTAGACTCATGAACTGCATGGCCCATATTTCATAATTAGTTCCATCCATCTTCACAATGGGTGCTGGACCTTTGAAGGCACCCATGGATGTAATATCTGCTTTGTTGTCTGACATGGTGACAACAATCTCTCAAAATCGGGGTTGCACACTTGGACAGAGACTGTCTACACAGACATATAGGAAGATGGTTGTGGGTGCAGACTCATACCACAACCACTTCCATTCTTTGAATACTTCTTTGGAAGGCTAGGGTGTTTTAGATAGTCAAAGTCACACCCTAGGAGATCAGAACGGAGCCCTCCGAGGAAGCGTAGTCGTGCGAGAATGCGCAAGGGCACGCTGGAGCGTAGGGACTCAGAGGAGCGCTGGCACGCTGGAGCGCACATGCGCGCAGGAGCACGCTAGAGCGCAGGTGCGCGGGATTGTGCAGACGCGCAGGCACGCACAGGCGCGCAGGGGCGCACAGGTGCGCGTGCTGGAGCGCACAAGCGCACAGAGCACGCGCGTGCAGGCGCGCGATGGTGCATGCGCGCAGGCGGTGGCGTAGGCATGCTGGGGCGGAGCGTGCGTCGGCGACGGCTTGGTGACTCATGAGGTTTTTTGGTGGGGACGAGGATTTAGGGCACAGGCTCCGGTCTAGGACCGTCGCTCTGATACCATGTGGAAATGTGAAAGAAAAGTTCTAGAACCCTCTTATACAGGAGAAATGCTCTAGGGAGAAATTACATATAGAAGATAGAAAAATATGAAAAATATAAATAAAGACAAAGATATTTAAGAGTTCTCTCAACATATATAATCACATATTTTTTTTATTTCTGCCCCCACAGCTAGCCAATTGATCTTTTGCTTTATGTTTAGTACTTTCTACTATATCAACATATTCTTTCTTTAATTATGGCAAGTCCACCCAAAACTTGGCGACCCAATTATTGTTTAACGAATCTTCAACAGGGCCAATCCTTTCTACATGTCAGTGTTGATGATCTGTATCCCCAAAAAGTGTCTTTATTACACTTTTCGAGAATCATCTTTAAATGTCTCAACTTGCTACTCAAAGTTGTCATACCATCCTTAACATAGTAATTATGCAAGCTCCTCTAACTACCTGCTTGAAATTTTCATGAAGGATCCACAGATTCCACATCTTTTAGAAAAGAAAAGGAGAAGGATAGATAAATGTCTTCTTTGATTTTGATTGTCATCACATCTCTTAGAAAAGAAAAGGAGAAGGATAACTGTCGTCTTTGATTTTGTTTGTCATTGCAGAATGATCTGACAATACTCCTTTCTTAGGAGATCTGCATATTAATTCTAAAGCACACATGAAACATTTGTCTGATCTTTCGTGAATTCTATCAGCACCTATTTGATTGTTGCATCAACTAAGAGAATTTCCAATGAGATAAAGGTTCTATGAGTCCAACAATGTCCCTTTTTCGAAAAAGTAAGACGGTGGCATCCTGCTTTGGGACCCACCTCAAAAGCTATATATATCTATAAAAATATAAGTTACAAAGTGTTACAATTTCATGTTGCACATAGCGCCCTACAATGTTCAATTACATTCTCAGCGTAAGAAGTATATCCCCTACAAAAATGACGTCGTTCCTGGCGCACCAAATTGCCCAAACCAGCGCAAAAGGAAACACGCTGTCCTCATGACCATATCCACAAACCGATCTAAAATCTCTTCAGAAGGTCGATCAGTCTTGCCCAGAAAGCCAAGAAATGTTCGCCCTGCTCTACACCTGAGCCGAGTATGGACATGAGAAAAACATATGCTCCACCTCATCCATTGCGGACCCACATCTATCACATGTGACATCCTCTGCCCCCAACAGCTACCTCATGTGCCCTTTGGTGGGAATCTTGCCGAGCTTGAACAACCAAAGAAAAATCTTGATTATGATCGGCACCTTGCTTCTCCATATCATCATCATGTCCACTCTGACCTCCTCCATGTCCTCCTCAAAGAACATGTACGTCTTTTTCACTGAAAATCTTCTATCTCCCCAAACATAATGATCTCAACCACCCACCAGCTCCTCTACCTATGCCAACCCCACCTGTAAGGCCATGAAGTCCTCGACCCTTTTATCTGACAACACTGAAGAGAAAATCGAAGACCACGATTTCTTTTCCCAAACCTTCTGCACCACCCCCTCCTTATCTGCTGTCAACTGCAAAGCCGCAGGTAACGCTCCCCCATCGCCCCTTCCCTTGTCCAATCGTCCAGCCAAAATCGAAATCCGGCCCCGTTCCCAAGAATGGGTCTCATCTTAACTGCTAACTCTGAGATCACCTATGTAATTCCCTTCCACAAAGACGATGGTAAATGCATCGTGACTACCTCCAACGACATCCTGTAAATCTTCCTCAACAACCTGCAGACCAAGTCCTTTGACTTCTCCCAAAGACACATCACCCATTTCACCATGTATGCCTTGTTCATCTCACGTACCTGCATAACCCCCAAACCACCATTCTTCGATGCTGTTACCCTATCCCAATCAACTAGATGGATCCTAGACTTCCTCCCATCGACCCCAAAAAATACTCATTAAAGCTTCCATCCTCGAGCACACCCCCATAGGTAACACCCCCGTAGAGCAAATGAAAATTGGGATGACTGAAAGCACGTGTTTCAGGAGAATCAACTGTCCCTTTGACATCATTCTCGCATTCCACCCCACTAACCTTCCCTCCAATCGCTCCAGCAATGCTCCCCGGTCCCTCGATCTGAGCCTCCTCGCCATCAACCTTGTTCCTCTTCTAGTCCGTCGCCACTTCGGTTGCCATCACCAACCCGTCAACCATAGCTCTCCCAGGCATAAATGTCGTCTGCTCATGCGAAATGATCCGATCAAGCACCTCCCTTAACGGTTTGCAAGGATTTTTGAGATAATGAAGTACATTGCATTAGATGGCGCGATGGGTCTGTATTCCTCCACCTTAGTCGGCATGTCCTTCTTTGGTAGCAAAAAAAAGAGCCTTGTTCAATATCTCAAACCCTCGGTTACCCTCTCAAAACTCCGCCAACACCTCCAACACATCATGCTCGACCACTTCTCAGTACTCCCTGTAGAAACATACCGGGAAGCCGTGCAAACCCGACACCTCGTCCACATTCAACTGAAACAACGCCCCTTTGCCTTAGCTTCAAAAAAATCCCTCATCAAAAGAATTTCCTTCTCGCCGGAAATCTGTGATACTTCCCTCCCATTCCAGCCCCATCCTGCCCGAGCGCACCGCCTTCTGAATTTTTGGAAATGCGACCTTAGAGCTGCCCCCGCCGTCTGATCCCCCTCGGCCACCTCACCACCAACGTCGATTGAGTGTATCATGTTCTCGCACCTCCTCCTACTGGCCATGACGTGAAAGAAACTTGTATTCGCGTTCCTTTCCTAATCCATCGTTGCTTGGATCACTGCCTCCAAGAGACCTCCTTTTTGTCTTCACGAAGAATCTCGTCCAGGTGAAAACTTCTCTCCACCAACTCCTCTATCAACGTCCACTCATCCTCAAGTCTGTCCAACCTACTAACCTCCTCCTATGCCTTCATCCTTTTCTCTCGGTGCCGTAACGGTTCGTCCCGTTAAAAGCCATCAGATACCTCTTGAGTGCAGCCAACTTGTTCATGAGCCTCCAGGTTGCCGGACCCCTCGTTCTACAACCATCTCAAAACTCTGCAATGACCTCATGGAACCCATCATCCAACAGCCATGTCCTCTCGAATTTGAAAAAAAGTGCGAGGGTGATCCCCTTCCCCCGAGAACCACAACAACGACGTGTGGTCCGAGTGCGCTCTGGACAGGGCTTGGGCCCCAGCCAAAGGAAACAAAAATACCGCTTCTGTGGATATCATAAATCTATCAATTTCGTAGAACGCTATCTCTCCCACCGCGATTACCAGGTCGATCTTCCGGGCGCAAAGTCACATTGGAGTCCCCGCTAATGATCCATGTCACATCCGGGAACCCTACCCTAGCCAAGACCAACCCCTCCACCAAGCAAGCAATGTGACTGGGGCCTCGGTCTACAACCATCCCAAAACTCCGCAACAAACTCATGGAACTCATCCTCCAGCAGCCATGCCCTCTTGAATATGAAAAAAGTGCGAGGGCGATCCCCTTCCCCCAAAAAACCACAACAACGTGTGATCCGAGTGCGCCCTGAGCAGGGCCCGAGCCCCGACCGAATGAAACGGAAACAACGCCTCCGTGGACATCATAAATCTATCAATGCAGGATCTATCTCTCGAGTTCCGCCATATGTAAAGACATCCCACAACATCGATCACTTGCAGCCCAAGCTAATCCACCATCCCAATCAGTTCCGCAGAAAAGCTCAATCAGTTCCGCAGAAAAGCTATCTCTCCCACTGCGATCGCCCGACCAATCTTCTGGGCGCAAGGTCGTATCGAAGTCCCAGCCAATGATCCATGCCACATCCAGGAACCCAACCCTGGCCAAGAGAAACTCCTCCACCAAGTTCAACAATGTCTTGCTTCCCTGAAATCAGTAGCAGCAGTATCATCATATCTGCCCCGAACATTTCATCTGTTTACAACACTATTAAAATCACCTCCTAACAGCTATTGATTCATACCCATATCCTCTGCCTAACCCTTCAAGATCAGGCCTCAAAAGTTCTTATGCAAAGATCCGTAGAAGCATGCGTTACATTAAAATAGCAAATGGAACTGTAAAGTCCTGGATTTTGTAGGTGCCCATTTGATCTATCTCGTGTATCACAGAAACCACCGAATGAGATTCGGTAAATGACCAAATTTTATTGGCAGTAGAGAAATAACAAAAACTTGTTCAATATTAAGCAGCAATTTTTTTATTTCTTTGTCTATTATTTATTTTTCTCAACTTATTTCAATGTGAAATATTGGAATCAATATAAATTCCACAACAAATCCGAATAATAGCACTCATTAATTATTTGGGAGGTTTGGAAGTGGGGCCTATACGCTTTATTCGTTCCTCCATCTGTTTTAAAGCCTTTTCTTTTCTCCTCTACGCTGAGGTGATCCACATTTTAAATTCTCTATCTGATGTGTTGTCTTCAAGTTAAAGTCAAAATCCGAGGATATTGATCTTTTACTATTCTCACTGTCAATTCTATCAGAATCTTCCCCAATATAATCTCCTCTTCTTTTTCGACCATGTCCATTATATATGCTAGCAACTCAACTGGAATACTTTCCCCCTCCAACTGGTTATATCTAATGAACTGCTAGCACGCCACGAAACTGTTTTTTTCCCAAATATTGAGAACACGTTCAACCAAATGGAGATAGATAGCGTTGAACTTAGCATCCTTTTTGACTGTCTGAAGATTGAATATTTTTCCATTGTGCGTATTATGAGTTTAAATAAGCAGTTCGATAAGATATATTGCATATTATCTTATTCGTATTACTTCTGTAGCATAATATTCTTTCTATGCTGGCCAAATGCTGTGCACGCGAACATATATATTGACACAAATATTGTTTATTTTGTAGGATTGACTCTTAATAGTCCCGGTGATCTGGCAATTAGTCTTGGAACCAGTGATACTGTAAGTAGCTCTCTCCCATACCCCCCATCTCTCTGTCTTTCTTATCATGCTCGCGCACGCGTGCCCACACATCATGGCTCTTAGTTTTAATTGCCAAGTTGATACTGTTTTGTTGTCTGGAAATGCTGTACAACAAATAAGTTTAAGAAGTAAATGCATACGTAGCCTAAAGTTTCTATTTTATGTTCTAAGAGCCCATGGAACGTGGTCTGTAAACATAAATTTATTTATGTTCAAGAATCCATATACCTGACCCTACTTATAGTGGGAGAAGACTTCACCATTTTTTTAGCAAACTCTTTTATGAGATGGAGTTAGGACCTTTACTTATAAGAGTGGCCCAACTAGATCTGTTCTATAAACTCGTACTACTGAATCTTTTAATACAAAGGAGTCAAGACCTTTACTTATAAGAGTGGACCAACTAGAACACAAATAGATTACTTTGCGTTGAGGAGAAGAGATCGGTTGTGTTGTAAAGACTGCAAAGTAATCCCAGGAGAGAGTTTGACAACCCAACATCGCTTGTTAGTTTTGGATGTGCAAAGAAAATGGATGGTAATGAAAAGGAGGGTTCCTAAGATCACTAGAACTAGATGATGGAATCTTCCACTGAAGCAATCGAGCTTCAAGGAGAAGATTTTAGAAGACTTATCTTGGGATTGTAGCGGAAGTGCAAACGAGATGTGGGAGACAGTAACATCTTGTATCCGAAAGGTAGCCAAAGAGATGCTAGACGAGTCAAAGGGAGGAGCTCCAAGTCAAAAGGAGGCTTGATGGTGGAGTGAAGGGGTGCAAGAGAAGCTAAAAATTAAAATAGCATGCTTTAAAGCTATGTCTAAAGATAGAATAGAGGAAACTGTCATAAACTACAAAATAGAGAAGAAGGAAGCAAAGAAGGCTGTAAGCGAAGCTAAGTCAAAAGCTTATGCAGTTTTGTATAAAAATCTCAACTCTAAGGAGGGACAAAAGGATATATTCAGGTTGGCCAAAACAAGAGAAAGAAAGACCAAGACCTTTCTCAAGTGAGATGCATTAAGGACGGGGAAGGTCACATGCTTGTTACTCAGAAGGATATAGAGACTAGATGTGAGCAATACTTCCATAAACTTTTCACTGGGGAAGAAAATAGAGAGATCAATTTGGACGATCTAGCTAGTAGTGAAAGTTACTTGAATCGTGCAAGCTATAGACGAATACATAGAAAGGAAGTAGAGGAGGCTTTGAAGGTTATGAGACCTGGAAAGGTGTAGGACCGGATGACATCCATGTAGAAGTATGGAGAGTTTTATGTGAGCGCGGTTTGACTTGTCTTACGAATCTATTCAATGTTATTTGACGAAGCAAGGAAATGCCTGAAGATTGGAGGAGGAGTATCGTGGTGCCTCTTTATAAGAATAAAGGAGACATTCAAAATTGTTCAAATTACAGAGGTATCAAGCTGATGAGTTACACTATGAAAATTTGGGAACGTGTGATCAAAAGATGGTTGAGGCAAGTTTTCAAAGTAAAAGAAAATCAATTCGGATTCATACCAGGTCGCTCAACTATTGAAGCCATCCATTTGCTGAGGACAATGAAGGTTATGAGACATGGAAAAGTGTAGGACCGGATGACATCCATGTAGAAGTATGGAGAGTTTTAGGTGAGCGCGATTTGACTTGTCCTACGAATCTATTCAATGTTATTTGGCGAAACAAGAAAATGCTTGAAGATTGGAGGAGTATCGTGGTGCCTCGTTATAAGAATAAATGAGACATTCAAAATTGTTCAAATTACAGAGGTATCAAGCTGATGAGTTACACTATGAAAATTTGGGAACGTGTGATCAAAAAAAGGTTGAGGCAAGTTTTCAAAGTAAAAGAAAACCAATTTGGATTCATGCCAGGTCGCTCAACTATTGAAGCCATCCATTTGTTGAGGACAATGGAGATTTATAGAGCTAAAAGGAAGAACCTCCATATGATCTTTATTGATTTGGAGAAGGCTTATGATTATGTCCCACGAGAGATATTGTGGAGAGTTTGGAGAAGAGACAAATACCTGTCTTATACATTAACCTCATAAAGGATATGTATGATAGGGCTTTATCTTGTGTGAGGATCCCATCTGGGAAGACTGACTATTTTGACATCAACATTGGTTTACATCAAAGTTCAGCTTTGAGTCCATTTCTTTTTACTTTGATTATGGACGAGTTGACAAGTCACATTCAGGATGAGTTACCTCGGTGTATGTTATTTGCTGATGATATTGTGTTGATTGATGAGACTAGAGATGAAGTAAATGAGAAGCTTGAGGTTTGGAGACATGCATTAGAGACTAAAGGATTTCGTATAAGCATGGCTAAGACGGAATATATGGAGTGCACCTTTGATGGAAGAATGTTGAAGGAATCAAGGTGAAGATTGGTGACGATAACATTCGGAAGAGAGACTCTTTTAGATATCCGGGATCTATTTTGCAACATGATGGGGAAATTGATGGAGATGTTACTAATAGAATAAATGCATGCTGGCTAAAGTGGAGAGGAGCCTCTGCTGTGCTCTGTGATAAGTTCCTTTAAAAATTAAAGGAAAGTTTTACAAAGCAGCCATGAGACCTGCTATGCTCTATGGATCTGATGTTGGCCTGTGAACCATAGACATATACAGAGAATGACTGTAGCAGAAATGAAAATGCTAAGGTGGATGCGTTGACACACACGTAAAGATCGGATTCGGAATGAGGCAATCAAAAAGAAAGTTGTTGTAGCTCCGATCAAGGCCTTAAATGTCGGTTTCGGTCACCATTTCGGTATCGACCAAAACAGAATTTCGATGGAATTTCGGTGGAATTTCGACCGAAATTTCGGTCATTTCGGTCATTTTTTGTACTAGGACCCCCATATTTCGGTCATTTCGGTCATTTCGGTCGAATTTCGATTTCGACTGGATATCGATATTCGACAGAAATTCGACCGAATTTCGCTGAAATTTGAGGCCATGGCTCCGATCGAGGATAAGATGCGAGAGAACCGCTTAAGATGGTTTGGTCATTTGCAAAGAAGATCAACTGATGCACCAGTTAGGAGATGCGAATATTGGGATATTGAGCAGAGAGGGCGAGGACAACCTAAGTGTTGGTAAGAGACTATACGAAGAGATCTTAGTTTTTTGGATATAAGTCCGAGATTGACCCAAGATAGATCTGAATGGAGGCGAAGAATCCATGTAGCCGACCCTACTTAATTGTGGGAAAAGGCTTTGTTGTTGTTGTGTGTCTTTTATGAGATGGAGAATAGCTATTAATAATTAAAACATTGATGCTGAAGAAAAATAACAATCATGAAATTATTAAACTGATTAGGTTATGATTCCTAAATGGTTTTCCTGATCTATGGGATAGAAGAAATGAATAGGAGGCATCTAGATCATTTTGCAGCAGTAGGTAGCATAACGGTAGTTTGTAATAAGTTAGGTAAGCATCCAACTTCTGTAAAGTAGACGGGATTGCTTCTTGTTGGAGTTTGTAACATATTGGTAGTTGGATCTCTCCAAAATCCAATAACTTCCCCCACTCATATTTAGTCCCACATCTACTATTGTGGGAATTCATTGTTTGTGGGGCTATATAGCCCCATACCCCCTACATTTATTGGGAGATTCAATATAGAAGATCCATCCCTTTGAGGCCTCATTCCGTGGTTTCATCCCGCTCCTCACGTAGTTGGGTTCCACGTAAAATCAAAGCATCCACTTTTATATTTTTTATGTTTCTTGGCCTTGATTATCAATTTACTCCTGCATTTATATTTCAACATGATTTCATTGCAATTTGATTTTGCGAGTCAAATATTCAAGTTTTGATTATGAGTATTTTGTTCATGAAAAGTATTTTGTTCATGGTTGAAATTATGTTCATGTTCTTTCAGTTCTTCAAGACTCAGAAGAACATATTTTTCCCCACAGATTTGATTTTAGGGTTTGTCATATAACATGTTTTACTTCTGCGAAAGTTTTCTTGAAGAAATGATTAGGGTTTTGATCGATTATGACACCCTCTTCAATCCATGTGCACCCTCCGCTGATGGCGCAAGATAAAAAGATCAGGTAGAGGCGATGCACGACTGCTCGTGTGTGGCCGCTCCACGCTTGAGGATCCCTAAAGCACTCAGTGGTATGGTTCCTCTCAGAATCCTGCTGCATACAATAAGAAGGAGCCCTCGGGAGCTCTCGAGGAAGCCCCATGAGGCGACATAGCAGTGGGACTCCCGCTGCTGCTGTCACGTGATGAGGAAGGCACCATCGAGGGCGGTGCACGGTATGCAAGAATAACAAGCACGAGGGACTACTGCTCCAGGCGCATGCACACCTCTGTGCACAAATCAAAGGACTTGAGGGGATATCGACTCCCATCGGTGAAACTCAACAACGACAGCTTTCTGATTGAGCGATGGGTTCCCTCAAGGGAAATCTTATTTACAAAAATGGAAGAGACAACTCTTCTTCTCTTAAAGAAGAGGGTTCTAACGGGCTTTATTTTTTTCGAGGTTTTTCTTTCTGGGCCCAACTGGGTCACCGTTCAAGAAAAAAATACAAAAAAGGAAGAAGGGCTGACGTTGGGGCTGCTGCTTGCTGAAAAGGACTCTGCTATCTCTGCTGTTAAATGGACCTGAGGCCCATTCCTTTTTTTATTTATTTCCATACACATTTAATTTTGCTTAAATGGGCCTGAGACCCATCTCTAACTCCTGTAAGAGAAAAAAAAGTTGATCCAACATTATAAAGAGAGAGAGAGAGAGACCAAAGTCTGTAAATAGAAAGGCAACCAAAAAAAGGAGAATAGAGATAAAAAAGAAGAGATTGAAAAAAATACAGCTTTTGAGAAGAAAAAAAAGAAAGGCTAATTCAAAGAAAAGGAGGAAAGTCGAGAAAAAAATTAACGACTTGACAAAAAAGAGGAGAGTTTTTTTAATAAAAAAGGCTATCGTACAAAAAGAAGTCGTATGGAGAAAAAAGAGAGAATAATTGAGAGAAAAAAAGAGACGACTATAAAAAAATAGAATGATTTGTGCTAAAAAAAGAAGCACAAAGAAAAGGAAAAAATGCATGTTTTGTTTTAGTTTCTACCTACTTGATGATTCATGCTCTTATTCTATCAAGTATGGGAGAAAGGGGTAGTTATATATGGCATATATTCTTCTTCTTGAGATGTATCTACAGGACTTCAATTGCCCGTTCATGACTGACAGGCCGACACTCCAGACTACTACTGCTATTAGTCGTCTTCACCGAGCATCGACTACTTCGTCAGGACGTCTCTATCCTCGATTACTACTCCGCGCTGGACTTTCTTCCTTTACTATGACTCTACTCCAGGCACAACCTGGTTGTCTCATTGACTACTACAGACACGACTGATATTCTTTCCAGGTGACCTGATCGTTGCAGACCTATCTTGGAACGAGGTCTTCTACCAGTAGTGGTTACTTCAAACAAGGTGTCTCTATCGTCGTTTCTCTTAGATGTATCGTGTGAAGATATGTTGTATGCTTTCTTTCATTGCAAGCTGCAACTTTCTTAGCTCTAGCTTGAGGGAGAGGGTTGGAGTATGTAACCGACGAGTAATTGGATCTTTCCAAGATCCAATTACCTTCCCAATCATGTTTAGTCCCACATCTACTATTGTGAGAATTCGATCTATCAGTGGAGCTATACAAGGAGCCCCAAACCCCCTGTACTCATTGAGAGATTCAATATAGAAGATCCGACCTGTTGAGGCCTTTTCCATTGGTTTCATCTCACTCCTCACGGAGTAGGGTTCCACGTAAAATCCGAATGTCCACTTTTATATTTTTTATATTTCTTGTTCTTGATTATTAATTTTGCTTCCATGTTTATATTCAACACTTCTTTATTGTTTCTAACCTAAATAACAATGGACACGATAGACTTGAAATGAAATAGAAAAAAAAACATCTATAAGTTTAGAGTAGTTAAGACGTATGGGCATTTAAGAGTCTATTTGATGCACTAAACACTATATAATTAGGTAAAAATTATCTTTGTATGTGTAAGTTTCTAACTAGTTACAAACAGTTATATGGGAGAAATGGGCTATATAGTTCAGAATGCCCCCTCATGTCTGATGATGTTTGGAGCTATATTCATGGCATGCAAGAGGCATGATGATATGGGTGATATGCCAACAATTCAGACAAAAAAATTCTCCCCCTACGTTCCACTGAAACCATGGAAAAATGACATTCTATGTATACAGGACATGATGAGGGCATAATATGCTATCATGTCTTGCGATGCAGATCAAATATCACCGAGAGGATGGAATTAGAGGAGGGAAGAAATGCGAAGCATGCATGTAGCAAGAGATATTTAGAAGAGGAGGAAACACATGCAACGTGTGAGGGATGAGCAAGGGAGAGAGAATATGAAGAAACTCCAATTTTAATGTAACTCAATTTGTCTCTAAACAATGCATACCAACTCCTTTATATAGATAGGTGTGGGATTACAAAACAATATAATAAAATAGTAAAAACTCTAACAACTCTATACTAATTCCTAAAGTAATTCATCTTAAATAATTAATTAGAGATCACATGCAATCTTAATTTATTTAAATAAAATGCAAGGGGCTCAAATTGGACAGAAACGTGAAGAGACAATAAACCTTGCTTTAGCACTAATCCCTAATTTCATTTTGCATTTTCTCTTCAAAAAACTTGTTTAAGTAAAATGTGAAGATTTTGTATCAAGGCTAATGCGGAGAATTTATGGGATCGACAAAGTGTTGAAACCTGGCAACATTCACAAACCCTCAACTTTATGACATGGAGTTACGAAGATTGTGCCAGAGATTACAAAGAAGTTGCAAACTGTATTGAGTGATGGAGAGACCTTCATGATGACTGGTTGGGCAATGACCCACTTAGAAGCCATTTTCCCCGCTTGTTCGCGCTTGCGGAGGACCGGGAGGTTCGAGTACAATGTATTTGGGTGCAATGCGTGTGGATGCCAACTTTTACGGCGAAGCTTTCAGAGCAGAGGCTAGGTGACTTCTTGGCATTGTGCAACAAATTGGCGGAATTGGAGAGCCCAACACACGGGAGGGATTATTTTATTTGGAGGGATTGTAAATTCTCTATGAAGAAGGTATATTGTATTTTTGAGGATGACCACTTTGAGGTGCACGGGCACCTTAAGCGAGATGCTACAATCATTTGGAAAAGCAAGATTCCCAAGAGAATTAAAGTATTCTTGTGGTTAACTAGACTTGGTCGCGTGCTTACCAAGGACAACATAGGATACTCCGTGCTGGTGATCGGACACGTGATAGATGCTTTGCCGAAACATAGGATTTGGATTATCTTTTCTTCACATGTTGCTACTCGTCTCAAGTGTAAAGGATGGTAGGGATCCCTTGGCTTAATGTGGGCAATAGCGTGCATTTCTGACGTTTCATCAGGACGATATGTGGAAACTCACATGATGATGGCTTGTTTCTGTTTGCAGTTCATGCAATTTGGTGTGCGCGAAATGAGCTTATTTTGCGTAATCAGTCTTTTTACAATGAGAATGTATTGGACCATTGTAAGGATGTTTGTTCGGCCTAGTTGCATGTGAGCTAAATCACGAATGATCCCTTGAGGTGGGTCCCAACTCAGGATGCCACCCTTGTAAAAAAATTCATCTCCTGATGAGTTGCTCGATTATCGGACATGTTATGTAAATGCTTGATTTTGGTGCACCTGTATTTGTGTAGAAGAACAAATTTGGTGTATAAGACGGAATCCAAATTGTTACAGTGAAGTTCTTGTGATTGCTATCCACTTGCACAAGATCATATTTAAGGAGCTGATGCTGTCATCTTCAATGTGTGTGCCATGGATTTTCGAGAAGCTGATTAATCATTTTCTCCCTAAGTTAATTTGATGATTTTGTAGTATAAGTCAGACAAAATTGATTAGAAAAAAATCGGCATTAAATAATTCAAGATATGATGTGTATCTTTGCGAAGAGATTGTGATATACCTTTTATTTTACTTGGCAAGAAACAAAGGTCGAGCTTAAGGAGGTGGTGAAGTTTTTAGTTATCGAGTCTAAGTAAAATTTGATATTTTTAATCCTATGTAAACACAACTAAGTGTAATGCGAATACTATGATTGGAATTAAATGCAACAGAGAATGTGAATATATGCTATTAATGCACATGCGTGGATGCAATGATTTTTGTGTTTACAAAGGTCGAGCTTAAGGAGGTGGTGAAGTTTTTAGTTATCGAGTCTAAGTAAAATTTGATATTTTTAATCCTATGTAAACACAACTAAGTGTAATGCGAATACTATGATTGGAATTAAATGCAACAGAGAATGTGAATATATGCTATTAATGCACATGCGTGGATGCAATGATTTTTGTGTTTTGATTTTTTATATATTTATTTTTTTATATATTTAATTTTTTATTTTATTTTTATATTATTTTTTAAATTTGCAAATCTAAAAAATAGTATAAAATATATAAAAAAAATTTAAGATGCTTTTCCTTTTTAAATTTATGATTTTGTAAAATTCTTGAAGCCCTCTGATAGACGCCCAACGAAACATGTCATGAGAGAACGTACGTAGATTCTTCCAAAGTGCAACATGCTGGTCAATATCCTCTGAATGATCTGCTTCATGTACTACAATCTCCAGAGCAGTTGCACACTCATCCTGTAAAGTCTCATACTGTACAAAAACATCAATAGTGCCATCAAGAAACTAAATGTTCAGGAATTACTTGGGATGTATTGGATGACGAGGAAGACACAAGAGCAGTAGGTTTAGTAGTCGGCCTACGAATGTACACACGAGGCAAGATCTGAACCATATGAGGTATGGTAGGAGAATAAGGTGAAGGAGGATGTGGAATGTAAATGCCTTCATCAGTCTCAGAAGAAGTCATCCTATCATATGTGGGAGAAAGTTACATAACGGACTCAAAGAATGTGATGTCAACACAGACATAATACTTCGTCTGATAGGATCAAACCACCAGTACCTTTTTCGGGTCCGATAGTAGCCAATAAAGGTACATTTGATAACTCTAAGGGAGAGTTTCACTGCCGGAGTCAAAAGATGGACAAAGTCCACACATCTAAAGACATGCAGTGTTAGAAAGAAGAGGTACATTAGGAAATGCAATCAAATAAGTGACCTTTTCTCCTAACACGGAAGATGACATAAGGTTGATGAGGTAGCAAGCATTGAGGAAAACATCTCCCTGGTAAAAGTGAGGAGCATGACTCTGTATCGGGAGATACCTGGTAACATCAAGGAAATGACAGTTTTTGAGTTCAACACTAGGCACTGGAGAATCCCAAGAGACTTAAAGAACTACGATAATTGACTAGTACAAAACTTCAAGGCATTGCCAGAACAAAAATTCTTAACAGTAGCAGAAAATATTCTTTATTTCAATGATAAAAGTTCGCATAATAGAACCAACCTCAAACTTATTTTTAATAGAAATATCCAAGAAAGTTTGAAAAAATCATCAACAACGACAACATAAAAGCTATGCCACTTGTGATTAGGAACACTACTAGGACCTTAAATATCAAAATGCAACAACTTAAATAAAGAATTATTGCTATGACTTTGATGATTTGAGAAATTTGGTATGATGATGCTTTCGAAGTTTGCAAGCCTGACACTGAAACATGAACTGAGATGAGATCTGTGGGATGACTTTATAAAACTTCTCTAGAGGAAGGTGCCACATATACGAGAAGACTGATTCAATAGGAGTAGAAGATATGCTGTAAGGAGACTCGACCAATATGTAGAGCCTCCCTTGCTCATGACCACATCAAATCACCCTTCCCTTGAGTATACTGGAAACACAAGAGAAGATGGGCTAAAAACGACACGATAATTCATATTCTTGGTAATCTGACTGATAAACAATAAAGTCATAGAAAATTTGGTGCGTGTAGCATACTCTGCATATGCATGAAAGGTGTCAACTGAATCTCGCTGTAGAGAAAAGTTTGAGAAGAATGACTTATCTTATTCAATCGGGTTAGGGTTTCTTATATAGTATGAAATCCTAGCGAGGCAAAAAGAGAAAATTACATAGATGCCCTAGTTACACGACTCAATAAATATAAAGAGGAATAATTCTGTGTGCTAGATGTGTTTGACAATTTAATTTGAATTGTAAATTTTGCATCACAAGATGGGTTGTGATTATGTTTTAGGATTCATGGGCTAAAAGTGATGTAAATTGTGCTGTGCTGGTTGGCCGATGAGGTTTGAATCAGTCGATTTTCCAAATGTTAATCCACTTTATCGTAGTGAATATCATAGTTGGAGTTTCTGAAAAGAGTTTTATATGATTTATTTTAAAGGACATGCAACAATAATAATTATTTGCCTAACCGACATGCTTCAATAATTTCTCAAGATTTTTGGGATAACTAGGAAGCCTAATCCTAGTTTGCAAGGACACATTTTTCCTAATCCGGTTGACCCAACATGCTACATGGTGATGTTATGCTACAAAAATGGGTCTCTAACAAGAGAAGGTTAGTATTTGACTGATCGTTTAAGTTGGTAATCTAAGTTTTTTCAGACCATTTTTACTAATGAAGCGTGGTTTGATTTCAGATGTGCGCAATCATAGTGCAGAAGGCTCTTGGGATGTATTTAACAGGATATTGGAGGAAACACCTCCTTTGAATGGTTTGTCCTTTTTTCATTTTAACTGAATAAAGTTAAAGTTGACTTTCACCTTTCATGGTGGTTTGATTTTTTAGCACTTTCAACATATTATAATCATATTAAAGTTTCTAACTACTAGCTTCTAGCTTGCACTTGATGCATATCACATTACCAAATATTGACCTACCAAGTTATCTATATAATTTATTCTGCAAATTATTTCTTTTAAATCAGATGGAAAACTGGGATTTTATTACAAAGAACATGAGATCCTGCCCCCTATGCCTGGTAAGCAAAAATCTGTTCTACAATCTCTCCTTTTACTTTGTGATCTTTTAAGATAGATCGCTAAAAGTTGGATTCCTAATTCAAACTTGAAATCATGTTTTCTCCCTAAGGTTCTTTTTGGACTTGGGAGTTAGAAGGACAAATTTTAGATTTTAAGTTAACCCATGAATTACTTCAAATGTAAACCTATTTGAATTATAGCACTGGGATTCTATAATGGAAAAATAGTGATGTTTTTGTACAGTAACTGATTTTTCTAAATGATCGGTGAGATAAATGATTTCATGATGCGAAGTATTTCACACCATTTGACACAATGGATCGGAAATGATTGGAATATAATGAATGGAGGAGTTAATCGAGATTAAACAATTGTCGGTTGATCTGTACCTATCTGTGACTGGTTCCTTTGGTTAAGGAATCAACTTCCTTTGTGGGTTTTAACTCATGAATTAACCTCCAATTCAATCAGAGGCTAAATGTGTTTATAACATGACTTTGGATCAGAGCACGCAGCATCTAATATTTGATTTTTTTTGTAGAAACTATTCTGCCTTCATAATTTTTTTATTCTGAATGATTCGGCCGGGCATTCTTTTTATAATTTTAATGAAATGTATAAATTTCTGAAAATTACTATGAATGGCAGCTGGATTCTATCGTTATGCTATTGAAAATATCAATGACGAGTCGTACGAAAATTCAGTTGAGCATGAAGTTGACAAGTTTGGCGCTCCTTCAGAGGTTGGTGGGCAAATTAGTTTTGTGCTACTTTTATGTCATATCTAGGTTTTAACAGTTAGTTATTGATACGAATATATTTGTTATGAGTCATGACATTTTCTTATTTACATCCTCTAGGTTAGAGCTATTATTGAAGGCCAATTTCTGTCAATGAGGGCCCATACTGAGAAGTTTGGCATGCCCGTTCCCCCAAATCGACTGATTGCAACAGGTGGGGCCTCATCGAATGAGAGCATTCTCAAGGCAGTTGCTATGATATTTGGTTGCCCTGTCTACACAGTTCAAAGGACAGGTACAATTCTTTGACTCGTAATTTTTTGCCGGTAATTTTATATAAGTATTTTCTGTGGATTAAAAGGGCAGTTTTTATAAAGAACAGCAGTTGATAACATAAGCTACTGACTGGGCTTCAGGATGGCTCATAAATAAAGTCTTTAATCTGTCAGTCCTAGTTTACATGCTCTTGAAGTATGCAATAGATGGGTACCCCCACTCATGTTTAGTTCCACATGAATGAGTGGTGAGACTTTAGTATGTCTGTGGGGCTATGTAAGAAATCCCACACTGCTTGTACTCATTGAGAAATTGCAATACGATCCGGTCCGTCAAAAACAGACTCCTAGGCCCTCCATCTAGACGTCATTTTTTTAACGGTCGCAGGATTTTTTAAATCGACCATGTTTGGATGGAGGCTGTAGGAGTCTCTGTTTCTGATGAAATTTTAATAGAATGTGAGAGGGATATAGTGATGAATATACACATTTTTATTTTCCAAAAAAATAAAAAAATTTGGGGGAAAATGGGGGTGGGAGCAGCCCGTTGGCTACTCCCTGGGAGCATCCCCATTTCTCTCTCTCTCTCTCTCTATATATATATTTGTGACCCATATGTGTATGCTATTTTCGTTTGTTATTTTGAGATCATGTTTAGGGATCTTTATAATGAGAATGATGAGGTTCTGATCTGATTTTTAATTTTTCTAACTTCGCAAGTCTAGTGGATCATACTCTGTGGTCTTGATTTGAGTGTGACCTCACTTTGTGTGGTCATGTTTGCAAAATGACCAGAGTAGAGATCCCTGTTTTTGCCATCACATGTTTGCCATCATTTTGTTTGACTCACTTGGTTTGAGTGTAACTCACATGTTTGCCATCATTTTGTGTGGTCCCTATCTTTTGTTTTGCTCAGATTTTTCATGTGTTCCATATGGACTCCAGAGTAGAGATCCCATTTCCTATGCCATGTGGGCTAGAGTTTTCATGTGATTTCATAGGGACTCAAGAGTAGAGATCCCATTATCTGAGCCAGTATAAGAGAGACCAAATTCTTCGATGAGGAGACTTTTCAGACTCCATTCTCCAGCGATCGTGGACTCCGATGAGGATGTCTCCACGCCTTTTTCAGTTCGACCCTTTCAGAGATGGAGCAGTTGTCTACATGTTGTCGCAGGCCGAAGTACTCTGACGAGGAGACTCATTTCAGTTGCAGTGTCTCTTATATGCGCAATACATAGCACATGCTCTCAGACGAGGAGATTCAGTTTGACTCATACTCCAGCTCGTTTGTTCCTCACCTGCACAACATGAGAAGCAACGTCCTCGACAACAACCGGCAGTTGTGTTTGCGTTGAGTTGATATTGTCCGTAGTGTCCTGTAGCGTGAGTTGAAATTTCTTTTTATTTGTCCAAGCTGAGCATTGCATGCTCTAGCTTGAGGGGAAGTGTTAGAGTATACATCACTTATATGTGTAGATGGGTAAATGGATCCTTCCAAGATCCATTTAACACATCTAGTGTTTAGTCCCACAGCTACCAGTGGTGTGACTTGGAGGGTCTGTGGATGCTATATAAGAAGCCCCAGACCTCCTGTATCAGATGAGAAAGTGCAATGCATACATCGGCCCTTTGTGGCGTTCTCCCATGGTTTCATCCCGTTCCTTAGGAAGTAGGGTTGCACGTAAAATCCCGGCGTTCCTCAAACTTTTATTCTTTTCTCTAATATTTGCTTCCACATTCTTATTTTCTTACAATTAGCATTATAGAGCTTTAGTTGAACATGTAGTTAATGTTGATTCTTGGTCAAACTACATGGAGACTATGCTGAATTGTGATCTTAAAATCAACTATCCTACTTTTCACTCCTTGCAAGAATTTTTAAAAGAGATGGATGTTGATGCAACACGATTAGGTTATCGTGATACATCATGACATCAGAAGAATCACGAATGAAACTACCCTATATATGACTTAGATCTAGCGATCATAGTCTTTACACTAAAGATATGATGGCATTTACCTGTATGTGGTCACATTCGAGATTTACATGAACCATAAGGGCCACAAATATCTTTTAAAAAAGCGAGAGTTGAATATAAGGTAGAAGCGATGGATGGCATTAAAAGACTATGGTTGTACAATCTCTTACCATCTTCGTAAGCGGAATGCCGTTGTAGATGCCTCAAGTACATAGATCCACAACAGGGGGACAACGAAATGATTACATAGTTGGGATGCGTTCACGACAATACATAAGGGCGCCTTTTTAACAATGTGATAGATAGTGTAACTATACTAGCAAGTACGACGAATGGTAGGACATGGTTGTCTGGGGCCTGTAGGTAAAGAATAAGCTATAGAATAAGGACGATCTTGTTTGTGACCCCACAAGTGAGGATCTAAGGAGAGATATTTCGGATGAGATGCAAATTTCTAATTAGCTCTTAATCCACTCTTTACCAAGATGTACCGGGACATTTGGCTGCACTTCTGGTGGGAGGGAATGAAATGAGATGTTGCAAATCATGTCAATCGTTACCTCACCAATCAAGTAGTGAAGTGAATGCAAAACAGAAGCACCCCCAAGCTTTCTTGCCTATAATAATCAAAGGTTGGTTGATTGTGACCTAATCAAAACCTTTGTTTTCCCAACTCATGACCTTAGAAAGAGAAGCTAAAACATCCTGGGCTAGATCTAAAAGTTCCTTCAAC
The DNA here is from genome assembly GCA_037367405.1 of Ottelia alismoides. Lineage (NCBI taxonomy): Eukaryota > Viridiplantae > Streptophyta > Magnoliopsida > Alismatales > Hydrocharitaceae > Ottelia > Ottelia alismoides. Next base: position 206,061 of record JAZKJV010011711.1, on the reverse strand, counting down.
CCATCTTCGTAATTGAAACCAATGGTCAAGTCGTGTAACAATTGCAAAAACTTTTTGGAGTTGAGGGTGATAATTGGGCTTCAGCCTTGATTTAGCCCTCCATGTAGGGATGAGTATTTGGTCGGGTTCCTTCGGGTCAGAGATGACCTGACCCAAGGCCCATTTAATTTATTGGGTCGGGCCATGACTCGTGAACTTCTATTACAACCAACCCATGGCTCGACCCATCCCAATTAACATTGGTTCAGGTTCAGGTTCGACCGATTCGTTAAAATGTTTTTTAGGATGGAAGCAATGAGAAGTAATAAAGGTAAGTGAAAGAGCATACACTAATGACATAATAAGGAGGATGAATATACATCGCTAGAATTATATGTATAAGATGGAACAATTTGAAATTAAGTTAATTAACAATTTACAAATAAGAAATGTACTATACGAGATGCTCATAGGATGAACAAGGAGATGCGTTTAAGTCGTCATATAGTAGGAAAATGATGTAGCAATAAAGATGAAGGGAAAATCTTATTATGTGTTTGTGTAGGAGAAAAGAGTAAACATACATGTACATACATAGTAGAGATTTATTGAAATTTATAAGAATTGAAATACACTTGTATGGAATCATGGATTTTTATATGGGCCATTTTATTGGACCCTCATTTGGGTCGGTCAGTGTGCTTGTGGGTTTGAACCGAGGTTGCCCAAACTCGACCCATTTATTTAATTGGCCAAAATTTTGGTCCAAGCCCGACTGATGTAAATTGGGCTCAGGTTCGGGCGAGACTCATTGGTCAGGTGCGTAGGGTAGGTCGCGCCGGCATAACCCAATACTCAACCCTACCTCTAAGGCTATCTTTGGTTGGAGCTCCTTGCAGTTATCAACTAAATAACCAAGCTTTTGTAGTAGTGCAATTATTTTCGCCACTACCATGGGTAAGGATCACGTCATGCATAAAGAATCAACATCATAATCAATGATCTTACCATCATCACCCTTTTTAGCCCTCCTTGGCATGATTATGGTAGCATGTTTCCTCAAGGGTGGAGCTTGTCAAAATTGAGAAACTTATGATGTTTTCGATTGAAGATTGATGCCTCCAAAAAATCCGAATCCACTCTTCTAAACTTTTCCCTAATGTTACACATAATCATTTGAGGACTTTGTCTTCATTGGCATGGTAGCCCAAGTCTTGCCGCTTAAAATTTGATTGCTCGCTATAAGGTAACTCCAGTCATTTCCCCTATTGATGATTGTCTATCCCATATGTGAGTTGGTAAATTCTAAGTCGTAACCTTTTTCTTCTGGCTGAACATGGTGCAAGAATGTTCCATATGAAGTAAGCAATCTTCTTCATGATGATTAACAATCAATTGGAACTTTGTGGATACGGAATTGCTGATCCAAGTCTTAACATGATTGTCCTTGAGATATCACCGATCCCATGCAAGATGCTCCTCTCTGTGGTTTTCTATTTCGTACCTCAAAGATAGCCAACACATCTACAACCAATTATTCCCATTTCTGTTGTAGCTGCCTAAAGCTGATAATTGTCCTTTGTTATCTTAGTGGTTGTGATCTAGACCCTCATGTTGTAAGAAAACCTCATAGACGAGGTTGCCATACCTTGCTTTCTCTGGCGTCTAACTTTTCAACCCTATTTGTCGTATCCATATCAGTGATGGATCGTTAAGAAAAAGTGATCGACCAAAGTCAGATGGAAACTCAATTAATTGATCAAGCTTGAAGTTGAATCGATCATACAGAAAGTAGCCCTAGGAGATTGATCATGGCTATCAAGGTGATTGACAAGAGAACCAGCAATAAAAGATCTATATAGGCAATGATGGCTACATAAATTGATCGATCATAATGAGTAACAGTCTTTGCTAAAAAGCACAAGTGTATGATCATCTAGACTAGTGTGATCGATCACAGTGTTCGGTTGGATGAGAACGTGGAGGCAGCGATGAGTTTTCAGATTGATCTAAGGAGACAATGATGATGCTCTAGAATGGAACGAAATCCCACGAAGCACCCTAAAAGGAGGCAAATTTAGTTTCTCCACAAAACAACCGAACAACCTTGTGTTGGAGACCTTGTCATGGGGATAGAAACTCCAATCACACATAACCAATAACATGGATATATCAATTCATACCAAGTATACGGAGAGCACTCACAAAGCTTCAGCCCTTGATTGAATTGGTCCAGATACCATGTAGAAAAGTAATCTCATAATTACACAAGGATTTATGTGGAAACTCTTCTATACAAGATGGAGAAATCTATGGAAGCTTGGATCTAGCGACCTCTCGTTAAGTAACTCTTTCCACTAAAGTGGATGCACTTTATATAAGTTCAGGGTTAAAGCAAAGCCACACCCAGGATCTCTTTGACCTCAATACAATATCCAGACTAGGAGGGGATGGGATCTGATCTACGACTCTACAAGTAGAAGGTTGGCATTGTTATAAGAGCAGTTGCTATATTATATATGTTGTACCTAAGTAATCTTTTAGTTTTTTCCCCTTAATGATGATGGAATGAATCAGATTTCATGGTCCTCTAATTTATACGATTTCTTTGTCAACTGAGTTTTTGGTTACTTTGGTATCGTATTGATTCCGAAATTCCATACTAAAAATTGATTACAACCTAACCGATCATGGATTTCCATCCATCCATGAGGACCCATTTATGGATTTTAGATTGAGGCACATGTTCACCTTTCTAGTTTTTTTTTAAATTCTATAGAAGCAAGTAGGGGCCGTGATAAAATCTATAAAATGAATGATGTACCATAGAGATATATGCTAGCATCTATATGTTAATGCATTTATCTAAATCCTTTTTCTAATCTTCTGCAGATTCTGCTTCACTGGGGGCGGCACTGAGAGCAGCACATGGTTGGCTATGCAACAAAAAGGGTGGTTTTGTGCCTATATCAGACATCTACACAAAAACGTTAGAGAGCACATCTCTTGCCACAAAACTTTCCATGGAAGCTGGGGATACGGAAATCCTCCGCAAGTACACGGCTTTAATGAAAAAAAGGATCGAAATCGAGAATCGCCTTGTGGAAAAATTTGGTCGCAGATAAAACTGTGATGCCAAGTTCCTCAGCTATTATTTAGGCCAACTGTTCACTTGCTGCTGAGAAATATATCCACTAAAACATATAAAGAGATTTCCACCGCCGATAAAAGCTATTTAACAAGTAATAATTTCCCAAATAATGATTAGTGATTGCTAGAAGTGCAGTTGAAGCTAGCATTTTCATGTTCTTGAGTACTTTAAAGCCTGTGATTGTGAACCTGGTTAAAGTTATATATATCATTTTTTGATTCATTCAAGCTTTAAATGCTAAATTTGTTCATGCTTTCTGAATTGCACTTGGAGTGTTCTCGTTAGAGAATCTCTGTTGGGAGTTTCCTCTTGCAGTTGAAATTTTTTAGTAGTGCTCCTAGATGCATACATGGTTTATTTGCAAATGGCTCAAGCTGGCTCTGCACATTATGGACTTTACTTGCCTATCCCATTTTGGTTGGTATTCGATCGAAAGGATTTGAGGATCGATAACCAATACTGCAGATCTAAGCCCACACATAAGAGCACACAGACAAGGACCAAATGATTTTAAGTCAGGTATTTAGCTGCTCAGATCATGCGTAAAGAACCAGCCTTATGGAAATAAAAGGCCTTTCTACTAACTGAATGAAGCTGACATCGACCAAGTCTCAGTTGTGTAATCAGTAGAAGGGCAACATTTTTTGTGAATACCAGTATTTGGATGGTTGGAGGAGTTGGAATACAATATGATGTTAATTATTGTTTATAAAGTATTGAGTTAAAATTGCTGTATGATGTTGATTTTTAATTCTATGTTAAAATATAATAATTTTAATATAATTTGATAATAAGAAAACGTAAAAAAGAACTTTATAAATTTAGAAACAAGCCCCTTCAGTTATGAAAAATATCCAATGAACATGTTTATGCTTCCTATTTAGTCAATACATTTATTTACTGAATTATATATTGCGAGTGCAAAAATTCTCTGTTGCTCAAGGTTCATTTTCTTGCTGTGGCTATCATCGTCATTTCTGGTATACCATGTTATCAACATATTCGAATGTAGCCGCGAGGACTTATAAATTGAATAATTACTTTTACATTTAAATATTTTATTTTTGACTTACCTATAGTCCAAGTATAATTACATCCTTTGGTAAAATTAAATTTTTACTACCTATGCATCATTTTTCTAAATTTACAATATATCAGACCTTGCAAAGATCCAATTTTTGTGATTTTTGATATATTATTAGTATAATTATGTTTGAATTTATATGTAAGCCTAGATTTTTTTAATGGAGATGTTTTCTAAATCTGTTTATAAGATTGGACTATCAAAAACCTTGTTAATGAGAAAAAAGTTTTTTTAATAAATTAATTTTAATTAATACAATCAATGGTAAATATCATAATAAACTTTTTTTTTTGTAAAAGTCATGTCTTGGTTTGAGTGATGAAAGTATTTTTCTTTTGCATGTTTTTTCTTTTGAATTACACATAAATATTTTCCTTTTGTTATTTTCTTAAAGTATCTCAAAAATATATGATTAATTTATAAAATAATGAATAACTTTAACTTCATAAAATAAAAATACATTTCAACAATCTTGTTACAAAAAAAGAACAAATGCCATTGGGTAAACATGTTTTTAAAATTACTTAAAACATCTTTGTCAGGACTTCAAGTCAAATTAATCAATAATAAATATTATAGAGAGTACTCTACAACATCTTTCTCAATGTTAGTTAATAGACAACTCCTAAGGACATCATTCTCAATCTTATTATGAAATCTTAGATTATATGATTTTCATTACTGAAAATGCTCTTTTAGTTGTTGCACTGTCTTTCTTGTTTCAGCTAACTTTTGACAAAGATCTACTAGATTTGAGATACTTTTGAGATATGTTGTATAGTGGCATATGATTTATAATGTATCAATTGCTTTTGCGGTAGTAATATCTCATGATTTGTGAAATATTCAGGATAAAATTCCTTTATTAGTTTGCATATATCCATATTGTTGAATCGCTTGTACTCAACTCTACGATCTAAAGTGACACTTAGAGTAAGAAGATTGGTGTATCCTCATTGAATCGATTGTTTAATTTCAATAATTGGGTGTCTATCCTAGCATTAAATTTATATACTTAGAAGTGATGAAGCAATGTAATTTCTTGTATTTACCATGCGACCTTCTCCCGCTTCAAGAATAACGAGAATTTACATATGGAACTCAATGTTTCTTTTCTAAAAAAATAGTACAACTTTTTCATATAATGAATACCGGCCATTTTCTTGTGACTTTTAAAGGTGATCTTTTGTAGATGAAACATGTTGTAATGCACTCAAATAAGAAAGATTTCTCCGTTGTAAAAGTTGACAAAAATCTTTTATAACTCCCATGACATAGTCCATTATTTGCATGATACAAATAAATGCAAAAGATGTCAGTGTCTCACATGCTTCGTCCACCTCTCCACAAGTAATCATAACCTTCATTTATAAATATCAAAAGCACTTTACAAGTCGTAATGTATATTTTTTATAACTACATATAGATCTATAGTGAGAACTTCATCGAGTTTCACTCGAACGTGTTGTAGTGTACTAATTTGATTAAGTTTAGTATCTGATTGAACTTCATTAATAGAACTAGATATTCAACATCACCATTTCGAGTAGCTTATAATTTGTCATCAGTTTCAAATATGCATTGACTGTGTTGATAATTATATTTAGTTTACTGAAAAACTTGTGAATAGGAATCATCTCTTTTGAGGCTACAGCGAGAGCCAATTGAAGATGATAGGTTATACAATGCATATAATAAGCATATTTACTTTCATAACTAAAGTCTGCAACCCATTCCATTCACCATGCATGTTACTTGATCCGTCATATCTTGACGTCTTATTCTTTTATAATAAAGATGGTTTTGCAAGAGGCAAATAGTCTATCTTTAATGTCACAACTCTTATTTAAGGGATGTGAATTAGATCAAAAAATCTTTCACGTAACATACCATTTTTATCTAAAATCTAAAAACAATTGCCATTTGTCCTCTCTTTGATTCATCTATAGCTTCATAAATTATCACACAGAACGTTGCATCCCCGATCTTGTCTCGAATGGCATTTCTACAGTTATTGGCTATAATTTGAAGAATTTTCTTGAACATCAGGAATTGTATATTTAGCATTTTGGTGCATTTTCTAAGCATTTTTGGTGCATTTTGTAAGACGGCATTATCCACCTATTCATTATAAGATTCATCAAACTTTATTAATTAAATACAATTCCCATGATTACTTGAAAACAATCTTTCTTCATTGTCTCTAAATGCACATGATTGAAATGCTAGCCATCAAACAATATCAATTGTGGTCTTTGGTCATAATCAAATTTCTTGTATATGCTTGTCATCTTGTTTTTCGTTTTTCAAATACATTTTCAATATATTGTTATTTGGTAATTAAATTCATCAAACGTTCTTCAATCATATTTCATGTTGATCCCTTTCCTCCTTCTTCCAGTTATGAAATCCATCAATAGTGAAGGCATTTATGCCATGCTTAGAATAAGATTTACCACAAAAGAGATAACAACAGGAATAAAATGTTGCATATTTTGAAGGATTGACGATGAATGATATTTAAACCATGATGATTGAAAACATCAACATTGATCTCCATTGCTATTAAATGTATAATTTTTCATAACAAGCTGATAACGCCCCTAACTGATATACGTACAAACATCTCCTCTCTTTTCTGAGAGATAACCCCAAATCATCTAACTAGTCCTAGATCTCTTTATACTAATTTAACATCAATATTTGGATTTTCTGCTCACGGAACTTTACATTGTGGATAACGATCATCTTTACAATCACTAGAATCATGTAGATCTTCTTGAAAAATACTTTCATCAACCTTCTTAGAAAAATAGGCGGCAATTGTTATCTTAGAGATGTCTAATTTGAAAGGATTAACTATAGGGTGAAAAGTATATTGGCATAAAAGACACTTTATAGTATATTTTTCTGTAATTGCAAGATGCTTTACGGTGTTTCTAGGTCAATCAAAATACTCAAAAAATCTACACCCACAAAAATATTTATAAGAGGTTATATCGTTTGATTCAAAGATCCAATATTCCGAATAATCTTGCATAGGTAAGTCATTACATGTTTACTTTATTTTCTTATAGAAAGTTTAATTATGCAAAAGTAATTATATATATATATATATATATATATATATATATGATTTTTATCCAATGCGCACCGGGCCCATTAGCGTTTCGGTGAGCACCATTTTTAGGCCACACACGTGTATTACCAATTGAGTGGTTACCTATTTCGAAAGATGTTGTTTTTGGAAGGAGATTAATATGCAAAGAGATTTAACAATAAGTGATATTCCAATTATATTGCATCCTAAAAAATAGGAAGAACGTTTTGGAAAGAAAACATTCAAATCGATGATTTCTTGCAGAAAATCGAGATCCAAATACTCAGGTCAGTAATATATATACAATAATCAAGTAAATGGTTCTTGCGAGATCAGTAATATCCAAACAACGGTCAGTAATTTACATTCATTTTATTATATGGTGCAGAATTCAGTAATATACACACATTGGTCAAGTAAGTGTTTGTTGTGAAGTCAGTAAAATCATAACAAATGGTCAGTAATTTCTATATGTATTATTACTTTGAATAGAATTCAGTAATTTAGAGACAATACTCACGTAAATGGTTGTTGCGAGATCAGTACTATCCAAACAACGGTCAGTAATTTACATTCATTTTATCATATGGTGCAGAATTCAGTAATATATACACAATGGACAAGTAAGTGCTTGTTATGAAGTCAATAAAACCATAATAGATGGTCAGTAATTTCCATATGTTTTATTACTTTGAACAGGATTAAGTAATTTAGAGATGATATTCAAGTAATATATATAGTTATCAAGTAAATTGTTATTTGTGTTTAGTAATGTATATATACGATTCTCAAGTAATAACTACTATGAGATCAATAATAACAAAGTAATGGCCAGTAGGTCATGGGCATTGCTCAAGTAAGAAAGTAACTATTTGTTAATGCAATGCGCATTACATACACAATAGACTACTAATCATTTATTATGTTATTACTGATCTCACAACACACATTTACTTGACCTTTTTATGCATATTACTAAATTATGTACAATGTAACTATTTAGATGTAAATTTCTGATCATTGTCTTGATATTACCGATCTCACAACAAGCATTTACTTGACCGAATTATATTTATTACTATCATAACGTTTGGATCTTAATCATCCGTGTGGAATCATTTATTTGAATAGTTTCTTTCCAAAACCGTCTTCCAATTTTTAAGAACGCTGTATAATAGGAAATATAGGTTTTTTTTAAATACGCGGTAGCCTATAATTAGAAATATAGTTATTGCTAATACACGTGTATGACCCAGAATGGGTGATCACCGAAACGTTAATGGTCACATGGCTCATTGGATAAGCCCCCCTCTCTATATATATGAGTTTAATGGGGCTTCCCCCGTGCCATTTTCGGTATTTTTTTGAAAAATATCACCATGTATATTTATCTATATATCCCTCCTACATGTCATTCTAATTTCATCAGAAATAGATAATCATATGCCCTTCATCTAGAACATGTTGATTACAACAATTCTATTCTAGATGGAGGGCATAGGAGTCTCTGTTTCTGACGAAATTGGAATGACATGTAAGAGGGATATATATATATGAATATACATGATTTTATTTAAAAAAATGTCAAAAATAGGAGGCGGGTCAGCCCCTTTAAATCATATATTTATATATATGACTTTTCCAATGGACCATGTGCCCATTAGCGTCTTGGTGTGCACCCATTCTGGACCATACACGTGTATTAGTAATAACTATATTTCTAAAAATAGGTTAACACGTATTTAACAATTACTATATTTCCAATTATACAATGTCATTAAAAAAGGGAAGACGGTTTTGGAAAAAAAGATTCAAATAAATGATTTCGTGCGGATGATTAAGATCCAAACAACATGATAGTAATAAATATACTCCGGTCAAATAAATGCTTGTTGTGAGATCGATAATATCAAGACAATGATCAATAATTTATATCTAAATAGTTACCTTATATAGAGTTTAGTAATATGTATACAATGGTCAAGTAAATGTGTGTTGCAAGATCAGTAATATAATAAATGATTAGTAATACCATTATATATGTAATGCGCATTGCATTCATTTTATAATATTTTTTTCCTTTTTTGTCAACGAAGCATTCCATTTATTTAATTAATTCTTTTTTCCTTATGTGCATGTATTTAATAAATTCTTTTTCAAAGTACTATTTCCATATTAATCATATAGAAGGCGAATATGTTAATGATTATATGTTACTTTCTTACTTGAGCAATGTCCGCAACTTACTAACCATTTATTTTCCCCGAAGACTGACAACCAATCGATAGAGAGGGGTCCGTTTAGCCGCTCTGCTTTCTCTTAGAAGGTTCATCAGTGATGTGTGCACCTTTTTTGTTGGGCTTCCATATCATCAGGGCTAGTTCTGTGCGAGGCAAAGCGATGCGAGCCAGGATCCACCATCAAGTCCTGGGTGCCGAAACCACACGATTATATAGCCAAAGGGAATACGCCGCGCCTAATATCATTCCAAGCGCCAAGCTGACAGGCTTATGAACATGTGATATAAGACGTAGACATATACATTACTAAACACACAACAAAAATTTACTTGAGAACTGTATATATATTACTTGAGTATTGTGTCTAAATTATTGAATTATGTTCTAAGTAATAATACACATAAATTACTGACCATTTGTTATGATTTTATTGACTTCACAACAAGCATTTACTTGACATGCGTATATATTACGGAATTCTGTATCATGTAATCAAATGAATGTAAGTTACTAACGGTTGTTTTGGATATTACTGATCTCATAACAACCATTTACTTGACTATTGTATATATATTGCTGACTTGAGTATTTGGATCTCGATTTTCTACAAGAAATAATTGATTCGAACATTTTCTTTCCAAAACAATCTTCCTTTTTTTAGGACACGATATAATTGGAATACTACTTATTGTTAAATCGCTTTGCATTTTGTTATCCTTCCAAAAATGACATCCTACGAAATAGGTAACCACTCAATTGGCAATACACGTGGGTGGCCTACAAATGATGCTCACCGAAACGTTAATAGGCCCAAGCTCCATTGGATAAAAATCACACGCATACACACTCGCTCGCACGCACAAATTTACATGCACAAAAATCCACATAGTAGATTGTTATGTAAGTTTAACATAGAGATCGAATACTCTGGTATTCATATTGACAGTTCCCTGCATTTATTAGGCTGAATATTATAAAAGTACAAATAACATGATAAAATTTTGATAACATGGTAAAATATCTACTATACCATGCCTATCATTTATATTATAACAAATTACAAATATGTGACTTTTGTGCACTCTAGTAGCTATTGAGTAAGAATTCCGAAAGATTCGAAGATTACATTTCAATTACTGTTATGATGAACAAGTTAATTAGTTAAATACACATTTAAAAAAGTAGGCAGATTCTAAGGTGCAAATAGGTCTTTGCCTTTTTTATCTTATCATAACATGTAATTACATCTAAAAAAAGAAAATATATTTATATAAGTAAGATTTGCATGATGGATATAGCCATGTCGTGATAATGTCACCATATTTTCCAAAAGTCAAAGCTTATAAGCCACTAGTCAAAAATAAAGGGTAATATAGAAGAGAATTTAACATTAACAAATATATAGTATTTTGAGATAATAAGTGAAGATTAATGGAACTTAGACGATAGCGGGTAGTCGGCTAGGCTCGGACGAGGGGGGAGTTGGGATGTCGGATATCAAAATGTATGGTAGTTACTTAGTGGGTTGCAATGGTTGTAGTGTTGTGACTTGCGAGTGCGATGCTAACACTCGTAGAAATGGAGTCTCGATGGTGAGGAGTACCACAACTTGAACATTGGGTGGGGTTGTGTTAGTTGAGAAGGGATTGAGGTGTGGGGACTAGTGTTGCGACTTGCGAGTGCGATGCTGACATTGGCAGAAATATAACGGGTTGCGATGGTTGTAGTCAGGTAGGCTCGGATGAGGGTGGGGGTTGTTGTGTTAGTTGAGAAGGGATTGAGGGAAGGGAGGGTCGTAAAATATTATCAATAATTAAAATCTAGTAGTAAATTTATTATATCTAATACCTTTTTTTAAATTATTTATATTTTTATATAAAAGAGATGCCTCCACATTTGAGAGGACTCGAGGATTGACTAGTCCTTGCTAATGGTGGTTCTTCAAACAGTAGACGAGCTACGGGAACCATCGCACTGTGAATATCCTTGAGGATTCAATTTATAAGCTTCAATTTTGGAAATAAAAATAAACAAAAATTATAATAAATGAAGAGTAAATATGATGAATTATTACGTAAAAACTTAATAAATGTAAAATAACAATGAACTAATACATAAAAACTTATCTCCAAAGAGTAAAAATATAAAAGCAAAAAACTTTGAGGATGTGAAGTGTAAAAGTATAAAAAATGTATTAATCATTATTGTACAAATTATTATAATATGATTAATATAAACAATTAATAGTTTACAACATGTAACAAAAAGTTATGTGTGGGGGGGGGGGCGGGGGCTATAACTTGTATGTTAAGGGGAGAGAGAATAAAAAAAGGAATTGGTTGGGAAAAAGGGAGGCGGGAAAAAAATTCCTAAAATCTAGAAATTTAACCACGCAAAGGTAGGAAAGGATGGAAAGAGGAGTGCTTGATTATGAGATACCAGTTTTAGTAAAATTGATTTTTTTATATTTGTTTATGATTGAAGCTAATTTTAATTTTATAAGAAGTCTATTTTTGTTTTTAAAGGTACAATTGTTTTATATTTTTTTCATTTACTTATGTAGATATCATGAGGAAAGATCATTAGTTGATACAGAAAAAATATTTTAATTAAGAGTACATTGTATCTTTATTTTTAATTTTATTATCGGAATGAAATTTGAAAACATGTGTTACACTTTTATATATGAGATAGAAGAAGATGAAAAATATTTATGTTGTTTCACACCTTACTTCATATATCTTGTAGTATTTCACAAAAGAAATAACAAAGTTAAACATCGCAAATCAAATTTTTGTAAAGTGATTTATAGATCGTAAAATGATTTTGATTAGATATGAAACATATATTTTTATTATCCTTACTTTATAAATAAACATGTGCATTTTTACCATCTGTTAAAAAGAAATGCATGTATATAATTAATTGAGTTTGATATGCTAAAAACATTAGAATAATTTTATTTTATTTTAGATTCAATTAATGTTGAATTATATTATAAAATAATATTATATAGAACATATAATAATATTGTAAAGTGAAATAAGAAAAATCCAATTGTCTGTTATGCAAAACGGTTGGAGGGAGAGAGAACTGGCAAGGAAAGAGAGTGTTAATACGGAAGAGGAGGCACATGTATGAGAGAGAGAGAGGTGATAGGTAGGAGAATGTAAGAGAGGCGACCACATGTTAGTGAGAGAAAGCTACGTGAAAACCAACTTTAGTACATGGTGATGTGAAGAGGGAGAACTCCACATATTTTCAAAGCTATCTTGGACATCTAACTCATTTTCACATTTCCATCACTGTACAATGTGCATGATTCATGTGACTCCCCTTGACAGTGAAGGATGTTGTATCATAAGATATCAAAATATGTAATTAAATTTAAAATTTTATTTCAATTATTTTATTACATTTTTTAAAGTATATTGTTATATATTTTCTTATAGGTTCATTTTACTTGGGAGTGGTGGCCAACTTTACTTAGGAGCAGTCATATAGATGAAATGATCATCGTAACACGGGACATATAAGAGAAATGTAGATAAATCAACTTCCTTTTATTTTAAAATTCCTTAATGAATATACCTAATACTTGGCATGTAGGTCACTATTTCGATCCTTCGGTCCCTTTTGAGCAAATCCTAAGAATGTACTTCCAGGTATTATTGACCCAACACGATGGGGGGAGCCAATATTTTTATTGTTCAATTCTGAACCTTTACAATAATGTAAGTTAAAATTGTATTTATTTTAATATATGAGTAATGAATAAGCAATTATCACAAGATTTATTAATTAAAAATATGACCTTGAACTTTTTCAAGAAGATATCCTTGAACTAAATATATGTAGTTACAATTACCCCAGGTCATTCATCCAATAATCCACCTTATCTTTCAAGGAAAAAAAGGCTTTGAGCCTAATGTAGTCTTGGCTAATCGTATGATGCCTAAGGCTAGAATCTACCAACTCAAAGTCCCTAAAGAATGCATATGGTTCCTCGTGCGTATTCCCATGAATGTGAGGCAACAAACTCAGAAATTGCGGCTTCAACTCGTATTCTACCTCAGGTTCTACGGAACTTATCCAATTTGTCATTTGATATTGTCTAGGATTATAAGCCTCATCCATGGGTGCATCCCTACCCAAATTTAACTGGCCAATCTGTGCTCTTTGGGTCTTCTTGCTCTTCCTCCTCTCCGTTCTGTCTCTTAGGAGGTATCATGAATGAATCTTCTAAATCTTCATCAAAAAGAGGATTGGAGTGAGATCTTGATGAAGACATTGAAATCAAGTCAATCTCACCAAGGCAATGATCTTTCTTGATGAGAAGAGAAGAAAGAAAGGGATCAGTTGGGGTGTAACTGCTCCCTAGGAATGAATCATGATACATCGGATTGAAACAAGGGTTATTTTGGATCTGAGAAGGTCTTGGGGAAGAAGGTGGTTATACCTGAGAATTCGTGATGTTAGGACGGTTCAATGAAAGGTTCGCAAAGTCCGAACAAAAATCCAGCCAATTATCCATCTTCAATTTTAAAGAGTACAGAAAATGAGCATGCTCGATTCAAAATAAGGAACCTAGTATCTACGGTGCACGTAAATGTGTGGAATCAACTCACACAATACAATGCAACAAATATCTTTGAATATACTCACCAACTCAACACTTGAAAGCTGTAAGAGTTCAGCTTGTTTTTATCTTGGTAATTTTAAGTTAGTGATTCAAACAATCTTATACAAGCACACAAGGAGTCTCATACTACACCTAGTTGAAGTCCTATAAACTCTCAATCAATGGAGTGATCTTCCTGGGCTGCCGGTTTCGATATCACGCCCCAAAAGAAACTTAAAGGTGTAAACAGTCAAATTGTATTTTTAAGGTCGGAGGCAACCACTTGCAGCTCCCAAAATCCGTAAGAGTTAGAATTGGAGACTTGGGGTGAAAGTTCAGGGTTTTGCACTCTGATGAACGTCAAATTTTCCTCTTTAATAATGTGGAATTATCGTAGCATAGGAGGCAAATTTGATTCAGTAAAGACCACATTTTCGAATATGTGGATATTATTTTACTTGACAAGTTTACTAAGGTTGAACTCAAGGACACGAGCCTCTTCGTCTATTTATCAAATTTTGTTTATTAATTATACTTTCTAATCTCATGAAAGTATGCAACAAAATATTTACATCTATGCCCTACAGAAAATCACATCAATGAGCACAAATGATGGCTTAATTTCAGAGTTAGATCGAGCATGAAAACCGAGAACACATATCTATTAATGGCAAAAATTCATAGAGCAAGAGACACTATAGAACATTAAAATTCATCATAATTCATTCAGTGTCAAATCAGGAAATTAAATATGCCATTAGAAAGATAATAAAGAGAGCATCAAAGTGAAATTGAAATCACTCAAATTGGACTTAATATGCTCAAGTTATACTAAAAATAGTGCAATGGCATAAATGTAATAAAAATGTGAGAAAAATAAAGATAACTATTGCAAATAGATCCTTAGAGGGACCCATTTTCAAATAATGAAAATCGATGGGGCCTTTTTGCAATTTATCCATTATGTACATAGGCATAAATGTAATATTGAGAAACCATCTGGACCTCCCTGTAAATACCCAAGCGCGCACATGAGGCACGTGCCTGAGGAACTTAATATAATATCTAAAACTTCCATGGTCTTTCATGCAATTTACCCAGCCCCTCACGTGCAAGGCACGTGAGGGGGCCAGGCTCGAGAGGTGCTTCAGCGTCAGGCCACGTGGCATCGTTTGGAGCTCGACTCTTGGCTCAATGCTTGGCTTAGTGCACCCGAGCCTGTAGGTCAGGACGGGATGACGTGGCTCCATCCGGACCGTCCGATCGTGAGGATCGGACGACATATGCTCGTCGAGTTCCTCAGCTCCTCCGCCTTCTGCGGCAAACTTGGTGGGGCTCCGGCGAGCCCGTATTCCCTCTATCGTGCTCCGTTGTCTCGTCGGATAGTTGAGGAAGCTCGCTGAGGACCTCGCGAAGTGACTGGGGATACAGGGAAGGTTCATGAATGGATGGAGTGTCCGGTTGATGAGACGTGACCGGAGGCGAGATGCGAGAACGGAGCACAAGAGCAAACTCCGGCCATTGAAGAATCCTACAAGGTTAGCGTAACCGAAGCATGCGTGAGGTGCGTGCGTGCGACAATGAGGTGAATGGAGGGTTGGGGGTGATCGGAGATGGAGCCCTGGATGAGTCCTTCTCATACTTGACTGAGAAAAAAGAGGCAGAGTGGAGAGGGGTTCTGGAGAAGAGGGATGGTGAGTGGATGGGTCGACGAAGGTGAGGGAGGTGTGGTGAAGCTTGCGGGCTGCTCGATTGATGCCGAGGTTGGGTATATGCGTCGGAATAAATGGAAGAAAAGGAAGGATAAGTGAGGCAAAAGAAAACCTCGTCGGAAGGGAAGCTTGGCGGAGGAAGCGATCTGGGCTGAGGTTCATTGGACCTTGGGGTCGTCGCTTGACCTGGACGATCATTCCAGGGGGCTCTGCAGCGTCTGGGACAACCACTACATGGATGTAGGGCCATGGATCACACGGGGATGCTTGAAGCCATTGTCGCCTCGACAATTCGCCCTATGCTGTCACTGAAGGGTGGAGGAAGCTAGGTCGTAGCCCCTTGGTTGATTGATGATGAGTGGAGGTGGCGGAGGTCAGCTATTTGTAGGTGGAAGAGGCCGGCGGTTACGTGGTGGCGGAGCATTTTGAAATGGTTGAAGTGAAGGACAAGAGTGATGGTAGGGTCTTTGATGGCTACGCGAAGATGGTGGATCTTGGATCAACATGGGGGAGGCATTAGGTTATGGAGAGGAGGTCTTAGTGGATGGCTAGAATAGGAAGGAGGGAAGCTAGCTTCGAGGTGTAACGACTGGGAAGGGAGAGGCGACTGAGGTGGAAGAAGACGTCGTAGCCATTGGATCTCGGGATCCAATGACCAAGATTAGGGTCACTACAGGCGGATGGCACAAAGGGGACGGTCAAGGACCGTCCCCTTTGTCGACATAACCGTCCCTTCTGCGTATCGGGGACGGTCCCACAAGCGTCCCCTCAGCCACCGTCCCATTTACTTAGAGGGGACGGTTCTGACAACCGTCGCTTCTAGTAAACCTTTGGCGACGGTTGAAACCGCCCCCTTAAGTGTAACCATTGGGGACAGTTACAACCGTCCCTAGTAATGCAACTAGTCACGACGATTATAACCGTCCCCATCTGTGAAGCATGAGGGACGGTTGTAACCGTCCCGAATGGTTTCCAACCATTCCGCGACGGGCACAGAAGCCTTTTAGCGACGATTTAAACCGTCCCCGTTGGTCCCTCTGGCGGCTAAAATGGGGCAGAAGGTGTTTAACTTTCGCAAGGGACGGATTGAACCGTCCCCCTTGATAAGCAGTGGGGACGGTCATAACCGTCCCCTCTGTGTCATAGATTAAAGGGGACGGCCACAGAAACGTATAGGGGACGGTTTAAACCATCCCCCTTGGTCCCTCTGGCGGCTAAAATGGGACAGAAGGTTGTTAACATTCTAAAGGGACAGATTGAACCATCACCATTGATTAGAAGTGGGGACGGTTGTGACCGTCCCCTCTGTGTCATAGATTAAAGGGGACGACCACAGAAACGTATAGGGGACGGTTTAAACCGTCCCCCTTGGTCCCTCTGGCGACTAAAATGGGACAGATGGTTGTTAACATTCTGAAGGGACGGATTGAACCGTCCCCATTGATTAGAAGTGGGGACGGTTGTAACCGTCCCCTCTGTGTCATATAGGTAAAGGGGACGACCACAGAAACGTATAGGGGACGGTTTTAACCGTCTCCATTAGTGTCTGAAATGCAAAATTACGTCCTATGAGCTATCCTAAAGAAGGGGGGACGTTTCTGTAGCTGTTTTGGGGACGGTTATGACAGTCCCCATTGACCCCTGCCTGGAAAAAAAATACTAGCTTCATTGTATTTTGTTCATGCTCCCCCTGTGAAATTGAATATCACAATACACATAATAAAAAAAAGAAGCAAATACGATACTTTATAGATCTAAAGAAAATGTTTATCAATTCAACATACTCTTAATAGGAATATTACAATAAAATGTCCAGGAATTTAAAAACTAAAATTACTACAAGAGTTGTTATCTATTCGGATCCTTGACTCTCGTCGCTCTCCTCCTCACTCTCGTCATCGTTGTCGAGATGTGTTGGTTGTACAGGTGGCGTTGCTTGACTTTGAAGACGGCTTATAACGGACAGGACATTCGTCATTTCAGCACGCATCTTCGCAATCTCTTCGTCCTGTGCAGACATCTTTGCCTTTACCTCCCGCAGCTCCCTCTCCATCTCTCTTTCTCTCTTGCTCCCTTGGGAGGATGAGTGGGAACCACTTGCACCACCCATTCCGTACCATGTACGGATCGTTTCTCCACGTCCTCCGCAACGGATGCATCCACTGTGTTCCGGACCAGTGGCTTGACGGAATGCATCATCGGCTGACAACGGGAGAGTACTCGTCCCCGTGCTGTCTAGGGAGGGGGTGGTAGATAGCCTAATCATTTCTTCCTGCATGTATAAATATTTTAAATATTGTCAATATATATAATAACTTAAGTCATTATATAAAGTAAAAGTAAATATTACTTACATGAATTGGTGCGTAGGCATCATTAACCCACTGCACTTCTCCACCTAAATCACGACTCTTTGACCCAGCAAAAACTTCTATGCGGGTCATTTCTCGTTCGTTATCCCTCAACTAAAAAACACATTAAATAAGATTTTAAAATCAATTCTCCACTCAAACTTAATAATCACAGAAAATATTTAAATACTTACAAAGTCATCCTTCAACTGGTTAGTGTTCTTCCTTCCCATCTTATGGGTGGACCGGAAGCCTTTGGATCGATTCGCCATATTTTTCGTAGAAATCGACTGTAATTAAAAAATGTTATTACAAGCATAAATCAAGTAAAAAGTAAACATTGTACGTACCGCGAATTCCTCACTGGACCAAAAATTAATCAACGTCCTCCATTGTTCTGGTGTAACACCAGGTGGGACGTTTTGCACAAGCTGATAATATGTAATCTGGGGGTTGTAATACTAATGATGGAAAAATAATTATCGTTAATCTTAATTCTTCTGAATTAAATAGTAAAAAAATATTCGTACCTTCGCCTTTATGCGTCCCTTGTATCGACGCAACATCTCAGCAGCATGGGAGAGAATCTGGGAATCGACATGGGCATTTCGTTCCCATGAAAAGACAGCCTTATACAACAAAAAATACAAAATATTAGTACAAAAACTTAATAAAAAATGGTTGTATGATTTTAAAATACCTCCAAGTCAGATAATATGGCAGCCTTGACAGCATAAGGAAGCTGCCGAAAGTCTTGTGTAGTGATTGGGACGCGCGCACGAGAAACCTAGCCAAGGTAGCTCTGAAACTCCGTAGAGTTCTCACCAACCGCATCCCCGCCAACAATACGCATGTGCAACGTCTGCCCTGGTGCAAGACGATCCAAAAATCTACACTGAGACGGTCTACGTCGTCTCGGGGTACCTCCACTACCTGCATCAGACGAACCTGCCTGTGGCTGCTGAGGAGGTTCGGGAACCTCCTGAATACGTCTCGGTCTGGGAGCCATGTCTGAAATATAAAAAGAGTTATTTCAAAAATATACATTTAGATAGATGACAATAATTTCAATTAATAGAAATTGAAAATAAAAAAAACATTACCTGAAATTGCTAGTTCCAAGTTCCAACGTCGTTGTCTAATACTTCATGGAAAAAATCATTGGAGTTATTTTGATATACAACATCATTGTCTAGTGCATCGTCGTCTTCGTTTACGTCGAAGAAATCTCTCGGTGTTGTTCTAATTGGTATTATCCATCCATTAACTGAGTTATCTGGAACATAAAAGACCTGTTCGACCTGACTGGCAAGCGTATACGGTTCATTTGTTTGTAACCGACCTGTTTGCTTTAAAGAAAGAACCCCATTTCTATCCTTCTTGTAACCTACTCCAACTCGACCCACATCGAACCAGATGCAATGAAATAGAACACACCTTGAATCATGTGTAAAATTGATTTCTAGTATATCAATAATCTCGCCATAATATCCGTCAATTTCATCATTGAGATCAGCCTTCACTATTACTCCTGAAAGCTGTGACGCTTTATTTTCATCAATTAACTTCTTTCGAAATCTAAATCCGTTAACGATATAACCAGAATGTGATATTATTAATGAGTATGGACTACTGTGAATTATATCGAGATTTGCGCTCTACCGTTCATCATTGGTAGCTTTTAATAGTTCAATTTTATCCCCGAACCATTTCAGAAAGTCTGATTTGCTAGTGTTTGTTGACTGAAACTCTTCGAAGAAAGAATCAACCTCATCTACTTGCATCAAAACATAATAATGAATAAGATCTCTTTCATTGTCTGAAATACTACGACGGGTACTCTTTAGGATAGCTCAGCCATTTTGTTGAAAAATCCAAAGTTTATTTGGATCTTCTGTCCACAACTCACCATCATTATTTCGTTCGAACCTATCGAATCTAATACTCTTTTCATCACCCATATACATGTCAGAAAATGTGATACATTCTTCACATAAATATCCCTCGGTAATGCAACCTTCAGGTGCAGCTTTGTTAAATACCATATTCTTTAATTTCCGTAGATATCTTTCAATTAGATACATCCATCGATACTGCACAGGACCACATATCCAGGCTTCGCTAGCAAGATGAATAATTAGATGAACCATTATATCAAAAAATGTAGGTGGAAAGAGCTGCTCCAGCTTACATAAAGTTATAACAATATCTGTCTCTAGTTTGAGAGGAGAATCCATCGGATACTCTAATTGATTTAATAAAATTGAGTATCTTATCTTTGTCAGCACTGGATAAAGTATACACTGCTTCAGGAATTATTATTTTAGAATTTTCTGACTCAAATGGATGTAATTCGGGTCGGATACCCAATTGTATTAGATCACATCTGGCTCGCAAACTGTCTTTGGCAGTACTAGAGATATTCAAAATTGAAAGAATATTTTCCATAACATTCTTCTCTATATGCATCACGTCCAAGTTATGACGGACCTGTAAAGTATGCCAGTAGGGTAGCTCCTGAAAGAATATACTTTGTTTTCGCCATCCACCAGTTGCCTTCCTCTTAGATAATCGGCCTATAGAGAAGTTGCCCAAATTTTTTTGTTCCATCCACATTGTGCTTCATGATCGGCGATTCAAACTTAAACGACGTCCAAACGACTGTCCATTGAACTTGTAATTATTTTCACTTCTTAACCATCTATGACTGACCGGTAAGAAACGACGATGTCCCAAATAACAATGTTTTATACTCGCACTTAGCCATGTCGAATGTGTTTTATCCATACAAATCGGACATGCGAGTTTACCTTTTGTACTCCATCCTGATAAATTAGCATATGCTGGAAAATCATTAATTGTCCACAATAAAGAAGCACGCATTGTAAAGAATTCTTTCTTTACCGCGTCATACGTACTCACTCCAGAATTCCACAGAATCTTTAGTTCGTCAATCAAAGGTTGCATATATGTATCTATCGCATTACCTGGCCCCTTAAGACCAGGTATCAATAACGACATCATCATAAAGGAAGATGCCATTGACATCCATGGTGGCAGATTATATATAACAAGTATCACAAGCCAAATAGAGTAACTCGTACTCATATTTCCGAATGGATTAAAGCCGTCAGAAGCAAGACCCAATCGTACGTTTCTTACTTCTTCAGAAAACGATGGATACATTTCATCAAACTTGCTCCACTCATCTGTATCTGATGGATGTCGCATAACACCAGTTATATCTTTCTTTTTGATATTACTGTGCCATATCATCATTTTAGCTGTTCTTTCGTATGAATACAATCGCTGTAATCGGGGAATCAAAGGAAAGAACCGTAAAATCTTCTCCGATTTTTTTCTCTTTGAATCATTATCATTATTTTTATATCTGCTACTTTTACAGTCAGGACATGTATCTAACTTTGAGTAATCCTTCCAATATAAAATGCAGTCGTTCGGACATGCATCAATTTTCTCGTAGTTCAGTCCAAGTACATGAAATCTAGACTTAGCGTCCTTCCAGTCCTTTGGAAAGTTTTCTAGATTATTTAATAATGTCCTAATCAAAAGTAAGACATCTGTCATCGTAACCGCTGTACACCGATTCTTCACTTTTATCTTAAACATCTCCAGAAGAAAACGTAATCGAGACATTTTGACTCCTGAGCATAATGGCTTCTCTGCATCTTGTATTTTTTCAAGCAACGTATCTGGAAGCGAATCCATCATTTCATCGGTATCATGTCCTCGAATGTTATCTACCATCTCAAATATAGCATCACGGTCTTGTATTTCTGAGACATCTCTTTCAGTATCACCGTGGACATTACTATCTTCTTCTAAATTAACTCCTTCACCATGATATGTCCAATTCGTATAATGTAGCCAAAACCCATTTAATATCAAATGCTCGTAAACTATGGCTCGATTTTGGGTCAAAGTATTTTTGCATCTTATGCAAGGACAATGTATCTTATCTCCTTCACCTCCTATAATATGATAGTGCGATTCATATCGAAAAGCCCAGTCTATGAATCCGATAACTCCTTTATTATATGTCCGATAGTCATCGAATCTTTTGTTCATCCAACTTTTGTCCATTGCCTAAAGGTAAGATCCAAAGTTAATTTAAAAAATGTTTGGTAATTTTCATAGTTGTATTTAGAATATATTTTTTGAATCCCTCTAAACTAAACTATTAAGCAACTATTAAATCATTAGAAACTATGTATGCATATATGGTTAAAGTTTACAACAACACGACATCATTATTAACTAGGGTAGCTAACAGATTTTACAACCTAACTAAATATTATGTGGCACACTTGGCCTTCGATCCAGAGAGTCCGGTCTCGGTCTACCCCTCCTCCTCCCGACAAATCGGGTTCAGGAGCAGCGCTTGGCAGGGCAGGCTGCGGCACGTAGGCTCGAAGGAAAATGAATCAGCTATACACAAATATTCTATCGTCACACACCCCCATCTCCCAAAGTTTACAACATCTACTTCACAATCATGAAGCAACTAATTTGGGAGAATTGATTTAGCACCTCTACTTTACAACCTCTACTTTACAATCATAAGCATTCATATATCATTATATGTTTATACAACTATATGTTTTTGATCCAACTTTTGTTTTTGATCTAACAATGTTCATATATCATTATATGTTCATAACAACAACACGATATCATTATTAACTAGGGTAGCTAACAGGTTTTACAACCTAACTAAATATTATGTGGCACACTTGGCCTTCGATCCAGAGAGTCCGATCTCGGTCTACCCCTCCTCCTCCCGACAAATCAGGTTCAGGAGCAGCGCTTGGCAGGGCAGGCTGCGGCACGTAGGCTCGAAGGAAAATGAATCAGCTATACACAAATATTCTATCGTCACACACCCCCATCTCCCACACACACCCCCATCTCCCACACACAAAATCACACTCTATACACAAATATTCTATCGTCATCCACACATATACATACAATTTACACATAAACATACACACACATATTAATCTCACATTTGCAACCCTCACATATACATCTACTTAATGAACAAATATACATCATACACCTTTACACTCGCATCATACCTCTACACATTCACATCATAAACCTTCACATTGACATCATACCTCTACACATTCAGAGCATACAACTTCTCATTCACATCATACATCTACACCTTTTGGTGTTTGTATAACAATGAACATGGTTTATCCATCATACCACCACATCTATACATACTACCCTCAAACTCAAATCTGTACACCTTCACATACTATCATCACATTCACATCTATACACCATCATTCCCAACAACTTTACATTCACATCATATGCATGCACTTTCATATATTATACTTACATTTACATCTATGCACCTTAAAACATCTTCATATTCACATTATAAGCAATCCATCATAACATCTATACACCTTTATTTTTATTAAAATATAATACATTCGTGTTAACTATAAACAATAAACAATGCTTTTACAAATCTATACATCCAAAAAAAGACTATGAAATTAAAGCAAGCATAATATATTAATAAATTACAAAAAACTTTTAAAAAACTTACATCCAAATGAGGAGGTGGAGGTCGGGGCCGGAGGGAGGACGCTGGAGGGGCGAGGAGGAGGCCGGAGGGCGGAGGAGGAGGTAGAGGCCGGAGGTCGGATGTCGGAGGGCAAGGGGCGAGAGGGCGGACGCTGGAGGGTGGAGGCGGAGGCCGGAGGGCAAGGGGCGAGAGGATGGACGCCGGAGGGTGGAGGAGGAGGCCGGAGGGCAGTGGAGGAGGCCGGAGGGAGGATGAGGAGGCCGGAGGCGATTTGAGCCGCTGGGGGTCGAATGGAGGAATGAGGGAGATGGGTTCGCCGCGATGGGTATATTACCATCGGGGACGGTCGTTCGACCGTCCCTTTTAATAATAATCGGCGACGGTTATAAGTAAACCGTCCCCTCTGGTGGTTTTTAGGGACGGTTACTGAACCGTCCCCGATTATTATTATAAGGGACGGTTGTAACCGTCCCTTATAAAAATAATCAGGGACGGTTGCGAGGTGACCGTCCCCTATGATTACAGAAATTTTCTCCAGCGCGCCATTTACAGAGGTTTTAGGGATGTTTATGCAACCGTCCCATAAAATTAACTATATGGGACGGTTGTAACCGTCCCCTTTACTTTCCATTATATGCGATGGCCACAGTGAAGTAACGGGGACGGTTTTGACCGTTCCCTAAATGCCGGTGCCGGGGACGGTCATGTAACCGTCCCTAATTGTCATGTAAAAGAGGGCGGTCATAACCGATCGTCGCTAAAACTTTACAGAGGGGACGGTCACCAAACAACCGTCCCCTAAAATAGTATAGGGGACGGTTGCTCAGTGACCGTCCCCAATAACCGTCCCCAAAGGCTGTCCAGTTTGTAGTGGGTGCGGGTGGAGGGCGTGGATCATATCTTAGGATCTGATGCAGTGGCTAGGAGTCAGACGTGGGTTAACGGCTAGGATGGAGAATAGGTGAAGATCTGAGGGATGAGGTTGATTAGGTGATGTGGAGGTTGCTCCGCCTTTGGATGTGAGTAGATCTTGCAGTCAGAACGAGGGCGAAAGGGAGCGGCTAAGATCTTATCTAGGATCAAATCTGATGGCTGTGAGAAGGGACGAGGGACGACTGCGATTGAGGCTGGGGAAAGTGATCCAACGACCAGAAGCGGGGTCAGGTGTCAAGAGAGGAGGCGGCCATGTGGGCGGCCCAGAGGGCGCCACATGACCGCTCCAGAAAATTCAAAAATTGAGAAAATGAAGAAAAATCTAAAAGAAATAAAGGAAGTAAAATTAGGAAAAAGTCAAAAGATAAAAGTTATAGATCTCGATGAGATCTACAAGTTTCATGTTGGACAAAAAGTCAAAAGAGGTCATTTGTACAAAAGTGTATTTTTGGGGAATATTTTTACCGGGTAAAAACATAGTTTTGAAGTTATGATATTTTTATATTTTTTATTTCTTTTAAAGACCAAGACAAATATAGAAAATAATTACTCTAATTTTTATGGGTTTTTAAAAAATAATGAAGAAGTGTTAGTAATCAAACACAATAATATTAAAGTTGGCTTTAATGGTATTTATAGGTTAATTATACATAGAATATATATATATATATAATACAGTACAAGTTAAGATTAATGAATTATTAGTAATTTTCATTGAATTATTTAAGATTGGGGATTAATAATTGGATTTTAGCATGATTAATCTGAGATTCATCAGGGGTTTAGGGTCAATAAATATTTACAATACTTCCTTTATTTTTTCTTTTCTTTATTCATTATTTTGTATTTAAATACATATATTTAAGCATTATTTGTAAACAACAATTAGTGAGTTAATCTGTACAAGTTACTGTAAATATATACTTATCTAAGGTTTTAAAGACAAAATAAATGAATAAAGGCGCATGAATGTGTATTCAGCAGCCTTCCCCCATCCCCCACCCCCAACAATGAAAATATAAAGTAGTCCCCTCTCATAATCCCGTTTCAAAATCTTCCTTCATCTTTCCATTAGGACTGCCACAATAGAAAGTTACAGCCTCCCCCACCCAAATTCCCTCCTTCTCCACGTCAAGGATCTCCCAATTTCAATTCCTTTTTTATTCATTTTCCAACATTAAATTTCATCCAGCAACCTTTTTCCTCTTTTTTGTTCTACTTTCAAGTACTAGAATCCCCATCTAGAACTTCATGATTTGTGGTTGTGGCATGTGATACTTATGTAACTATAGTGCCATCTCCATCATGGCATCGTCGACTCCGTGCAAGAAATTCTGAATTGGACCTCCTTCCATAACGTTGACAATTGGGAATTTTTTGAATCAGAATGAGATCTGTATCGACGCATCTTTCCATAGTGAGTTCTAGACAGATCTTGTCTCATCTAATCTCTGCACAATTCAAAAGGGTGTGGTGTTGTGATGTGTCCAGATGTGCATCTTTATGGAGGTAAGGAAACATATTTTTATAAGCTTTCTACATGAATGTTTAAATTTAAAAGGAATTTAAAGGATTTATGATATATTAGATGATAGATTTGAAGGAAGATATAAACTTCGCATCACATAATGCGGAAAATAGCAAACTATTTGCAAAAAATATTGTGTGTTTATCATATGATTTGTAATTTTTAGCATAATAAAAATTTTATGCTTTGTGAAACCATCAACTTAAGGAAACTATTTCCTAGCATGGTTTCTTGTATTCTAATGAATACGGAGATGGGACCAGGATTACCTCTTGAAGCGTGAGTTTCTAAATAAAGAAACCACCCGAATCAAGTCTGATATATGCTTGCTTCTCTTGTAGGCACGATGATCTCTTGTAGCTTCTTACGAACTTCGATGTCGACTTCTTGAACTTGTCGATACAAGGATGATCAAGCTCCTGATTTCAGCGCACGAAATCGATCAATCTTCACGCATGAGGGACACAGAGAAGAAGACGATCTTCTATTCCACAAGGCCACACCAATGAAGAGAAAATGAGAGGCTTGAAGGGTGGACATGTAGGGCTTGAAGAGTATACGTGTGAGAATCAAAATTCTCAAGACTCTTCTCTTCTTCAATTCTCAAGGCAAGAGAATAGTAGGAGGAACAAGCATGCTCTTGAAAGGGAGGCTTTTCTCTCTCTTTTATAGGGATGGTGGAGATCTATGAGGTGTCTTCTCCTTATGGTAGACGTCCACTATATAGTCGCTTAGATGAAGGACCAAGGACATGATTAAGTCCTCATTCAACAATAAACATGACTTGAATTATCTTTTTTAATTACCAATTAAATAAAGTAATAAAGACAACAATAATACTTAGGACTATGGTGGACGTATATGCTTCTCCAAGCATGGACGTCCACGTTGTCCTAAAGGTTGTTGTTGAAGTTGTTTTCTAATTATCATCATGATAATCTAATTATCATAATTGATAATTTTATGAGAGAACCCTCATAACTTATGAATTATTCATAAATAAAAAAAATACAAATCCAATTTACATTTAAATTCTAATGTGAATCATATTTACACATTGCCTTAAAATAATTATATGAATCCAATACATATAAATATTAATTATTATGAATCATTATTCATATCAAATAATGGATTATATTTACGAATCATATTTTCAAAAATACTTTTATAGAAAATTGATTATGATAATAACAAATGTCTCGATATTGACATCACATTGTACGAGTCCTAATCCAATTAGGACTCCTGAGATACAAATGCAGATACATGGAGATAATGCCAGGGAGACCATACTATCCACATATAGTGACTTGAAATTTAGATAACTATCCAATTTCAAGGTGTATACCATAGCAAAATGCAATACACTCCTATCTTTTGAACTCGAGCTAAAATAATTTACACTCTAATTGAACTCAACGAAACATATCACACTCTATGTGAGTTGGAGAATGCATCAATGAGTTGAGCCAAGCTTCCTTGACAATTTCTAATCATAGTACAAACCATTTGGAGCTTAGAAATAAGCTCAAGGAATGTGTTCATCTCCATTTCCGTTTCGTTTTCGCTTTCCAACATTTAGACATTGAAATTGGAATTGGAATTGAATATTGGAGTCAAAAGAAACGAGACTTAATCCAATTAATTGTTAGATCATTAAGCCAAGAAGTAGGGATGAGCATGGGCCGGGCCCTACAGGGCCCAAGCCCACTTATGTTTGTGGGCTTTGGGTCGGACCTAGGCCCACTAATTTTTTTGAAGGCCCAGGCCCAAGCCCAGCCCACTTATTATGGGTCGGTCCTGGGTCGGGCTGGCCCATAATAACTCAAAAATCAATTGGACTTGGACCAACCCAAAACTTATGAGTCTAGACTTGGTGGGCTCATAAACTTGGCACACCTTCATTTGGTTATTTTGATTGTAATCTTCGTTATGAAGTATTTATTAGTTATTTAGGTCCTTATTATTTAGTTATCCTACTGTTTTGCAAAGATTTGGTCATATCTATGATGCTATAGTATCTAATGGAAAGAGTTTCATAGAGATATTATAGAAACATGTGCAAATAATAGTAAACAAACAGATTGAAAATGTACCTCAAGTGGATTAATCTGTTGACGTCGTCAACTCCCTCATTAAATCTAGATGAATATATCAAAGTGAGAGATCAAAGTATAGACACATATGGGCTCTATGCGGGCCAGGCTATCGGGCCTAACTGGCCTAATTTTGGGCTTCTATGCGAGCCGGGATATCGGGCCTAACGGATGGCCCGGGCTAAGCCCAAGCCCGACCCAATTAT
The DNA here is from genome assembly GCA_037367405.1 of Ottelia alismoides. NCBI lineage: Eukaryota > Viridiplantae > Streptophyta > Magnoliopsida > Alismatales > Hydrocharitaceae > Ottelia > Ottelia alismoides. The sequence continues at coordinate 177,485 of JAZKJV010011711.1, read as the reverse complement.
TAAATGGGCATACATCTTTGGCCCAAGCCCAGCCCATAAATAATTTGGGTTCGAGCTGGGCCGGGCTTCGGGCCGGCCCAGCCCAATGCTCATCCCTACCAAGAAGTGGAGCCACTAAAATCCATATGACTTCATCATTCCCTCAGAATGGAAGTGTCATGGTAGATGATATATTAAGATAGATTTAATAATGAGATTTCCAATACTCCTTCATCCTTCATATTGGAAGACTTTGATATATTCAAAATTCAAACCCTAGTTTGACTGCCTTCTTCGGAACATCTTAATAGATTTCTCATTCGATAATTGGATGACAATATTAATCATATACTTTCCAAAAGTATATATTAATATCTCGAATTCATGTCTTATTTCATAAACAAGATGACCATGCATGGAATTCTTTAGGACCTCAAAATATCTCATGAGTGAGTTTTGTCTTCTGGTTCATCAAGTGTGAACTTGTATGATTTTTTTGAGAGATCATACTTCTCATATGTCTTCATATGCACTCCAACTCGTCGGTAGATGGATCTTGGACATGCCTTCAACTTGGTGGTATGACTAATGTGCAAATTTTCGACATATAGATGTATATCTATTTATGATCAATGGATATGTGCATTATCATGACAATTGCGATTTAGGTCTTAGTTTATCTCGACCTTATCAAGTCTACTCTTTGACTTGACTATTCTGACACCTTTGAATTACTATTCCTATGCAGAGGATCTATGTTAAGAAGTGGCCGGAAATCAGTCTTCAGAGAAGGATTAACATCTTTTCTCATATTGGATAACTTTACTAAATATTCATGATATTCAATATGGTCACGGTACATAACCGTAATTGTACAAAGGGACCTTAATATTAAGTTCAATCACAAACATTCATTATAGATAGATATGATAAAACAATAACTTTTATTGCATTAATGGCTTTCCAAGGGATTACAAGTCCAATAAGATTATATAAGAGCAATGTATATTATTATGTTTAAACTCTGCTCTACAAATTGAAGATAACTTTCTTATTTTTTAAACATTTGTAAAATTTCGATCTTTATGGTATATATAATGTAGAGCTTAGATCATATATGGATGTTTTTTTTCATAGGTAATGTCCTAGGGGTAAGTTCATAGACATCATATTTCTATCCGATTTTTGAAATTTATTTGGAGTCTTGGCCCCATTACAATGTCGTCCGATTATATTCAACACAATGAAATCATTCACCTACCGAATGCAGGTCATCAAGTTGGAAGACATGCTCTCTTATTATTTTACCAACATCAAAATAAGAATACACATGTTTATATTTACATATATAGATATTTTGGATATCATTTTATTTTTTATGGATATGGGTACATATAAGATTATGTATTTTTCATATGTTCATATATATATATATATTGTGTGAATTATTGAGTAATTGCAAGTTTAGATTTACTTATTTACATTTTATAGTGTGTTTAAAGTTTGATTATGATGTAAAGAAGAATAAGCTCATATTTCAAGAAACCAAGAATTGATAATGGCGATATAATCTTCTATCGGTTGTCCATCTATTTTAAATGATGATATAGTTTCTGCAAGTGATTTTTCTCCTAGTGGTATACATGTCCAAAAGTATCTACAAGAAGATAAACATGAATACATTGATGAATTTTATATTGTTCATCATCCGGGATTGCGATGTCATATTTGGGAGTATCCCGATAATAAGCGAGATATGATTCTACGTGCCTATATTAAAAATGCACCATATCAACATTTTCTTTTACAATATCCAACATCAAGCTTTTTTGTTTCAGAATTATCCATCATGGATACAATATTCTCCCATCAAGGGTGTTGTATTTTCGGTGTTGTATTTTGTTAGTCATATTTTATTTTTATTCTTCTGTCTCGACCACTACAACTGAATGTGCATTTTCGGTTATGAACTTTCCAAGGCTCTGAAATAAGATGGAAGATTGTTTTCTTAGCAATTATGATTATTTACATAAAAAAAGAGATAGTAGAGAAAGTCAATATAGAATATATTGTTGATGACTTCTATATAATAAAAATAAAAATCGTCGAGCGTAGCTTCAATAAATTATATTTTTTTCTTTGACATTATCCATCACGTTTTATATAATAGAACCTAATAATAATATTTTGAATTGTTAGCCCATCAATAGAGCGTAACACATGTTTCGAGGATGACTAACATCAATCAAGGAAGGTTAGTGGCGTGGGAGGGGTGTGGTAGTGGAAAACTTCTTTGAATGGGTCGACGACTTCGTGAGATTAAATTTTGGTGGTGGTTTGTCCCATGAAGAGGAGAGGACGATAATGGTTAATGTCATGGTTATTTCAAGTTACAAGGCATTATTTGCTTACCAATTGGCATCTTGGTTCAACCGTTGGAAACACTGGCATGTGAAGCCTGTAAAGCAAACTGTAAGGTGGTGACTAACGCATTGAACAGGGTGGTGTGATAACCTGTAAGGTGTAACCATACAAGTTTTCTTAAACATGGGCTTGTCGAAGAAGCTAAGAAGAAGAAAAGGTCAAGGAAGCTTTTACATGGCCTAAAGTGCCCACATTTGTAGAGTTGCCAACGACTGCAAGATCCCAACTATAAACAACGAATACTAAGTGTGCAAGATTGCTGCCCTATACTAAACCAGGCAAGTTTTCTCAGATATGGGCTTGTGGAAGAAACTAAAAAAATGGAAAAGCAAGGCTAGATTGCTCGCATGACGTCCCGATTGTAGATTGAGAGTACTGCACACGACCCCAACCATAAGCAATGAACAGGTGGAAAAACCATTCAGAAACATAAATGATATGTGATGTAAGAAGATAGAGCTATTTTGCTATTAGTATCTGTTGATCCATTCATGTAAAACTCAGAGGAAAAAAAGATCCCTTAATATCCATTATAGTTATCTATGTTTTAAAATTCTACAAGTAGCACCCATTTGGAAAAAAAAAGTGAAGAATTATCGACCATACATCATTTCGTAAACATGGACTGGGCAACACCCCTGAGGTTTTGGGGAGACTTAAAGCCCACTTGGATCCTGAATTAGGTACAGAAGCACTCATTAAGGTTTACAACACTGCACTACCTTGTCGCATGAATTACGATGCAAATACACATCAATCATCCGAAGCACATCAACCCTCCTTGTAGACACCAGAAGGATCTGCGTTCTGAAGTATCCAAGGATGCTCTAGCACCTTGTGCAGTGGAAGGCGCTGCTGGGAGTCTTTCATAAGCATCTGCCAAAACAGACATTTCAGAGTAAGTCCAGACAAAAGCTCTTGTTCAAAATCCATCAGACTTGAGAAATGAGGTCTATCCGGATTACCTGTCTGATGAGATCCTTAGCTGAAAGAGATACAATTGGCTTAGGTGGAAACTTCAGGTCAACTTTCATTATTCTGCACAAATTCATAAAAGAACAAGAAACTCCAAAATATAAGCCTGTGACTTTTACCCTTTGACATCAAAAGCAACATAACACCCACAAAGTCGGGGTTTATCAATAACAACAAGCAGATCACCAAATCAGAATCCCCCAGATCCTTTCAGTCTTTCCCTACATTTTCCATTTTTACCATATCATAATGTGAAAGGTTGAACAAGCTTGATTAAGATTGCCATGCCGCTCCACGACTTTACCAAAAAAAAATTAACGAATTTCCAACATAAGGTAAGGTTCAATTCGCATACCTTCGATAAGTGTCTGAATGCTCTTTTGCCTCGAATGGAGGCACACCATAAAGAAACTCGTAACATAGTACCCCCAAGCTCCATATATCCACGCTATTGTCATGCTCTACATTCTCAACTGCAAATGCCCCATAATGGAATCCATAATACAAGGATCGCAAAACTAAAAAGAAAACAGTATAATGCTATGCCTCTTTAGCATACTCATTTCAGGTGGAAGATAATCTAATGTGCCGCACATAGTCCTTCTGCGGTTAAACGTATGTACTGACCATCCAAAATCTGCAATTTTAATCTCTCCCTGAGAAAGGAGAAGCGGAAAAAAACCCGTCTTATTTCATCAACCATAAAAACTAGCTTAGCAAAGCTCTCTTGTGAAACTACCTGCATGCCAATCAACAGGTTTTCCGGTTTGATATCTCTATGAATAACATGCTTCCCATGACAGTAGATCAAAGCCCGTGCCATTGACGAAATGTACTGCAAATGTTATACATACATAAATGGCAGATGTGATTCCAAACCAAAGAAAATAACAAGGGGGGAAATCTGGTTAGCTTCTTGATGAGAAAGAAATGGGAGACTTTGGGTAACAACAGATGTAAAATGCAGAAAAAAAGGAATGATCTGATACTGACAGTGGCGGCACGCTTTTCGCCAAAATACTTGCACTTGGTGAGCTCCTTGTAAAGCTCCCCTTTCGCAGCGTACTCCAGTATCAGATAAACCCGCGTCTGCACCGACACAAAACAGTTTCAACCATCCTTGTAAAGATTCTTTCGCATATCGAGCAAGCAACCTCACCTGATCGTAGAAGTAGCCATAGAGGCGCAAGATGTTGGGGTGGCGGAGGTGGCTCTGGATCTCGACCTCCCTCCTGAGCTGGTGCTCCACCTGGGACTGCTTGAGCTGGCTCTTGAAGAGAACCTTCAGCGCAACGATGTGGTTGCTCCTCTTCTCCTTCGCCAGGTACACGTGCCCGAACTTGCCTCTGCCCAGAGGCTTACCCACGTCGAAGTCGCCCAACGTCCACCTCTTCTCCGTAACGGAGGACGCCGCAACGACCTTCGCAAGAATAAGAAGGTACAACAAAATAAGGAAAACGTTTCCCGAAATCCCTAGATGTTGACGACGACGATCGAAAAGAAAAAAAAGTACCTGTTTGTGTTCTTGCTGTGACTCGGTGGCGACGGCCATTAGGAGAAGAGACGACGGTGTGAGAGAGAGGGAGAGGGTACCCGTGCTTTGGGGGAAGGAAATCGTGAGCGGGGAACGGGAAGGGGCGAGGGAACGTTAGAGATGCCAACGGTCGAAACAAGCAGAAAGAGGGCCCCGCTGCGTTTGAATCGAGGGGCAGGACTCAATATGGGAGCGTCCGAGAGCAACGGCCACTGCAACAACTGCGCTCCCCTCCATTTGCACCCAGGGAAGTTCGATATTCGCTCAGGCTCGGCTCGCTATAAGTTCGATTCAGATTCGATTCGGAAATAAACGGACCGAACCTGAACACAAGTTTAAGCTCGATTAAATAAACGAACGGAACCTAAAAATCATAGGTTCGCTCAGGTTCGATTCGTTGAAAGCTCGATAAACATGCACATATACATATTTACAAATCCTTATCTGTAGAAGTGGATCTTATTTAAGATGAGTGGTTTTTATCCCAGGGTTGAATTTTGTCTAGAGATTACTAGATATTTACGGGATAAGTAGGTTTTATCTCTATATAAACTATCCAAAAATAAATAGTCACATCGTGTTTACAACATCCATTATCTATATGTCTAGTACTTTTCCCTTCTTTATCTTCAAATCAACAGAACAAGTATAAACATTACTTATCGAATATCTCCACATTATTCTTATTCCGTATCCCCATCTGAATAGATGTAAAAATATATTATAATTATACTTTTTTCAAAGAGACGAATTCCTATTAATCTAATTTCTTCAAAAGATGAAGATGAGTTAGATAAATAAAAAACTAAATGAATATTTATTCTAATTGTAGATACATATATATATATTTCCATTTCTTTTCTTTTCACTCCCTCTTATTAGAGAATTCTTAAGTTCGATATTCATTTAGGTTCGATTCATTTAAAAAGAGGTTCGATTCGGATTCAGTTTGAAAATAAACGAACCGAACTTGAACACAAATTTAGGTTCGATTAAATAAATGAACCGAACCTAAAAAATATAGGTTCGCTAAGGTTCGGTCCATTTACACCCCTATTTGCAGCTCTCAATTTCTTTTTTTGTATGTAAATTTTCTTTCTGTGTATTTAATTAATCAAAGTCTGTTTGCAAAATGAGCCAATCCAGCTCTGGGAATTGATGCTTCAGCAGTACAATGCAGGGAATTCAAAAACAGATGTAAGGAGATTATGGAATGGAACGTGGAGATAAAATCTCAGATCTAATCTTAATTCAATAGTATTTGAACATCAACCACTACAACAAAGGACACCTTCTCAACAGAGGTGGAGCAACCGTATGTCCACCTTCAATTCCTTTTTCTCCAAATCACCCAGATCGCTGCAGCAATAGCACCGCAAGAGCAATGGTGGGAGACACCAACAACCGCAAGCCTAATCCACTCCAAAAATTCCAGCAAGGACAGTAAAGGTGGTTGAGGCAGCATCGAGGCTTCGAATACGGACCATAGAACACTAGACGAGAAGGTGCAATCAAAGAATACATGGTCCTGACATTCCAGAGAGCTTGAGCAATGGTAGCAGGAGGTCGATGCACAAATCCCATGCTTTACGAGATGGTCAATGATGGGAAATCGATTCGTCGTCGCATAGTAAAGTATGCAAGAGTGCTTTGAGGCCGCATGTTTGCACCAAACCACGATAGCTCACAGAACCTCGATACCACGCAGATGGATGAGGTTGCATGCTTCCCCAAAGGAGAAACCCTTGGTGGAAGGGATCTATGCCAAGCAAGGTAGGGAGCCCAAGATTGCGCCACGAAGGGTGGTGCGGCCAGCCAACAAGGTGGGGAGCCCTCAATTTTCTCATAAAAGAAGCCTCCCTTGACATAGTCGACGTCATCAGACGGGCAAGATGGCATGACAAATACATTCGTCATAAGATATATGTTACCTATCAGAGACTGTGATTATTCAATGTCAGGTGGAAGATTTTTCCCGATAAATTGAAAAGCAAGTGGATTGAACCGTACATTACGAAAGAATCTACGTATATGAGTTGTCACATGGTGCTATGTCGTTCTTAATGAATGAGAAGATGTTGAAACACTAATGGAAAAAACAGACCGTCTGAAACAAGTGGAAGAGATCTACTTTGTGCACGACTCTTCATTCGCATGACACCTTAGTTTCACACAAATGCATTGCAGCGCTTTATCATCTCACAAGATTCATTGTTTTCCTTTCCACATTTTTGTTCTCTTAGACCTCCTCGATCCATGAGGAACTACTTTTTACACTATATAAGAATGTTCGATCGTAGTTATTAGCATATAGATCGATCGGTCGAAATGACAAGATAAATTTACTAAGTGTGGTATACTTTTTATTTTACTTCGTAGTTGGTAATTGTATGTCAAAGGGGTGATAAAAATCTTTAGCCTAATCAATTCAGTTAATTCACTCATTGTACGAGTATACTAATACTCTGTGGTGCAATTCTGTGAACAAATCTAAATGCAATGACGGAATGTATTATGTAATGGGAATGCAATAGTACGAATGAATACGTTTTATGACATTTTTAATTTTACAAATTTAACTCGATTTTAATTTTAAAGAAAATATAAAAATGTGGTACTATATATAAGGTGACAAAGAAAAGTTTTTATAATTTTAAAGGGTGACAAAAATATAATAAATTGGCAAATAAATATATTTGGGTTTTTCTATATTTTGAGATATTTTTGGATATTAATGAAATAATGAATAAAATATAATAAAATAAAATAAAAAGTTTTGAAATGATTTTTAAAGGAAAATAGGCTCTTTAGCAAAGTAGATTTCTCCATCAAATTTAGTCCTAAAATCCAAATGTTATTTTCCCTAAATATTTATTGAATGAGAAATTCAAATCATATTCTTGATAATATTTCAATTAACAAGAATTAAAATGACGCATGAAAATTTTTTGTCTTTTCAATTTTAAGAATAAAATCCAATTTTTAAGAATTAAAATCAGGTAATGCAAGATATGATAAGTGCAAGCAACTACATTTTTAGAATTTTTATATAAATAAAAAAAATGAATATTGTGAAGTTCATGATTTATTATTCTTCAATTTATAATCCTAGCAACCCATTTCAAGTAACTCTAGTAAAATAATGAACGATGGATCATATAGAGAGACATCTAGGGCTATTTTTATCTTCAAAAAAAATATTACAATATATCCCTTTTTAAAAAAATCAAATAAGGATTTCAAGGAATAATTTCCATAGGTCTTAAAGCTTAATTTATTTTAGTAAACAATAATATTTTACCATAATTTTATCAAATAGGCTCTAACTAATATTGAATTTTCAAGTTTAGAGCATTGATCTCATTCAAAAAATCATAGATAATCTAGTATAGGTCCAATATTTGTCCACATAATCTCAAATGAAAGAGAACTAGACAAGCTCTAAAATGAGACCAAATTCACTCAAAATAGATAAGTGGCTCTCAAGTTATTAAACAATTAATCATTGAACATATGAACCAAGTCATATGTTTCTTTTGTACATCCAATGGCAAAGTATAAATTAGGTGGTGTGATCATGTTAATTCAAGCATCCCACATGGCATGGTATGATGTAGTCTATGGCATGAAATCAATGGCTACTTGGTCTTGGTCCTTGGATGGTTGTAATCCTTAATCGGCTAACTTAAATTGGACTCATTGTAATACAACCAATCATGGGCCAATCAAAACCAAGCTTAAGATCTCCAAGAAGAGTGGCTTGGCTAAAACATCATGGATAAGTCTAGGGTTGAATTCAGGGTCATTAACGATTAGGCTATCTAATTGGGACCTAAATATGTGATTGATCTACTCTAATGTGCAATTTAGGCCAAGGGTGAACAATGACACAATGGATGCATGGATTTTTATTGGTTTTTGAATGCATATAGATCACATGCAACAAAATGTTAATGAAAGCACAAAACAATGCAAAGCATGAAAACAAAGACACACTCACCAAATATGCTCCCGATTTGATGATTTAACTCTGAAATTAATCAAGCATCAAATAGTCTAAATTTATCAATTAAGAACTCCAATTGAACTTTTTTCATTAAAGGATCACTTAATCAAGCAAGTAATATTTTCAATACGTAGTAGCTCCCGTTTACAAGACTAATCAAGAGTTTAATATTTCAAAATAGATCAAGCAAAGTTTTTGATTCAATTAGATGAATTTAAGGTAAATCAGGTGAACTAAAACATTAAACATGCAAAATGTAACTACTTAATTAAGATCCAAAGGTCTCTATGTTTCTCTTATTTTTAATTCAACATTCACTAAGCACATCAGAGAGATAAATTATCATATGAAAGATCATGAAATGACCTTTAAAATAAGATAACTTTCATTAATTTTGGACTTAAGTTTCATAAGATATTAATCATCAAAGTCAGGGGTATATTTGAAAAGAAAACTTAAGAAAACATAAGATATAGGTCCAACATCGGGACTACACAACAATATTCACAAGATTCTGGTGGAATCATGTAAATTAGCCACGTTCTGGGATATATATATAGAATTAGAAATACTCGATGGGTCTTATCTTACAAAATCTCCAGGCGGCACGCGATATGCACGTGCTGGACCTCGTTGCAATTTGTGAAAGCTCGGCCCAATTACTACAAATAACCCAGCTCACGTGATGTGGGGCACGTGGTGTCGGTTTCGGGCGATGTAGCTCAACTTCGGGGGACGTGGCGTTGTCTCCTGCTCTGGCATAGGTTCGAGCACTCTAAGCCTCAAGGTTGAATAGATGCTTCAAAAGGAGGTGTGGGAAGTGATGAGCTTGAAAATTCATCTCTTTAATTTTCGAAAATTATAGTATATGAGACGAAATTCGGTCGATCAAAAACCACAAATTCGAAGATGTGGAAGTTAACTTGGTAAGTCTACAAAGGTCGAACTTAAAGACACGAGCCTCTTAGTCTATTTATCGAAATTAATGATTAATTAATGCATGATTATCTAAACCTAGGTCTTCATGCAGATGTGAAATGAAAAAATGATGTGCAGATAAAATAATGCAAGAACATAGTAGAATGATGCATACAATTTTTCATTGATTTTAAAATGTAATTAAAAGAAATGCATTGTGAAGAAGATGCAACAAATGCTATGTAATGCAATTAATTATTTACAATTACAAATATTCCCTAAAAATTATCAAATCAATGAGTGATAAATTAAGGTTCAATTTCAGAGGCAAATTAAACATAAAGATTAAATAATTGCACTTAAATAATAAATAAGAGACATCATATATCATCAAAAAATTAGCAACTATAATTCAATGTCAAAGCATGAATTAAACCATGTCATTAGATAGAGGATAAATTTTGCAACACAATGAAACTGAAATCATGGAAAATTGAGTTCATATGCTCAATATACTAAAGAAAAAGTGCAAGGGCATAAATGTAATAAAAATGCATGGAAAAACAAAGATAAATATAACAAATCGGTCCCTGGAGGGACCCATTTGTAATTTCAGAAAACCGGAGGGCCCAATTGAAATGTTTCCTTATGTGCGGGGGCATTTTTACAATTATTGAAAATCGACGGGGCTTTTGTGGAAAATTCCCAAGCGCACACGTGAGGCACGTGCTTGGGGACCTGCTTATAATTAGAAGAAAGTATCGGGAGTGACTTGCAAATATCCCAGGCCCCCATGTGCATGGCACGTGAGGGGGCTAGGCTCGGGAGGCGGTCCAGGCTCGTGCCATGTGGCACCTGCAGATGGCTTCGACCAGTGGCTCGGATAACACGAGCCTGTAGGTTGGGAATGGCAGCTCGAGCATCATCTAGACCGTCCAATCCATATGATCGGATGCTACCTGCACTTCGCGCTCATCAGCTCCGCCTCCTGCGGTGGCAATGGGGACTGGGCTCCGGCGATGGGCTTGGCGCTCCACCTTGCTTCCCGCGGCCCTCCAAAGATTGGAGAAAGAAGCTTACGTACGGGCGAGGAAGATGGCAGCACGGTGGAGGTGCGGAGACTACTGGAGAGGCAGGGCGGTGCATCGTCGTCGGAGAGTCTGCTCCAGATCGGAGCTGCTATGCGGGCTCCGGCCATTGAAGACTCAACCTCCAAGAGAAGTTAGGGGATAGCCGAAGCGTGCAATCTGAGTGAAGTGGGGTTCCAAGGGGCGGAGAATGTGGGGACCCGACGAGTTCCTCTCCAGCGAAGCAGAGAGAAAAGGGGCAGGGAGGCTGGAGGTTCTGACGGAGAGAGGGAGTGATCGAAGGGAGGTGCGAAGATCAGGGTGGTCCGGTGAAGGTGGAGGTGAGTCCAAATGATGGTGAAGGTAGGTGTACATGTGCAATTAAAATGGATAAACGAAAGAAAAATAAGAAAGAGGTTACCTGGATATCAGAGATGATCAATGGGCGGATGTAGGCTTGTGTTGAGCTTTGCTTGAAGCTTAAGGTCATCGCACGTCGAGGTCAGCCGGGCCTCGAAGCTCGTGCATCTGCTGGTCAGGTAGAGCATACATGGTGTTTTTCCATGGATCACACCTAGGATCTGAGTCGTGATCACCTCTACAACCGCCCTCTGCTGTCGCCGGAGGGCAGAGGAAGCTGGGTCGCAGCCCCGTGGTTGGTGGATGGGGGTGACAGTGGCAGAGAGGATCAATTTATAGGTGGAGGAGCAGGCGTTACTGGTGGTGGCGGGGTGTTTTGCAACGGCTGCCCGAGGAAGGTAGAGAGATGGAGAGGTGAGCGGTTGGTTGTGCGTGAGGTAAGGAATCCAGGCTATGCGAAGCAGCCGTTAGGGGGCGAAGAGGGCGGCTGTGGTGGGAGATAAAAATGGAAGGGGGCAGCATGGTAGTGAAGCATAACGCACGGGGAAGGAGGAGTCTGGAGGAGGAAGAGGGTTTGTGGACCGTTGGATCTCGCGATCCAACGGTCAGGAAGAGGGCACGTACGAGGGGCGTGGACCAGATCAGAGGATCTGACCTGGGGCTAGGAAGAAGGCAGAGGCGAGCAGTGCTAGGGCTGTGTGCGAGTTAGCAGCTGGGATGGAGATAGGGGGAGATCTGAGGGTTAAGGGTGAAGGGGAGACGTGGAGAGGGCATCGCCTTAGGATGGGAGGATGATCAGGTAGTCTAGAAGAGAGCGGAAATGGGTGAATGAGATTAGATCAGGAGGGTGATCTAATGGCTAGGAGCAAAGAGGAGAGGGATGGTCAGGATCAGGGCGGGTGGTGAAGATCCAAGGGCCCACGAAGCGGCAGGTAGATGTAAAGGGCCAGGCCACGTGGCTCAATCAGAGGGAGCCATATGGCCCAATTAAAAAAATTAGAAAATAGGAAAAATAACGATAAATCAAAAAGAAATAATTAGAAGCTGAATTAGAAAAAAAGTGAAAACATGAAAGTTGTAGATCTCGATGAGATCTACAAGTTTCATGTTGAACAAAAGTCAGAAGAGTTCATTTGTACAAAGGTATATTTTTGGGAGTATTTTTGATAGGTAAAAACACCGTGTTTTAAAGGTTTTGTCATTTTTTTGTATTTTTATTTTCTTTTTAAAAGCAAAGATAAATATATGCAGTATTTAATCTATTTTTCTAGGAATTTTTAATAATATAGAAAATAATGAAAAGTGCTAGTAATTAAATACAATAGGGTTAGATATTTAGCGTTAATTACAAGAGATAGACATAGATGAGGAACTAATGAAGATTTCTCATGAGGTTCCTATTTTTCGAGGATAAAAATAGAGAATAATGATGATCCAGCAGGGTTTCATCATACCCCTATACTTAAACTTTGCTCGTCCTCAAGCATCTAAAGAATGAAGGAGCTGGATCAATTCCTGACAGTGCATGTGAATTTTCAAGGCTCAATTTATCGAAGATCCTCAATTTGAGTGATCCTAAAATTCTGGGCTCAACCATGCTCTAGTAAAAAGGAATCCAACTTCTTTATTTATCAGACTCTCTGTCTATAAATAAAATATAAGGACATGATAATTAGTGTACTGCAATCATGAGAGTTGAGTCGAGTTGTCACCAAAGGTTCCAGTCCAGGAGACTCTCCTCTATACCTAATCCTCAACACTAGGGAATGTTTGTTCTTGCTTCGATCAACCTTCTCATTAGTTCATCAGACTTGAAATGTAGATGGATGGCCAAATGATGGAGGGCATAGGATTGTGTCTATTTTCTCTCCCTTACATTGGAACAAGGGGCCTCTCGAGTGCCTTATTACTCAACACATATATATTTTTGGTTTGTTGGTCAATGTGTTCGTCAAGAGAATTCGGAGTCATCTGCCCTTATTTTCCTGGGAGTATACCGGGGTGTGTCTCTTTTGAGTATCTAAGATACCTTCGACACCCAGATTTGTAAACTGTATGATGCAGAGCCCTTTTTTGGTGCTAGCTCGACTTCTTGGTCCTAATATCATTTGATTCAAGTGGATACTTTAAAATGGTTGGGAGCGCTCGCCTTTGGGTGGAAGCTTTTTTTGAATTTGTAATTGTAATGATATAGCTTTTCCTTGTAAGAGGGAAATTCTCTCGATTTTCATTTCATTATTTGGCTAGCTCCACTGCTTTTACCAAGAGTTGGCGCACACTGATCAACAATTTAATTAGGTTTCTTCACACCCTAGCACATATGTAGATATCAAACGGTAGCATACAAACTTGTTCACATACTAGTTAGGGTTTGCTGACACTCAGGTTTCTTGAAGCCATCATTAGCTTTATCCCATCCTCGAGCATCATTAAATCATGTCTAGACTCAAAACACCAGTCCTAGTTACTCAAGTGACAACTCAACTCATCTCATCAATCATGCAGTTGTGAAAGTGATGTGCTGATCATATTCTTTAGAAGGTAGAGATGAAGAGTGCAATATAGCGCTCAAATCTTTCAACTAGGGAAGTGTGGATTACTTAATTTTAAAAACCCTAATGACTAAGGCATGTTAATTCAGACTCTCAAGATCTCAGAAATCAAGTGTCCTCAAATTCTCGAGTCTTGAGTGATAGTGAATGTTTCAGGAACACACCAACTCCAGAGTTAGTGAATTTTTATGATTTTTATCTTTTGCATTTTTTATGAATTTAATTTTTAATTTTTTATTAATTCTTAAAAGATATCATGACTGGCTCAAGCTCATATGAATAGTTGCATCTACTTCCAGAAAGTATGGGTGTAAGTACAAACCGTTAGACGGCTACTCGTGTTATAGACAGTGTCCTCTAAACCACTCACTCTGCTAAGGGAGACTGTAGTTCCCTTACTGAAGAGTATCTACTCATTTTTAAGCCTAGTAGTTAGAGTCTTTATCAAAGAAATTTTTTTATTTTTCAGATTTTATGAAGTTTTTGAATAAAGTTAATTTTTTATTTACAAAAAGTTAATCCCTCAATTTTTAAAAAGATTTTTATAAAAAAATTTCAAAAATCAATTCACTAGCATACCTAAACCCTAGCTCAAAAAGTTTTCAAAATTTTAACATACGAGCGATGGCTAAAGTATATATACAATAATATACAATATACCCCTTTATACTTAACTTTTTCTATGTCCTCATAGCACAAGTAATATGAAGCCATAGCTTCGGTTAAATATAAGATGATATAGTGGAACTGACTTGGAGGTCCCCCTATACTTAGGTCAAAAATGACCTTAAGTATAAGAAGACAGGTAGAGAGAAGATGGATTGAGTCGGGTCCCCCATATACTTAGGCTGGAAGTAGCCTACGTATCGGATGTGAAATTTAGGATGGGGGACTGATGCTTGGTTAGGGTTAGAGGGGGCATTTATACAGATGTTGTCACTTGGAGATGGGGGTGATGAATTTTTACATATGAATATGATGAAGATTGGGGGGTGTATGAACTGTGACGGATATGGGGGGGAGGGTGGGGTGTGTGAATACACATAGATGGAAGGATGATGGGGGGGTAGATCATTGAGAGATCTACTTTTTTCCTTTTTTTACACACGCGAGCCCTCGAACGAGGACCGCTAGAAATGCACATGATACATTTTTTTACAAAATGCATGATGAAATGTTGATGAATCTTCCTTGAATCCTTCTTGTTTTCTTTTGCGGCTCCTCGCAACGGGAGCTCCTAACTCCACGCCTCCATGTAGATCGAGTATCATCAAATCAATGAGCAACAAATTAAGGTTCAATTTCAGGGGCATATTAAGCACATAGAGTAAATAATGGAACTTAAATAATGAGAAAAAGACACCATAGATCGTCAAAAAATTAGCAACTATGATTTAGTGTCAAATTATGAATTAAACTATGTCATTAGATAGAGGATAAATTTTGCAACACAATGAAATTGAAATCATGGAAAACGGAGTTCATATGCTCAAGATGCTAAAGAAACAATGCAAGGGCATAAATGTAATAAAAATGCATGGAAATATAAAGATAAATATTCCAAATCGGTCCTTGGAGGGACCCATTTGTAATTTTAGAAAACTGGAGGGGGCCAATTGAAATTTTTTTCCTTATATGCGAGGCATTTTTGCAATTATTGAAAACCAGTGGGGCTTTTGTGCAAAATTCACAAGTGCACACGTGAGGCATGTGCCTAGGGACCTGCTTGTAATTAGAAGAAAGTGTCGGGGGTGACATACAAATATCCTAGCCCATCACGTACATGGCACACGAGGGGGCTAGGCTTGGGACGCAGCCCAGGCTCAGGCCACGTGGCAGCTGCTGCTGGCTTCGGCCAGTGGCTTGGATAGCACGAGCCTGCAGGTTGGGCATGGAGGCTCGGGCATCATCTCGATCGTCCGATCCAGATGATCGGACGGTACCTGCTCTTTGCTCTCATCAGCTCCGCCTCCTACGGCAACGATGGGGATTGGGCTCTGACGATGGGCTTGGTGTTGTGCCTTGCTTCCCGCGGTCCTTCAAGGATTGAAGAAGGAAGCTAACGAGCTGGCGAGGAAAATGGCAGCACGACGGAGGTGCGACGACTACTGGAGGGGCAGGGCGGTGCGGCGGCATCGGAGAGTCTGCTCCAGGTCGGAGCTTCTATGCAGACTCCAGCCATTGAAGACTCAACCCACAAGAGAAGTTAGGGGATAGCCGAAGTGTGCGATATGAGTGAAGTGGGGGTCCAAGGGGCGGAGAAGGTGGGGACCCAGCGAGTTCCTCTCCGGAGAAGCAGAGAGAAAAGGGTCGGGGTGGCTGGAGGTTTGGACGGAGAGAGGGAGTGATCGAAGGGAGGCGTGAAGATCGGAGTCGTCTAGTAAAGGTGGAGGCGAGTCCAAATGATGGTGAAGGTGGGTGTGCATGTGCAATTAAAATGGAGAAAATAAAAGAAAAATAAGGAAAAGGTTACCTGGAGATCGAAGATGATAAATTAGAGGAGCTATGCTTGTGTTGAGCTTCGCTTGAAGCTCAGGGTCGTCATACGTCGAGGTCATCCAGGCCTCGGAGCTCGTGCATTCGCTGGTGAGGTGGAGCATACATGGCATTTCGCCATGGATCGCACCTGGGATTTGGGTCGTGATCTCCTCTACAACCGCCCTCCACAGTCACCGGAGAGCAATGGAAGCTAGGACGCATCCCCGTGGTTGGTGGATGGGGGTGACCAAGGAAGGTGGCGGCGGCGGGGTGTTTTGCAATGGCTGACCGAGGAAGGTGGAGAGATGGAGAGGTTAATAACTGGTTATGCGTGAGGTGAGGGAATACTGGTACGCGGAGCGGCCCTTAGGGGGCAGAGAGGGCGGCTGTGGTGGGAGCTAAAAATGGAAGGGGGCAGTATGGTGGTGAGGCATAACACCTAGGGAATGAGGAGTCTGGAGGAGGAAGAGGGTTTGTGGACCGTTGGATCTCGCGATCCAACGGCCAGGAAGAGGGCGCGTACGAGGGGTGTGGATCAGAAGAGGATATGATCCAGGATCCTTAGGAAGCAGGTGGAGGCGAGCGGTGCGGATCTGATCTGGGATCAGATTAGAAGGCTAGGGCTGTGCGCGGGTTAACAGCTAGGATGGACATGGGGGGAGATCAGAGGGTTAAGGGTGAAGGGGCGTCGTGGAGAGGGCAGAGCCCTAGGATGGGAGGATGATCGGGCGGTCTAGAAGAGAGCGGAAATGGATGGATGGGATTAGATCAGGAGAGTGATCTAATGGCTAGGAGCAAATAAACGACCAAGATCAGGATGGGTGGTGAAGATCCAAGGGCCCAAGAAGCGGCGGGTGGATGCAAAGGGTTAGGCCATGTGGCTCAATCGGAGGGAGCCATGTGGCCAGATTAAAAAATTTGAAAATAAGAAAAATAAAGATAAATCAAAAGGAAATAATTAAAAGTTGAATTAGAAAAAAGTTAAAACATGAAATTTGTAGATCTCAATGAGACCTACAAGTTTCATGTTGAACAAAAAGTCAAAAGAGATCATTTCTACAAAGGTATATTTTGGGGAGTATTTTTAATACGTAAAAACATTGTGTTTTAAAGCTTTTGTGATTTTTTGTATTTTTATTTTCTTTTAAAAGCCAAAATAATTATATATAATATTCAATATATTTTTATGTATTTTTAATAAAATAGAATATAAAGAAAAGTATTAGTAACTAAATACAATAGGGTTAGATATTTAGTGTTAATTATAAGAGATAGGTTTATTTACAAAGATGCGGAATTAATGAAGATTTCTCATGAGGTTCTTATTTTTCGAGGATAAAAATATAGAATAATGATGATCCAGCAGGGATTCATCAGGAAGTAATCACCATCGTTACATCAGATTAGAATTATCTGATCTACAATGCCTGTAGAATATGGTCAACATCTCATCCGTCATGCATCGAGGCGTGTATCGGAGTTCCGGTGATGGAGCTCTTGCTCCTCCCGACTTTAATGCGCAGTCCGTAGGTTGGGGCAGCTTCCTCAAGCTCTGGCGAAGAAGATGGAGGCTACAACAAGGTGTTGCACCTCTTGGCATGTCAATCCTAGGGTTGCTCGTCGGAGGCAGAGGAGGTGAACGACAAAGGTTGGAAAATCCAACCAATCCAAGGAGATAGAATACCTGCAAGGCTAGTGCATACACCAAGCACAAGAACGAATATTTGGAGATGGAATTGGGGGCTTCATCAGAGATGAAGGAGGTGAGCCCTAATGGGTTCGCAGCTGATAAGCCTCCCGCACCCTTAGTTAATTCGGGCAAATTAATGGTCCAAATTAATTTTAAGTGTTCGTTGCAGTCGGATACGAGAGGTTGATCAAAAACCACTTAAATCAGATTTTGGTCAATTTTAAGCGGTGATATTTTTTACTTGGTGGAGTCCAAGGTCGATCTCAGGGAGGCAACTGTCTCCTTAGGTGGATTACAGCAATTTACAAGTGTTGATATTCGAGGGACAATTTTTTTCCTATTTTTTTAATTTTCTTATGCAGACATATGCAGACAAATCTTAGCCAATTTAACTTTAAATTTAATTGGTGTATCAAACGAAGTCCAAAAATAATGAAAATTGGCCAGATGGTTATTTATGATGAAAATGACCTACACTAATTTTTTTGGAATTTTTCGACTCAAAATAATTTTTCTGTGAATTAAATAAACAGACAGAGTGATTTTCAGTGTTTAATTTTTAATAAATATCAAATCACAATTTTTCCAAGAACTAAAATTATCCTAGGAAGGTCTAATGATCAGGGACCTAGGAAAATTAACAGAACTTAAATTTACTGTGAAATGAATTAATTAAAATTAATTAAAGAAAATCACTCAACTATTTATTCAGGCCTCGTTATGCGTGCAAATGACATGAAATTTTTATGGAGTGTTGAAAATGATGTCCTTAAGCTACTATGAATTTTTGGTGATTTTTGAAGGCACAGATAATTAATTAAAAATCAAAAGGCATCACTGGGCAAAATATGTCACAAATGAACCAATTAATTCATTAATAATTTAAGCATACCAACAAAAATCAAACATGTGTACTAACAGGTAGAGGACAAAATTCTCAACAACATGCAATTTTTAGAACTTCAAAATGATGAAAAATGCACTCTAGGGACACGTGCAAACACAAGGGTGTAAATGCAATACTGGAAAATAAAATTTCAATAAGTAAACATGCTGACAGGGACTAAAATGCAATTACCGATAATATGCAGGACTTCTATGCAATTTCTCCACGAAACACGTGCTCCTCACGTGGTGACTGCTTCACAGGGACCTTTTTGCGATTTCTGAAAGCTCCAGGGGTGTCTGTGCAAATAACCCAGGTCGCACGTGCTCCTCACGTGGGGGGACCTAGGTTCGGAGGGCGTCGGAGGCTCGGAGCGAGGCTCGGGTCTTCTGGAGGTTCGGCCCAGCCTCGATGCAGCTTCGGGTTGCCCGAGCCTAGGCTTGGGGGCCGAGGCTCGGATAAGGCGACGTGGCAGCCTGAAGGCCCTTGGATCAAGATGGATCCAAGGGATGTCGATGAAGACGCGTGGCGGCTGGAGAGTCGTCCGATCCGAGGGATGATCAACGGTCGAGGATGAGGGCGGCGAAGGGACGCGTGGCGAGGCGAGGACCGTTCGATCAGATGATCGAACGGTGGCTGCTTCTTCTTCTCTAACGGTCCTCCGCCGCCTGCGGAGGAGAGGCCTGTGCTCCGGTGAAGGCAGCCGAGCTCCGCCTCGGTTGCCAAGCTCCGGTGATGAGCTTCGTCAGCTCCCACCTAGCTCGGAAGAAGCGGAAGAGCACGAGGAGGCCTCCGGTGGTCTCTGGATCCCTGGAGGATGGCTGGAGCTCGGTGTCGATGAAGCTCGAGGAGAGCTCCGGCGAGGCTCCGGCCAATGATGAAAGTAGCACCTGCAAGTGTTAAATATAGAGCCGGAGCTCGTGCGTGCGTTTGTGGAGACGTGATGCTGGTTGGCGAGGCCTAAGGCGACGTGAGGTGGTCAGGCGACGTTGCTCCGGCCAAGTGGCGGAGCTGGAGATCGATGGACGGTGGAGTGGAGCGTCTGAAGGTGCGGAGGGGTCAGCGAGGATAAGAGCTCCGACGCGGAGCTCGGCGGAGTGAAGGCGAGGCGCGAAGATGATCGTGGTCGTGGAATAAAATCGGAGAAGATAAAGGAAAAAGAAGAGCAAGATCGGAGGAGGAATGGAGGGGGTTACCTGGGGATTGGGGCTCAGCTTTGAGCTCCAGGTCGTCGCTCAAGGGGTCGGTAAGGTCCCGAGCTCTAGCAGCTGCTCGGAGGAGTGGCTGCGACACGGCGGTGGGCCGAGGATCTCGCCGGAGAAGAAGCTCTGTCGTCGCTCAACAAATCAGCCAATTGCTGTCACCAATAGGAAGCTTGGAGCTCGAGTGATCTCCCTGGAGTGGCGGATGGGGCTGAATGTGGCCGGCGGCTGGGCATTTATAGGATGGAGGTCTCGGCAGGGCTGGTGATGGGGCGAAGTTTATGGAGGTAGTGGAGCATCTATGGTGGAAGTGGTGACGAGTGGGGTAGCTGGCGAGGATGAGGGACGAGTGGCGATGAACGTGGAGGTGATGGTGGTCGAAGAAGGTGGCTAGAGTGCGGCCAAGAATAGGAAGGGGCAGCCCCTCCCGCAAGGCGGAGATCGTGGGAGAGAGGGTTGCCAGAGGTAGGAGACGAGGCCCTGGCCGTTGGATCTTGTGATCCAACGGCCAGATCGAAGCGCAAAGGAACGTCTAGGATTAGATCAAGGCGAGGCGATCTAAGGGTCAGGAAGCCGACACTTGGCGTGATGGGGCAGAGGCACGGGCGGGCGGTCCTGATCAGTCCTTGGCGATCGATCGGTCGGTTGAGATTATTGGGGAGCTAACGGCTCAGATGAAAGGGCTGAGAATGCGATCGAAGGGCTCAAGATGTGACGCGTGGCGCACTGTGGGCGAGGCGCTAATGGATGGTGGAGATGAAGTGTGTTATGGATCTGAGGGCTGGAAGGTGGTGATGTACGTGGACGGGCGTGGGCCGTTGGATCTGAAGCGCGATCCAACGGTGGAAATTGCGGGCGGACGAGGCGAAGGGCAGCGGGCCGCGTGGCGCAATCAGAGGGCGCCACGTGGCCTGCTGTGAATGGCTGGAGGAAGAAATACGTGTAGGAAGAAGAGGAAGCCGAATTTGGAAAAACTCAAAACATGAAAGTTGTAGATCTTGATGAGATCTACAAGTTTCATGTTGACCAAAGACGGAGATAAGGTCACATATGATACATAAATACAAGAATACATAAATGTACATATGTGGTATACAAAATGACCCAAAAACCCAAGTTTCTCATACAAGCTCCAATTGCAATGAAATTAGTCTCATTTTGAAGGTCTTTTAATATGTAGTATTCTAAGAGTGAGTCGACCTAAGTAAGGGTTTGTATGCGGGCTTTATGTGTGTTTTAATGTACAAGGATTCTCAGGATATTTGGGCTATTTTACAAGGGTGATTTTTGGCATTCTTCCCTATATTATTAAGGAATATACACATATATTATAGAGAAGAAGTTATTTGATGAAGGGGTATTGTACAGGGGATTTTTGGCTTCTTATTTAGATGCAGATGAGCTGCTAAAATGCATGAATTATGGATGTATGCATGTGTTATTTATGCAAGATAAAAGGAAATATGCCTCTATTTTCTCGGGAACAAGGCTCTATTTTTGACTTTTGATGTGATGAATCACAGATTCATCAACCCCCTATACTTAAACCTTGCTCGTCCCCGAGCAACTAAATGAAATGCAAGAGTGAAATGATTTTGGGTTCCATACCAAGGTCATGAACAAAAGTTAAAAATGGAGCCTGACTCGACCTTTGGATTAGTTGTGTGGCGGAACCTTATTTGGACCTGAACTTAAGACCTAACAGACTTCAAGTTCCACAAGTCTTCTATTCAAGACGCCTCAATAGTCAGGTCAGAACAAATCCTCAAACGCAAATTTCTGATAACTATGATCCTTACTTGTACGGTGTAAGTGAAATGTAATTCTCCACATCAGAAATGACTCGGAACCAGCCTCCTCTAACAAGGTAACTCAATAACCCGGTCCAGTAACTCTTTCCTCGAGGAGCGGGGTATTCCCTTCTAAGTTCAAGTGCAACCAACTCAAGAGGAGGGGGTAGAGAAGAGAATGGACAGTGGCCAGTGTAGCCACCTATCCCGGGATGCCTGACCAGTGTAGCCAAGTCATCCAGCTGCATTTTCTTTACTAATATACATACTCCGACAGGTTTTTTTTTTTTTTACTTGGACCTGTCTGATTTTTTGGAGTTCTTGCAATTTTTTTTTTCACTATATACAATGTGCAGCATGTACATCAGGAGTTTTTCCTCTTGAGCCAGTAGACTATCCCTCTTTTGAAGCATTATTGCAACCCACAGCATCCTGTCCTTAGATGTCAACACCACCAGACTAGGTTGAGATGCACTACCCTCCCTAGAGGAGGACGGATGTTTCCACCCGTGTGCTACTCCAAGCTAAAGGATTCTACCTCCTCACCACCTCATCAATGAAGAGCTACGTGCATTGTGCTTGTCCAAGTTAAGTCACTGTCTATAAGAATCATGCGTGTGCACGAGATATTCTACTTAGACTAATCAAGATGACATGTGAACATAGACTTGCGGACTCAAAGAATTAAGTCACTTGACCTGAGAAATCTTAACTCCAATTCCTATAAGGTTCCTCTGAAATTAGGTGGATTAAGGTCAAATCAAGTCCATCCTCGATATCTACTCATAACTTGGTTCAGAACCCACTAGCTTTTCACTTTGCATATGCAAAGATATGCAGATGAGATGAGATGTCATGCTATGAAAATGCAAGACTCTTTATGCAGAGATGATATGCAAGAGTAAATAAGAAGCCTATTTTGTTTTATTTTTCTGGTATACATCAACAATTTTTAGTTGATACAATTTGTACATAGTATACACGATTTTTTTTTGTCATTTTACCCACCCGTAATTATTGTAAATATATACAAAAATACGCGAAAGTACGAGCTATGGGTAAAGTATATATGTAATATATACACGCCCCCCTATACTTAGCGTGTGCTATGTCCTCAGAGCACGGAAAGCGAGGAAAAAGACATAGCTCGTGCTAAGCGTAGGAAAGTCAAAAAGGAATAGAAAATATAGAATTCGTCTCGGCCTCCTATATTTAGGCTCTGTCAGCCTAAGTGTAGAAGAAGATCAAAAATGGGGCGGACGAGGGAAAGAAGGGAAATGGATGAATATATACATGCGGGCATCGGCCCCCCCTATACTTAGGCTCTGGTCAGCCTAAGTATAGGATAGAAGGGAGTATGAGGACCGATGTGATCTGGAGGATGTACAATGAATAGATGCGGGTCACTCTCCCCCTATACTTAGGATCCGGTTATCCTAAGTATAGTCATGAGACGATATGTAACCGGGGCGAGTGATTCGAATCACTGGGGAGGGAGGGAGAGAAAATATATAGGAAGAATGATATATATACAAATGAGTCGGTCTGAATCTTTTAAAGATGCTGCTGATGGCTGGCTTTCATTACTGCAAGGTCTCATACGCGGCTTGAGATGTATCTGCTGTATCTGTCTCGCGCATGAATACAATCTCCTCCACATGGACTAACTGTTCATTGGATTCGACGAAGTGCTTCAACAGCTGTCCATTTACTAGGAATGTCGGTGCGTCATCTGCGAGATCTGAGATCTCGACACATCCACTATCATGCACCGTTCGGACGACGAATGGTCCCGTCCACTTAGACTTCAGTTTGCCTTGGAAAGTCTTCAGCCTTGCATTGAACAACCATACCTTCTGTCCAGGAACAAAGGTCTTTCGTCTGATATATCTATCGTGCCAACGCTTCACTTTGTCCTTGTACACCATACTGTTGTCGTATGCTCGGTTTCTGACTTCCACAAGCTCATTCAGATCCATGTCTCTCTGTTTTTGGCCCAGGTGTGTGTTCCAGTTGACCTTCTTTATTGCCCATTCTGATTTGTGCACTAACTCTGCGGGCAAATGGCACGGCTTTCCGAATACCATTCGGAATGGGGAGGTGCCTAACGGTGTCTTGTAAGCCGTCCTATACGCCCAGAGGACTTGATCCAGGATCTGAGACCAGTCCTTCCTGTCTGAGCAGACGAGCTTTTGCAATATGGTTTTCACCTCCCTATTCGACACCTCAGCCATACCATTGGTTTGTGGGTGGTAAGGACTAGCGACACGGTGTTCGATGCCGTAGTCCTTCAGGAGTTTCTTCACCTCCCGATTCACAAAGTGGCTACCCCCATCTGATATCATCATTTTGGGGATCTCGAACCTAGAGATTATGTGCTCTCTGATAAATTTACAGACAGTCCTGCTGTCTGCGGCTCGGGTCGGGATAGCCTCCACCCATCTGGACAGATAGTCAACCGCAAGAAGGATGTATTCAAACCCGTGGCTGACAGGGAATGGGCCCATGAAATCGATGCCCCAGGCGTCAAAGACATCACAAATGATGACCGGCTGCATTGGCATCTCATCCTTGGAACCAACGGTTCCTCCCATTCTCTGGCAAACTGGGCACGACTTCGCGAAGGCGGTGGCATCGCGAAACAGAGTCGGCCAGTAAAAGCCACATTGAAGTACCTTCCATGCGGTCCTCTTCCCGGAGTGGTGTCCTCCTGCCTCTAGGCTATGGCATAAAGAAAGGACACTCTGGTATTCCTCCTGAGGAATACAACGTCTCCAGACACAATCCGGTCCTTCAAAGAAAAGGATCGGATCCTCCCAATGGTAGTGTCTAGCGTCCGACTTTAGTCGGTCAATTTGGCTCTTGGGCCAATCCTCGGGAACTTTCTTGGAGACAAGATAGTTCACGATATTGGCATACCATGGGAGTGAGTCGATAACAAAAATCGACTCGTCGGGGAAGGAGTCTCGAATCGGGGAAACCTCAGAAGTATTAAGATCTTCGAGACGAGAGAGATGATCGGCTACTACGTTCTTCTTTCCAGGTTTATCACGGATGTCCAAATCAAACTCCTGGATAAGTAAAATCCAACGAAGAAGACGCGCCTTCGCGTCCTTCTTCTCCATCAAATATCGTAGTGCCGTGTGGTCTGTGAACACAGTTACCTTGGATCCGATTAAATGAGATCTGAATTTGTCCAAGGCAAACACTACCGCAAGCATTTCCTTTTCGGTAACTGTATAGTTACGCTGAGCAGCATCAAGCACTTTGCTTGCGTAGTGAATTGCAAACGGGACGCCATCTCTTCTTTGTCCCAATACGGCCCCAACAGCATAATCTGAGGCATCCGTCATGATCTCAAAAGGGAGAGACCAATCTGGGGCTTGTAAGATGGGTGCGTCCATGATCATTCCTTGTAACAGCTTAAAGGCCTCAAGACACTTGTGATCGACAATAAACTCCGCGTCTTTGCCTAAAAGCTCAGTTAGCGGTCGGGCAATCTTAGAGAAATCTTTGATAAATCTTCGATAAAATCCGACATGCCCGAGGAACGACCGCAACTGCCGTACGTTGGTTGGTGGCTGGAGTCGTCTGATCACGTCCACCTTGGCAGGGTCAACCTCCATTCCTCTCTTGGAGATGACATGCCCCAACACTATGCCCTCCGTCACCATGAAGTGACTTTTCTCCCAGGAGAGCACCAGATTGACCTCACAACATCTTTTGAGGACTCGGTCCAGATTCCTAAGACAGGAATCAAAAGAGTCGCCGTGGACCGAGAAGTCATCCATGAAGACTTCCAGGAATTCGCCGACCATTTCGGCGAATACAGCAATCATGCACCTTTGAAAAGTACCTGGAGCATTGCATAGCCCAAAAGGCATGCGCCTGAAAGCATAGGTACCAAAGGGGCATGTGAACGTGGTCTTTTCCTGGTCCTCTGGAGCTATGGCTACTTGATTGTAGCCCGAGAACCCATCAAGGAAGCAGAAGAATTCTTTCCCCGCTAATCTTTCTAGGATCTGATCAATGAACGGTAGGGGGAAATGATCCTTCTTCGTCGCAGCATTCAGGCGTTTGTAATCCACACAGACGCGCCACGACGTGGGTACTCTTGTCACGATCTCCTCTCCATCCTCGTTGGTGGTCGTCTGAATTCCCGA
Source organism: Ottelia alismoides (assembly GCA_037367405.1). Classification (NCBI taxonomy): domain Eukaryota; kingdom Viridiplantae; phylum Streptophyta; class Magnoliopsida; order Alismatales; family Hydrocharitaceae; genus Ottelia; species Ottelia alismoides. The sequence goes on along the minus strand of JAZKJV010011711.1, from coordinate 151,461 downwards.
CTTTTTCGGGACAACATGGATTGGGGCCACCCACTTAGAATCGGAGATTGGGTAAATGAAACCCGCGTCGCACCATTTTTCTATCTCTTTCTTCACAACCTCTCGTAGATTTGGATTCAACCGACGTTGGAATTCACGAGAGGGTTTGGCTTCGTTCTCCAAATATATATGGTGCGAACACAGAGCGGGATTTATCCCGTGGAGATCGGAAATGCTCCAGCCTATTGCCTTGCGGTTCTTCTCCAGGATCTCTAGCAAGCGAGACTCCTGCTCCTCGGTCAATTGCGAACTGATAATGACCGGAAATTTCTTGTCTTGGCCCGCAAGGAAGGCATACTTCAGAGTTGTGGGTAAAGGTTTGAGCTCAGGGATGGTATGATCGTCTAAGAAGTCTGGCTCAATCCGATCTGGTTCGGTGTTGGACGTGGCTGGATCCTGTTCTGTAGTGGCTGCCACCAAGCTTGGCTCTGGAGTCGGATCGTCAAAGGTCTCCATGCAATCGGCAAACGCCTCGTCCGACTCGTCTTCCTCATCTTCCGATTGTCCTAAGGATGTAAGGACTGACAGGCCCACTTGGGCCTCTATGTCATCGAAGATGAAGGGCGATGCAGGCTCAGAGCTGTACTCGTTCCTGAGGATCTCGCAGACTGACTCATGCACTGGATCATCTTCAAAGGAGATGGACACATCGGTGCTGGCTGGGTTCTGTCTCCATGGCCCAACTAAGTCTACATGCTCACAGTCTGTTTCGATAAAAGAGTACTCGGTGCTGGATTCGGAGTCTGGTCTCTGCCATCTTGTCTGCTTCATCTCTAGTTCCTCATCTCCGCCTGGAGTTTGGAACTGAATTTTCCCATTCTTATAATCGAATAAGGCCCCTGCTGTTCTGAGGAAGGGCCTACCCAAAATGATCTGGGAATCTCTCCAATTACGAGGGGTTTCCATATCGAGGACAGTAAAGTCCACCATGTATTCTTGCCCCTCGACTTTGATCACAATGTTCCTTAACTCTCCTTGGGACCTCTTAGTGGATTTGTCTGCAAACTGAAGAATAGCTCTAGATTTCCTAAGAGGTCCGAGATTGAGCCGCTCATAGAGGGCTGTGGGCATTAAATTGATCGAGGAACCATTGTCCAGGAGAGTGTGTGCAAACGCGATGTCATCAACATGACTCACTACATAGTGTGCACCCATGTCTCTTCGTTTCCGAGGAAACGAGTTCTTTATTGCACAAGTCGTGGCTACTGATAGAACGTGTTTCTCAACACGGCTTTTGGTCTTCCTGCTAACCCTAGTAGGTGTGCATCTCACCTTAAGGTATTTTTGGAATGCAGGAGTCATTTCCACGAACTTGTCAAAGGGGATTGTGACCTTGATATGTTTGTTACAAAACCCAGCCATCTCAGGGTCATCTTTTGGGATTTTTTTGTTTTTCTTCTTCCCACCCTTGAGAGCTTGGGGGAAAGGGATTATTAACTCAGGTTCTGGAACTGAAATATCTTCATTAGCTACTGAAACTGAGTTCTGAACAAGACTCTGACTCGGACTTTTATACAGACTCTGACTCTGACTCTGACTCTGACGAAAAGGAAAATGCTTGGGCGAAACCGGTGATGCTTCTTCCGCTTCTTCTGGCTGGTCCTCCTCAGATGGAGGTGCGGGCTCATCGGTGTCGTCGGACTCTGGATGACTGCGGGGCTGGTGCTTCGAGGACTCAGATGTCCTCTTCTTCTGCTGGTGGTGACGGTGGTGCTCCTCCTCTTCCTCCTCCGAATTCTCCTCAGGTCGAATTTCGGAGGTTCCTTCCTGTTGTGCCCGTGCCCGATCAGGTATGGTCACGGTCCTTCCGCTCCTGAGGGACATATGATTAACATTATCGTACGAAAGGATCTCATGTTCAGCTAAATAGTTATCTGAATAGTATACCTGATCTCGGGGTCGGTTCTGGCCCTGCTGTATGCTATTTGGGTTGGCCTGAACCTGTGCGGGAATTGGAGTCCTTGGCGCCATTTGTTGGTCCTGAGCACGAGAGACCCGATTGATGTCGATTCTCATGTCCAGGTAGTCGTTTTGCATCTGCTGGACCCTATCAGACAGGGTCTGGATCGCCAAGGTGAGGGACTCCAACTCGGTGGGCTGGGCTGGCTGCTGAGTGGATGCGGTCCTGAACTGGCCCTGCTGGCCGTGCCGATACTGCTGCTGATGGGGCGGTGCTGGCCCCTGCTGGTAGGTGCGCTGCTGCGGCTGGTACCCCTGTTCTGGCCTGGACTGATATCGCGGGATTGTGACGGGCCTGGTCTCCTGGTAAACTGGGGTTGGGCGGTGTGCCTGATCCTTCCCCATCTCGATTTGCCGGACTAGTGGGTCACGGCTATACCAGAGCCCGTTGATCTCGTAAACGGGCGGAGGCTCCTCGTACTCTGTCTCCACTGGTGGGGGTGCATGATGGTTCTGCTGGGTGTACGTCTGATCCCAGCTGCTCTGAGACCCCGGTGCCTGTTCCTGTACAAGATGGACTCGATGTACAGGTACAGGTGGTGCAGAAGGGGTGGGTAGCTTAATCTTGGCTACCTTTTCAGAGAGTTCCTCCACCTTCTTGGGAAGGCTCGAAAGAGACTCCATCTCCGCGACTCTCTTGTGGATCTGCTCGACCATAGTAAGCTTGTCTGCAATCATCCCCATGCTGGGGATGAGGTCCTCTGTCAGATCTGCAACAGTCCTTCTAGTTGTCTCATTGGATAGAATCGAGGGAGACAACTGATAGGCCCTTGTGGCCTGTGACCTGCCGGTTTCTGCCATCTGCTCTAGGATTTTCCACACGGCGTGCTCGTTCTTGTTCAGATAGCTTCCTCCGCAGGCGGCACTTACTAACCCCTGCATCTCGGGGGTTAGACCGCAGAACAAGGTCTGGACTAAGATCGCCTTAGAAATGCCGTGGCATGGGCACTTCTGTACTAAGTCATTGAACCTGTCCCAAGCCTCGTGGAACGGTTCGCAGGGTCCTTGGGCGAAGCTGGCAATCTTCGTTCGCATCTGATTGGTTCTACTGAGTGGGTAGAACTTCTTCAAGAAGAGGTCCTTGAACTGCATCCAGGTAGTACATACCACCCCTAGGTTTTTCAGCCAATGTGCAGCCTTATCTCCTAAGGCAAATGGGGTGGCTTTCAGTCGGATATAATCTTGGCCAACATTGGGATGGCTCAGATTATTGCAGACTAGTTCGAAGTCACGGAGGAAAGTGTACGGCTCTTCGCTTAGGTTTCCGTTGAACTTCGGCAGCAGGCTAAGGAAGTGGGGCTTCAGCTCGAATGCCTGGTCGGGAACTGCAGGTGCTAGCCAATTCTGGATTTCGTTCTCCGCCGGGTTATAGGTATCGACCATTGGTCGGTCGATCCCTTCAGCTACTATTATCTGCCCCATTCGTGCAGTGAGATCAGCATTTTTCTGTTCAGCTTCAGCAAGGCGTCTAAGAATCTGTCTCATCTGGTCCTCATCGGGCGGCATCCTTGGCGGCATTTCTCCCTCTAGTTCTGGGGATTGGAAAATAAGGTCGGTGTTAGAGGTTGAATCAAGGAAGGGATTACCGAGGCAATGATCTTCCTCGGTAATCTCAGAGGAGATAAAAGGGTTGGTTTGAGAGTAACCACCCTGAGCAGGAGGGAACCAGGACTCAAGAGGGTCATGAGTCCTGGGTGGTCCAAGGTGCGCTCGGACCGGAAAAGACGAGTTACTTGGGGGACTCATAGAGAGATCAGTGAACGGTGCGTCGAGATCTCCCCAGTCACTCATCTTGGTTAAGCAAGAAGAAGATAGGATTTTACTCCTACCTGAAGCAAGCACAAGATCAATCCAAGACCCTGGATTCACACTCAACACAGTGAAGGACTCAAAGTTGAGTCCAATTTATCTTGTAGTTTTTAAGTGTGATTTTCAAGCAAATCTAGCAAGGATTACGCGGCCTAAAGGGAAGTCGGCTCAGAGCCGGATGCGTCTTCCCTGTTTATCCTGTCGTCTAAGATACCGCCGCTCCTTCCTTTCTTCGCTCCTATCCCAAGCCGATGGATTCAGTGACCACGCCCCTATCTACCTGCAAGCAGGCGGAGGCTGACAAGGCCGGAACTTCACCCCGGGGGGTTACTAGCAGCTTGTCGCGAAGTACCGCAATTTCGCCCCTATCTACCTGAGACAGGCGGAGGCTACTTGGTACTAGTCAAAGAATCTGAAAATATCCGGCTCGTGATATTTGCTAGGATCAGTTAGAACGTGATATGGAAGACGGGGATTTGGGCTCTACCTTAGGGTGTTCACACACACTCAGGTACCCTCACTCAGCCTGAAAACAAGGTCGGGGATTAGTCTCCCGCAAACAATTTTCAGTTTTTATTCCCTTTTTATGGTCAATACTGTTAGCAGTCCCGGTTTTAAAGTTAGGTTATCACTGTAATTAATCACCACAAAGCACGCCTACCGGACAGTCCCAATTTCCTTTTTAATTAAGTGAGAAAATCAGAGGGGGGAAATCGAGAAAAGCCGATGCAAGTTGAAATCGATGATGCGTATGCGTAGTAGAGAATACTTACAGTGGTCCCTTCGCTTCTTGATGCAGGATGCTATACAGAATTGAAAACTTTACTCTACATGCAAATGCAAGCGATGCAAGCCGCTCCTAGACAGGCAGTTCTATTAGCGTGGAGAACAGTTTATTTTGAACTAAGTCCTGCGGTCTAGGTGCGTCTTTTAAGTGTGTTGTGTGGTCCTATTGATTACGAGCACAAACAAATCCTAGATTGGCTCGAGGAGCCGCTAGTGCAAGCTAAATTACCAATCACCCACACAGCACACGGGACACGGTTTCCACTATATTTACACGCGCGAGATCCCAAACGGGAACCGCTGGAAATAATGCAAAAGAAAAATAATTAAAAAGAATACAATGCCTCTCTCTCTCTCCACACAATCTAAATGCTAAGTCCTCGAAGCGTCGCCGACTCCTCGCGGTCCTCGCACAAAAATTAAATGAAGGTCAGAGAGTGACACAAAAATGAAATAATGCAAAAAATAGATGAGAGAAATAATTACAAGAAAAAACCGGGGGTCAGACTACCCGGGGATTAGAAATCAAACACCTCAAAAATCAGCAGTAATTAACCTAAGCCGTGCCTCCCCGGCAACGGCGCCATTTTGATAAGCCTCCCGCACCCTTAGTTAATTCGGGCAAATTAATGGTCCAAATTAATTTTAAGTGTTCGTTGCAGTCGGATACGAGAGGTTGATCAAAAACCACTTAAATCAGATTTTGGTCAATTTTAAGCGGTGATATTTTTTACTTGGTGGAGTCCAAGGTCGATCTCAGGGAGGCAACTGTCTCCTTAGGTGGATTACAGCAATTTACAAGTGTTGATATTCGAGGGACAATTTTTTTTCCTATTTTTTTTATTTTCTTATGCAGACATATGCAGACAAATCTTAGCCAATTTAACTTTAAATTTAATTGGTGTATCAAACGAAGTCCAAAAATAATGAAAATTGGCCAGATGGTTATTTATGATGAAAATGACCTACACTAATTTTTTTGGAATTTTTCGACTCAAAATAATTTTTCTGTGAATTAAATAAACAGACAGAGTGATTTTCAGTGTTTAATTTTTAATAAATATCAAATCACAATTTTTCCAAGAACTAAAATTATCCTAGGATGGTCTAATGATCAGGGACCTAGGAAAATTAACAGAACTTAAATTTACTGTGAAATGAATTAATTAAAATTAATTAAAGAAAATCACTCAACTATTTATTCAGGCCTCGTTATGCGTGCAAATGACATGAAATTTTTATGGAGTGTTGAAAATGATGTCCTTAAGCTACTGTGAATTTTTGGTGATTTTTGAAGGCACAGATAATTAATTAAAAATCAAAAGGCATCACTGGGCAAAATATGTCACAAATGAACCAATTAATTCATTAATAATTTAAGCATACCAACAAAAATCAAACACGTGTACTAACAGGTAGAGGACAAAATTCTCAACAACATGCAATTTTTAGAACTTCAAAATGATGAAAAATGCACTCTAGGGACACGTGCAAACACAAGGGTGTAAATGCAATACTGGAAAATAAAATTTCAATAAGTAAACATGCTGACAGGGACTAAAATGCAATTACCGATAATATGCAGGACTTCTATGCAATTTCTCCACGAAACACGTGCTCCTCACGTGGTGACTGCTTCACAGGGACCTTTTTGCGATTTCTGAAAGCTCCAGGGGTGTCTGTGCAAATAACCCAGGTCGCACGTGCTCCTCACGTGGGGGGACCTAGGTTCGGAGGGCGTCGGAGGCTCGGAGCGAGGCTCGGGTCTTCTGGAGGTTCGGCCCAGCCTCGATGCAGCTTCGGGTTGCCCGAGCCTAGGCTTGGGGGCCGAGGCTCGGATAAGGCGACGTGGCGGCCTGAAGGCCCTTGGATCAAGATGGATCCAAGGGATGTCGATGAAGACGCGTGGCGGCTGGAGAGTCGTCCGATCCGAGGGATGATCAACGGTCGAGGATGAGGGCGGCGAAGGGACGCGTGGCGAGGCGAGGACCGTTCGATCAGATGATCGAACGGTGGCTGCTTCTTCTTCTCTAACGGTCCTCCGCCGCCTGCGGAGGAGAGGCCTGTGCTCCGGTGAAGGCATCCGAGCTCCGCCTCGGTTGCCAAGCTCCGGTGATGAGCTTCGTCAGCTCCCACCTAGCTCGGAAGAAGCGGAAGAGCACGAGGAGGCCTCCGGTGGTCTCTGGATCCCTGGAGGATGGCTGGAGCTCGGTGTCGATGAAGCTCGAGGAGAGCTCCGGCGAGGCTCCGGCCAATGATGAAAGTAGCACCTGCAAGTGTTAAATATAGAGCCGGAGCTCGTGCGTGCGTTTGTGGAGACGTGATGCTGGTTGGCGAGGCCTAAGGCGACGTGAGGTGGTCAGGCGACGTTGCTCCGGCCAAGTGGCGGAGCTGGAGATCGATGGACGGTGGAGTGGAGCGTCTGAAGGTGCGGAGGGGTCAGCGAGGATAAGAGCTCCGACGCGGAGCTCGGCGGAGTGAAGGCGAGGCGCGAAGATGATCGTGGTCGTGGAATAAAATCGGAGAAGATAAAGGAAAAAGAAGAGCAAGATCGGAGGAGGAATGGAGGGGGTTACCTGGGGATTGGGGCTCAGCTTTGAGCTCCAGGTCGTCGCTCAAGGGGTCGGTAAGGTCCCGAGCTCTAGCAGCTGCTCGGAGGAGTGGCTGCGACACGGCGGTGGGCCGAGGATCTCGCCGGAGAAGAAGCTCTGTCGTCGCTCAACAAATCAGCCAATTGCTGTCACCAATAGGAAGCTTGGAGCTCGAGTGATCTCCCTGGAGTGGCGGATGGGGCTGAATGTGGCCGGCGGCTGGGCATTTATAGGATGGAGGTCTCGGCAGGGCTGGTGATGGGGTGAAGTTTATGGAGGTAGTGGAGAATCTATGGTGGAAGTGGTGACGAGTGGGGTAGCTGGCGAGGATGAGGGACGAGTGGCGATGAACGTGGAGGTGATGGTGGTCGAAGAAGGTGGCTAGAGTGCGGCCAAGAATAGGAAGGGGCAGCCCCTCCCGCAAGGCGGAGATCGTGGGAGAGAGGGTTGCCAGAGGTAGGAGACGAGGCCCTGGCCGTTGGATCTTGTGATCCAACGGCCAGATCGAAGCGCAAAGGAACGTCTAGGATTAGATCAAGGCGAGGCGATCTAAGGGTCAGGAAGCCGACACTTGGCGTGATGGGGCAGAGGCACGGGCGGGCGGTCCTGATCAGTCCTTGGCGATCGATCGGTCGGTTGAGATTATTGGGGAGCTAACGGCTCAGATGAAAGGGCTGAGAATGCGATCGAAGGGCTCAAGATGTGACGCGTGGCGCACTGTGGGCGAGGCGCTAATGGATGGTGGAGATGAAGTGTGTTATGGATCTGAGGGTTGGAAGGTGGTGATGTACGTGGACGGGCGTGGGCCGTTGGATCTGAAGCGCGATCCAACGGTGGAAATTGCGGGCGGACGAGGCGAAGGGCAGCGGGCCGCGTGGCGCAATCAGAGGGCGCCACGTGGCCTGCTGTGAATGGCTGGAGGAAGAAATACGTGTAGGAAGAAGAGGAAGCCGAATTTGGAAAAACTCAAAACATGAAAGTTGTAGATCTTGATGAGATCTACAAGTTTCATGTTGACCAAAGACGGAGATAAGGTCACATATGATACATAAATACAAGAATACATAAATGTACATATGTGGTATACAAAATGACCCAAAAACCCAAGTTTCTCATACAAGCTCCAATTGCAATGAAATTAGTCTCATTTTGAAGGTCTTTTAATATGTAGTATTCTAAGAGTGAGTCGACCTAAGTAAGGGTTTGTATGCGGGCTTTATGTGTGTTTTAATGTACAAGGATTCTCAGGATATTTGGGCTATTTTACAAGGGTGATTTTTGGCATTCTTCCCTATATTATTAAGGAATATACACATATATTATAGAGAAGAAGTTATTTGATGAAGGGGTATTGTACAGGGGATTTTTGGCTTCTTATTTAGATGCAGATGAGCTGCTAAAATGCATGAATTATGGATGTATGCATGAGTGTTATTTATGCAAGATAAAAGGAAATATGCCTCTATTTTCTCGGGAACAAGGCTCTATTTTTGACTTTTGATGTGATGAATCACAGATTCATCAGCAGCCCTTTGCGAGGGTTGTGAAGGATCAAGGTGGGGGAGATGATGGATAGGCATAGAGAAAAAGGGGATGAGTACGTGAAGATGGTCAGAGAACGGCTAGGGTGATGGAGTGATCGAATGGTAATGAGGGTGTGTATTCTAAAATAAGCTGGAGAAATAAGGATAAGAGTAAAATGAAGATTACCTGGAGAAGACGATGAACACAGAGAGGGACTCGGAAGGCATAGCAACATGACTGGGACTAAGGAACAACTTCCTCAATCATCTCTTGACAGTCTAGAGGCTAGAGGATTGAAGATCGAGCAATTGTGGCACTACTACACGCCGGAGAAAATGTGGATCATGCCAGCAATTTTGCTCCTTTGCACAAATATCTCGCACCCAATCTGTTACATGAGGTGGAGGTATGCTCAGGGTAATCGCATGCAAGGGAAGATGGGCATTTTTCATGCTAGAGCTCAAGTATTTGAAAGGATTGAAGATGGTGGTTCCAGGAGGTGTGTGTCAAGGTTCAAGCGTCCCCCATGATCGGTGATTGGGAACAACATGAGGGACACATGGCACACATGAGAAAGGGAGGTTAGGTCTAGACCTAGGACTAGGCAGTTGTAGGATAGGTGGACCAGAGTGACTGGAAAAATGGGAAAAGATGAGAAGTTGGTGAAGTATCGCATGTGGACAGGGGCGAGCTGGAGGTTGACAATGAGTCTTTATCATTAGATAATACGATCTAATGTACGAGAGAAGGTCGGTAGAGATAGCCCTGAGTAGATATGATTAGAGGTCTGTGAGAGGGGCATGAACGGAGGGCTCTGATGAGATCCATCAGGTGGATCCAAAGGCTGACAAAGGGAGCAGGTGTGTGTAAAAGGCCAGGCCATGTGGCTAGCAGAGGAGGCACCACGTGGCCTAATGAGAAAAATAAGAAATGAATAAAAATCAAAATAAAATATGTACATGTGTCAAATCAAAAAGTGTCGACCATGAAAGTTGGGGATCTTTTTAAGATGTGCAAGCTTCAGTAGAACCTAAAGCCAAAATACTTCATTTGTACATATATAAATTTTTATAAGTATTTTTAAGTAAATGAGAATACTTATTTTAACACCTTTTCTAATTTTTGTATTTTGATTTATGAATAATATTAAAACAAATATATAAAACATTAATATAATTTTTATGGAATTTTTAATAATAAGAAAAAATAGAAAATAAAGGCACAATAATATGTTTATTTATATATACATAATTAGAGTTAATTTAATACAAAGGTATTGAGACACGGTTTTATGGATTGTTAATTTTTTAATGAAAATGAAGAATGGTGAATATATCACAAGTGTCGTCGCAACCCAAAATCATATCAAATAAAAATTAGTTTTTATTCTAGCAAATAAGTAGAATAAATGATATTATTTACCATGTATAGATAATCATGATTGAACTCAGGGAGGCTACAATATTTGAGGGTTATTTAATTATCGCTAATTAAAAGAATTTTTTTTCTTTTCTTTTTGTTGTTTTTATGTCTTTTTAATGCTTTTTATATTTTATGGATTTTTAATATTTCAATTTTTATATTTTCATATTTTCAACTTTTTCAATGATTTTTAATTTTACAAATTTTTATTTTATATTTTTTATGAAAATATTTTATAAAATATATATACACAAAATAAATAAAGAACTTTTCTATTCATAAATAGTAAAATTATCATAACTTCAGAAAGAAAATATTTTTGTGTTTAATATAATTTTCTACTATTTTTGTGATTTTTATGTAACTTTTAGATTTTTAAGGATTTTTTAATAAATAAAAATAGCAATCAGTGAACAACACAAAAATAAGATACTATTTTTGGATTTTTAAAATATAAAACAAAAGAAAATATATCGGAAATCAAGCTCAAACAAAAGAGAAATTTTTAAGCTTTAAAACAACCTAATTATGTATTTTTATGATTTTTATTTGATTTATATAATTTTATGTATTTTTTAATATTTAGAGTTTTATGAAGGTATTTTTGAATGAAATTTATAAAGGTGATAAAGCAAGATAAAAGACAAGTAGAATAATTTTTTAGAATTTTTCAAAGGATTTTTAATTTTTTAAAATATAAGACATTTATATTTTTTTAAAATAAAAAAATAAAGAAATTTTGAAAACAAAAATTATTAGAGTTTAAATAAATAATCATGTAGTTATACTACTTTTTAGGGATTTATAGAATTAAAGAGCTAATAATTAAAAACAATTAAAGAGATAATAAAATTCAAGCACAAACAGGACATAGATGCAATTATTTAATGAATTAGACTAAATAATAAAAAGCAATTAAACTACAGGACTAGATGCACAAAAACACCAGAATTTTACGTGTTTCAGCATGTGAACATGAAAATGGGGATTTATTTGCAAATTCAAATAAGTAATGGAGCAGATATTAACACAAAACAATATGTTTATTTCTTGCAATTTTTCCAATATGTGTGTGCTTATCACATGAGTCTGTGAATATAGGACTTAAATGCAAATACTAAGAAAAGTAGGGAGTTGTAAGCAATTATTCAATTAATAAAGAACTAACATGTGTCCAATGAGGACTTATTTACAAATAAAGAAAATGACAAAATGGGAATTGTAAAATCACCAATGCAGTGTATTGTACACGTGAGGAATGGCGGCTAGAATCAAGTGTTGTTCGTCTGATCTGACAGTCTGTATTTGGATGTGGATGAACGATCACGATGCAATCTGGCACAGTAGTTTTTTATCGAATGTCTATCAGAGCATCTGGAAGAACATGCTTGAAGACTTCTGCCGGTGAATTTGTTTTTGCTTGATCTCCTCCAATCCCCTTCAGATCCAACTTTTATTGGTCTCAAAAGGATCCTGTGAATGTCCGACTCTAAACGGATGTGAAGAACTGGTCCAGTTCCCGCTGATCAGGGACCTGGAGCTTGAGGTCCGCTTCAGGTGAAATTTGACTCCCAATTATCGAATCAGCTCCAGAACATGACCCTACACATGTAGCTTAGTTGATACTCGAAGTTGATGTTCCGGCTTGATTTATTAAGAAAAAACAAAGCATAATGGAAGATGAATGAGTTGATCTCCGACGGGGTGGAAGATGAGATCAAAATCTCAGATCTATGGACAATCTGGTGACTAGGAAACGAAAGAAGGGTGGAGAAATGATCATGATGGAAAGGGGATGATCGGAGTGGATTGAAAACATGAGATGACCTCCGATCAGGCTGATCGTAGGCGAGTCTACAAGCTATGGATTGGATTTATGAATCAAACAAAATTTGACTAAATATAAATGCAAAACTAAAAGGAAATTACATTATGATTACCTAGGATGGAAAGTTGAAGGTCACAACCTCGATCCAGCTATGGAATGGTTGGATAAGCTCTAAACAATGGTGCTCCAATCAATGAAGTGGATCTCTCTCATGATGCCTTCTCAAACACTCCCACTTGCTGGTGGCGAAGCCCCTGTCACCAGTTATGCTCTCAGGGACTAAAGCTCAAAGTGAGAAAGATAAAAAATGAATCATGATGAGAAGGAATACTGGGAGCTATATTTATAGAGGTGTTTGAGGAGTGGATTTCAAAATGAAAAAGGGCATACAGATCGAGGGAAGAAGAGTGAAAATTATTCGGGCGTGAAAATTTGATGTGCAAGGAATAATCAGGCGCAAAAAGTATGAGGAGAGAAGAGAATAATCGAGTGAGAAAAAACTAGAAAAAAGGGAGGTTGGGTCTTTATTCGGGTAAAAAGGATGAGGTGAGTGAGTTGACCGAGAGTCTATCTTTGGATCTAGACCAATCAGGGTCCAAGCCAAATAAAGACAACTGCTAAAAGACAAATAATTAAATGCATAATAGAAATAATTATAGATAAATACAAAAATGTTTTAAATCAAAAAAGTTACAAAAAGATTATGTTTATAAATAAATAATTTAATTACCGATGATTTCTAAAAAAAATAAATAAGTTAATTAAGTAGGTTAAAATAAATACAAACCTTTATTCATAGGTATAAAATACCTATATATATAATATACACAATTTTAAATAATTATTTTTAAAAATAATTACATAGTTTTATATTTTATTTATTTATAGAATAGTTAAAGGATTTAAACATATTTTTATATTATTTTTGTGAATTAATTTAATAGGTTAAATAAATAGAATTATGTACAACATAGGTACATTATACCTATAGTAGAAATACACTTTATTTTTTATTTTTATTTGTATTTTATTTAATAATATAAAATATTAACAACATAATAAAAATAAAATATATGCAAAAATAAGAAGAAATAAATAAAGAAAAAAAAGTATAGGTACAATATAGATAAATAAACAATATAACACTCTAAAAAGCCAACTTTTACATCTTAGCTCTATGTTTTATGAAACTACGTTCATTATAAAGATTATTTAATTTTGAACATAATAGAAGTAAGTTTAGTTTATTTTGAAACTATATGGAGTAGATATAGGTCTTTCAATTTTGGCTTTACGGCTTTTTTGGAGTGATGTCTCTCTTATTCTGTAAAGGTTTCTTTTTGCCATTATTTTATTATTTAAAGCACTATTTTATATAACAAGAAGAAAATATTTTTATTTGAGTTTGTTTTGGTGATAAATAAAATAGTAGAAGATATATACAATATGAATAGTGATGAATATATACATGCGATATTTGATTTTCTGGATTTATAATAGATTGAAGACTCTATCTCCCCCTACTTTATTCCTTGTCAATTCGGTTGTCTTGACCTTCTCTCGGGGTTAGGATCATCATGTATTTATTACATATATATAGTCTTCTTTCTCTTTCTTTTTCCTTGAATTCTTTATTTGTTTATTTTGGGATAAAATAATGATAAATACACACTATTTACATATGATATGAGATTAACCACTTACATTAATGTCAAATTAAACGCAATTGGCAATTTTTTTATTTTACGTGGGCAAGCCCAAGGTCGAACTCAGGGAGGCAGCTTTTTCCTTAGATTAATTCTAAGTGAATAACGAAATCAGGTTTTCAGGAGAATAATTTTTTTGTATTTTTTTATGCAATTAAGAAACTGCGATGCAATTCAAGCCAAATTTAAAGGTTAAAACACAAAGTATGGTCAAATTAAGTCCAAAAATGATGAAACTTATCCAGAATATGAAATGCAATGAAATGAAGCTACTGTAATTTTTTTTGGAATTTTTAGACTCTAAATGAATTAAATATGAATTAAAAATGAATGCAGGGTAGTTTTTACAAAAATAATTTTAATAAATATCAAAATATATCATTTTCAGATACAAAAATTATCTTAAATACTTCTATGTGAGATGAATCCAAGAAAATTATTAAACATTAAAAATGATGAATATTGGACCTATTAAAAATCAATTAAGCAAAATACTAATTAATTTATTAAGGTCTCAAGATGCGTGCAAATGATATGATTTTTAGGAATAAAGTAGAGCTTATTAAACTAGACCTATTGTGATTTTTTTGGTGATTTTTGATGCAAGAAATAATTTAATATGGAATTTAAAGTACACATTGGTAAAACTATGTAAATTTCCACAAAAATAATAATATTAAATTCCTCGAAGCTCTAAAAAATGTGACAAGTGTCCATAATGATAAAGCACAAGTTTCTCTACAATATGCAATTTTTGGAATTAAAAAATGATGCTAAATGAGTGCCTAAATAAACGTGCAAACACAGGGACCAAAATGCAAACAAGAATAAAATTGTTCAAAATAGAAACATGCGTACATGGACTAAAATGCAATTACCTATAATGTTGGGGGTATGTGTGCAAATTGTCTACGGAACACATGCGCCTCATGTGACGCGCCTGGCAAGGACTACAATGTAGTTTTGAAAACTTGCAGGAGCCTCGGTATAAATTACCCAGACCGCACATGAGAACCACATGAGGTGCTAGGATCGGACGACAATGGAGACTCGAACGCTGGCTCGTGTCTTCTGTAGGCTCGGACTTGCTTCGAGGTAGCCTCGGATGAGGCTCGGATGCTCCGAGCCTAAAGGTCGATGAAGAGGCTCAGAGGAAGCAATGTGGTGCGATATGGACCGTCAGATCCTCGAATGATCCAAAGGTATCTGGAGCTACTGAAGAATGTGACGTGGAGTGATGGGAACCGTCTGATCAAGGTGATCGAGCAACAACTGTGCTTTGCGCTCCTCCTCGCTGCCGCCTCCTGCGACGGGCGTGGCTGGGCTCCGGCGATGGATGGCTATCTCCGACGCCCTCTAACGTGCTCGCTGCTGACCCCCGGAGGCTCCTGAGTGGCTGGACGCGATCGTGGAAGCTTCGTGGAGCAGCCAGAGGTTCTGGAAGAGGCTGAGGAGGTCTGTAGGCCGGATACGATGGAGCTCGAAGCAGCTCCAGCGAAGTTCTGACCAATGGAGAAAATGGTACCTGCAGTGTTAATGAATGTAGCCTAGGTGTGCAAGTGCTCGTGCAGAGTGCAGTGAGTGCTTGAGGCCTTAATGAGTGAAGTGGTGAACGGGTGGTGGTGTTCAGTGGGATGTGTTGACGAGTGAGGAGGTCGGAGAAAAATGCGAGAAACTCGGAGGGGAAGAAGATGATAATCGAAGACGAAGATGGAGGGTGCTACATGGGAATGGAGGCTCGAGGTGGAGTCTTTGGTCGTCGCTCTAGGGTCAGCAGGGGCTCGAGCTCGCGCAACTCGACGATGGAGCTTCTACACGGCGGAGGGACGCTGTGGATTTCGCCAGAGAAGAACCACTGTCTTTGTTCGCTTTCACACCTAATCCCTGTCGTAGATTAGTGGAGGGGAGCTCTAGGGTTTCTTGTGCAAGGGAGGATACCTGTGACGATGGCCGGAGGTGGGTATTTAAAGGGGGAAGGTGGTGGTCAGTTGATGATGGAAGTGGTTTGCGTGGGGATTGTAGAGCGAGAGAGAGGCTGTCATGGCGGGAGTGGGCTCCCGCGAGGGTGAGGGACGTCGAGTCTTAGATGTGGGCTCGTCGGGAAGTGGAGATGGTGGCTGACGAAGCGGGGAAAATGAAAAGGGGGGGGGGGGGGGGGAGATGGAGTGCGAGGTGGGGTGGCGTGGGCGAGGCATTTTCGTAGGTAGGAGATGATGTCTTGGCCGTTGGATCTCACGATCCAATAGCCACGAGAAGGGAGCGAAGGAGCGGTCGTGATTAGATCAGGGATGCGTGATCGAAGGTTGTAAGAATTGCCACATGGCACGCTGAGGCGTGACGCTGACGGACAACCTTGATGCGATCGTGGGGTTAATCGATTGGTCATGAATTGGGCGGGGAATGAACGATACAGATGGAGGCGGCCTAGAGGCTATCTAGCGGCACATGATGAGCTACGTGGCACAAGGAGAGTGAGGCGAAGATGAATGGTCGTGATGTGATCTGTGGATCTGATCCAAGGGTTCGGGTTTAGGCGGGAATTAACGATGGAGATGAATCAGAGGTGTGGATCGGAGGGTGGAGGATGGAGTGGAAATGGACAGTTTGGATAGTGAGATGTAAGGGTTGATCGGACAGAGGAAAATGCAGGCGAGTGGCACGCAAGCGACTGGGCCGCGTGATGAAACCAGATGGTGCCACGTGGCCCAATCAGATTATTGCGACAAAGAGAGTAAAATAAGAGGGAGAAAATGGCCGAATTTGGAAAAACTCAAAACATGAAAGTTCTAGATCTCGATGTGATCTACAAGTTTCATGTTGACCAAAAACGGAAACAAGGTCAAATGAAGTGATAAAATGGTCTCATTTTAAAGGTCTCTGAATGTATATTATTTTAAAAGTGAGAGACCTAAATCGGAGGCTGTATGAGAGAGATATATGCATTTTAAGGTCCATGAAATCAAACTTGGACTCGGGTTTTATTGGTCAATATTAAAAGTTAGCATTTTTTTGGTATTTTTCTTGTATTAGTGTTAGTAATATATACACTATAGAGTTGATTTTTTGGAGTTTAGAGTTAGTATAAAATATATATAAATAGGTGATTTTTACAAGTGAATTTAACTTCTTATTTAATATAGTGGAAATGCTAAAATGCAGATGTTATCTGTGCATGCATGAATGCTAATTATACAATATAGGGGATGAAATGCATCTAATTACTCGGGAACTAAGCTCTATTTTCAACTTTTAGAGCGATGAATCACATATTCATCAATTTCCTCCTGATTATTCATTATTCTCAAATTTCCTACTTATAATATTTTCCATAAAAAATTGGCCAGTAAGTATATATTGTTATTTTATCATTGAGATCCAGTTATGTATCTTGGCAAGGAATTAGTGAGGTGATAGTTTATCTTACTCTTAATTTACTTATGATGGAAAGAATAGTATATTAATCGGGTTTTCAATTCTATTTAGCTTTTAAAGTCTAGTGGATAATATGTAATCTTGGTCTTTGTATAACCTCACACTATGACTCTAAGGCAAAATATGCCTTAGGGTTGGGGTGCCTCCGAGACATGCGGTGTTATATAATGCATCCTAAATAAGTTCCCAACATGTCCACTAGCTTATACAAATTACGAATCCAACCCAATTGTAGTCAATTCTAACCAACATAGCTCATTATTAATTTCATCTCTCAGACAAGATCCATAATGCTTCTCTCTCTGAATTCAATTGAAACTTCTCTAAATGCAACTCTAGATGATTCAGATGTAGCATCGCCAAGCTTGTTGGCGGAAAGTAATCAAAACTCAAGCGGTGAGGTAGTCTCCTAAGGAGGCTCTTCCATCTCACCCTCTAATTGGAAGTGTGGTCCAATGGAGGGAAAGGTCTATTCAAAAACTATGCCCCAGAGACGGGTGAGAGAGACTCTCTGGAAAAGTCGCTCTAAATACCAGTCCGACTAGTATGGGCAAACGAGCTCATATGAAAAACTGAAAACCGAGGATCCCCCGCATGGGTATCCTAAAACAAAGGGTCAGCGGAAGTGGTCAAAAGTCAGGATCCCAACAAGGCGTAAAAATACTACGAGCTCACATAAAAACCGAAAGAGGGACTGGGATCCTAGACCCACGCACTTGGCAGCCACTGACCTAACTGGGCTTCCTATCTCCTGCCCAGATGAGGGCCACCTCACCCTCGCACAATCAGATGTAAGGATCTTCATGACCGATACTTTTTTATTGATCTCGCTGATTCATCATCAATTTCACTTATTTATCCACTCAATCCTTTCTCAATCTCTTCTATGATTGACTTTACCGATCTTGGTATTCTGGCACAACTTATCTTTATATATAAATAGTAGGTTATACAAAAGGATCAACTGATTGAGGATTATTATTTATAATGAACTTAGTCTCTTTTGCTAATAATTATTTCACTTTGGTCCTCCAATTAACTTTCCCCTTAAGCTTATATTATACTTATAAAAGAGAGTCTTATGGATGCTTGTGATTATCAAGTAAATTCCCTTGTTACTAAAGCATCTAAAACTTTGAGTCCAACAATCGACTCTCTTCTAGGATTGGTTAATACAGTAAAGTATGATTCTCGATCTAAAGCCTTGCACATCATAGAGGACATGCATCTTCTAGATGTTGTGCATTTCCTCCATAAGTCGCTTTCCTGATTGTATGATTTGATACAATATCTATAAGAGATTTAATTCAAAGGATTGTGCTTCAACTATATCCCCAAATTCAAAGATTTTCTATTTTCAAGATCAACTGGAAAAAAACATAGGAGTTTGTCTACTAGATAATGCTTAGTGCCTTGAATATTGAAGCGTGTACAACATCTTGTAAAATATGGAGAAGTTGATGAAAAGAGTCTTAAATAAACTTTGTTAGATATTAAAGAAATATGGATATATGGCATATGTTGGACATGCGAGCCTACGACGAGCCATTATGCAATAAATGTTATTCCGATTATCATTCCCTGATCTGAAATGAAGAATAAATAATTTACATTATTGGTCCCTTAGTATAATTAGGATTATGTACTATGACTATCTTAATGATCATACATATGTTGATTCAATTATTGAATCATAAAAGCTGGTGCTTGGATGAATATCTAAAGAGTTAGATTGAGGGCTCATCAAGTACCGTCAAATGATTGTTAAGAGATGATCTCCAACCTGAGTAGGAGATGGCAATCCTTTCTCATTAGGCTGATATCTGACCAACCTCTTGATGTAGGTCCTCTGCATGGGAATAGAGATTCGAAGGTGTTAGATTAGTTAGGCCAAAGAGTTGAGTTAAGGAGATCAAGATAACCAAGGTCCTATGTCGTATGCTGTCACGATATAGGAACGCATCCTCTGACCGGAGACAGATGTGTTACTATATGTCTGAGTATGTACATTTGGCAGACCAATAGGTTGATGACCTAATCAAGGTTTATATACACCAGTGCACTGATGTGCATATAAGGGCATATGAGTAATACAATCTCTCAAAGGGATCATACAGGTTCATTACTCAACCGGAAGATATGGGATCACTCATGAGATATTGGGAAGAATCAAATTCCGTGCACGGTCGTCTCGCTTTGGAAGCTTGACTGAATTTGTAGGTTTGATATATACTTTTGGAAAGCATATGATCAACACCTAGGTATGATATATGCTTTTGGAAAGTATATGATCGATACCAACTCCCAATAGTCAAATGAGAAACTTAATGATAGAACCCTAAAGGAGGCAGTCTAAAAGAGATCAAAAATTTCGAGTTTATTCCGGGTTTTCCAGTATGTAAGATGTACATGCATTAGGAATGCCTGAGGGTGATGTGATCATAAACGATTGTATAACCATGACGCTTCCATTATGAGGGAGTGATGAAACAAGTCTGGATTTTAGTGACTCCTCTCATAGAGAAGTAATCTGATCTTAGTCCAAATGTTGGAAATTGATCTGAATGTGATTCAGATGTAATGAGAAGATTAGATTTGCGGTCTTGATTTAATCAAGCATCTATGGGAGGTCCGCAAGATCTGTATTTGAGATGTGATCTCAATATCCAAGTCACTATACGTGGAACAATACAATCGTCCTGTCCTTATCTCCAAGTATCCGCGGAGAAAGCGCATTATCCTTGAAAGAGTTCATGGATAATTTCATTGCTGATATACTTATCCGAGCATTGAGAAAAATGGATAATTAAATGTGATTTAATTATCATGAATAATATGAATTTGATTCATATTATTAGGAGAGTTATCTAAAATAATTAAATGTGATTTAATTATCAAAGATGTGAATAATGTGAATGTGATTCATGTTATTTAGGCACATGAGAAAAGAGATCCAACATGATTAAATGTGATTTAATTATCCTGGATATGAATGATGTGGATAGCACTATCCATATTAATCATATATATTATAAATGTGATTTATAATATATTAAAGATAATATTATGATTTATATTTGTTGATTAATTGTTAATGTGAATTAGATCCACATTGAATGATTAATTGAAAATATAATTACATTTTGTTTTGGGTTGTGAATGAGATTCACATAATTTCAATGGCTTGATTGAAATTTTTCACAAGATAATTGTGAATTATTTTTTGTGAAAAATATTTACTACAAGAATTGTTGTAAATCTTGCAGATATCATGAGATAACGAGATCTCATGAGGTAATGAGATCTCATGAGATGATTGGTAGTCGTCCCCCTTTTTAAGAGATGTGGTTAGTCTTCTCATTATCTCTAAGACTAGTCAAACTAATTTAAACTAGGATTAATTATGTTGATTTATCAATATAAATTAATTGTTGTTGTGTTTTTACAACATCTTGGCCATTGAAAGAAACACAAATCAATCTCAACTATTGATTGTGTATTGTCCATGGATTGAGATCCATGGACTCCCAAAATACTATATAAAAAGAGGCACCCCTTGCTCTTCGAGTGACATGTTAACAATTAACGAATGCACTCTCTCCCTCTCTCTTTCTTCACACGCCAAGCCTCTCTCTATCTCTCTCATAGTGGCTGTCCACCATGGAGCCCTTGTAAGAGTCGTCATCGCTGCAGCATCGTCGTTATGCTGTCGGATTATCTACTTGTGGATCTCCATCTCCTTCAGTGCACCTCGCTCATGAAGAAGATGTTGGAACTTGTGTGAAGAGATCAGGAGATCTTCCACTTTGATCATCAACATGGACTGCAAGGAGCACGCGTCTCATCAACGTGCTCGCAAGCATCTCTTCCGTCGGATCAGACTTGAGACAGGAGGTCTCTTCGTTTAGAGACTTGATCGCAACCACGCTTCAAGAGGTAAACCTTATATCTATTGTGGTTTAGATGAAATGATCCGAGAAAGGTTCTTGGATAATGTGGTTTCATCTCATTTAAAATTTTTAAATTCCGCTGCATCGAGCTACTAGTACGACTAGTTGCTTTTGATCGCATTCGATACGATCCACACGCTTCCGTGATGCGCTTGAGGATTATCTCATACCCTTCAGCATATGCCCTTCCAGATCTCTAAAGGAAGTGTGTATAAAACACCCTTTTATGTATATACAACATTACTCTTGTAAGGCCCACGTGTATTGAAAACAAAGGGACAATCAATCTAGATTAAAAAAAATATTATGAGATCAAGAATAGTAGAAGTACTGGAAAGGGATCATTGGCATAGTATTAATTCTCAGCCCCTATATTACATATCTAACATGGTATAGAGACTTAGAAACATATCTTCTAATCACAACTATCAATAGTCACTGCAATTAGTTTTTTTAAGTGACACAGAGTTAGAACCAGATCATAGTTGAGACTTTAAGGGATTGATTTGGATTTAAAGACTTTTGAGGTATAACTTAAGGGTGTATTAATGGGAAGATGCGAGAATATATAGATTTAGGTAGATATTAATAATCATTAGCATGATCTCTTTGTTTGAATATGGTAGGCTTACTTTTAGGGTGAACAAGAAAATTCACAGTTTCATTTGCATGAATAGTGCAAAAGCAAAAAAATCATAAATTTAAAGCATAGTCCAGCACACATGCTTTATCCAGAATCCTAGTGTTGATGCAGTAACTTTTCCAAGATCAACAGAAACTTTTGCAAGGTCAACAATAAGAATTTTAACAGATGCATCTATCAATTCAATCCCTACATTCAACCCCTTTTCAACCTTAATTCTTGCAGATTAATGCCTATTCCCATCAATATGTATATTCAAAGGAAAATGCTTGGACATATTTTATCTTTTTAATTTATCTTCTTAAAACAGAAATCCCATGATATCAGAGAACAGAGGAGGCCAAAAGAAAATAAAACTATAATCAAACCTAACCATTGATAATTACCCAAAGTCAGAAGATCAAATGGTGCCAAAAACATATTAAACTGCACAAAGATCCATGAGTGGCAGCAAGAAGAAGGCCATAGATCATACCTATTTTTCTCCAATTTGGAGAAGGATCTTCAATCATGCAATGGCTCTAATTGAAAGGGGGACAACAACATATCTTGACTGTATAATTTGAGGGAGAAAAGAGGAATAGAATTTGGAAAGAAATGTGAGAGAGGTGACGTTGGATTTGTTTAAATAGGGAAAGAGAGGAGATAAAAATGGGAAAGGGAGAGAAGAGGGGAAACTTCCTAGTCCCTTTTTTTCTTCACCTTTATGACATCATCCATGATGTCACTAATAACATCATCATTAGTGACATCATTCATGACATCACAATCCTATAATTATATATATATATATATGTATATTTAATTATATGTATATATCTAATTATATGTATATATATTTTAAAATTTTGGGGACACAAAAGTTCCATGAATAAGCGTCTCGGATCTTGAATTTTGATGTGCAATAACTCGTTTTGATTGTCTCTGGATGATGATCAATATGAATACTATTGATATACTTCTGATCGGGTTTTGAACTTTTGAATTTTCGAGATACGATTTTGATTTGGGGTTAAATTTTACGAAATAAAAATATCAAACGATACCCGATTTATGAACGGTCGATTCCGTTGATCTTATTTCATCGAATCGGATCTCATGACAGTCTCGATTCATTTCGTGGTTTTTGAACTTGCGTCACAGCTTTTTCAGGCACGCATTACGATGCGATCGATTTTTGATCGATTTCGCCCGAGCAACTTTTGATTCACGATCAATTGATTATTTTAAGTTATCTAATATTGTATGGTAGCTTTATTGGGTTAGTCGGACCCTATTCGGGTCAGGTTCGGGTTTAGGCGGATCCCGAATGTTACTTGTCACCCCGAATCTATTGGTGACATAGGAAATATCCATTAGGGAATAAGACATGTTTTGGTTGGTGATCACAAATTCCCTTAATGGTCGTGGTGGTGTGAGCTCAAACATTAAGATCGAGATAATATTAATAAAAGAGTCATCATTGATTCTAACATGAGTAAAAATGGTGTCTTTGATTTCACATTCAATCCTAGGCAATCTCTTCACTCTACTGCTCTTGGTTTTTCTCCCCATTACTAAGAACGTGGGCATAAACACTAAGTATAATTAAGTTCTTGTCCTCTTATTGTCTGACCTCTTAGGTATCAATTTACTTTTCACAAATCTTTCAAGGTTGGAAAAGTGATCAATGACCTTTCTTAAGAGAATCTCAAGAATAAGTTCTTTAGTGATTGCTTCCATTAGAGAATGGTCTAATTTTTTGAAATTTTCTTCATTTTTAAAATTTTATGATCTTTTTTGGTTTTTCCAATTTTTGATCTTTTGGGGGTTTCATTTTTGGTCTTTTCTAAAGTTGAAGGTGGCATAGGAGGATGTAAATAATATGGATTGGAGGATTGGGGGGGGGTTAGTAGAAGAGGAAGGTCAAATGACTCTAACTGTATAGGATATGTGGTTTTCCTAGTGTGCTCTAGGTTTCCAACATCAAGTCTGCTAAGTTCATGATCCACTTCATAACCTTGGCTAGCGACATAAGATCTGACCATCTAAATGATATTTCTAACCCTGTCAACTAATGAATCACATCTCACGAAAAGCCTAGAAATATCATCCTCCATAGAGATCTCATGTCACATCATGAAAACTGCCTGTTCCAGTGGAGGATACTGTTGAGAACTCTAGGTCTCATACTTAACATACCTCAACTCTGTTATGTAATCTTGGGTCAAGTATGGACCGTCAATGTGGCGGACATCTATCAGAGCCTCATATGGCGATGTCAACAGACTAGGTTACAGACTAGGTTACCGAGGAGTCATCTCTTGAGACTAGTCCCCTGTAGATTGAGGATCCAGGAATGGGTTGTAAGCGGATTGGTCAAATTGGACTTCATCGCTTAGGTCAATCAAGTCCAAAAGATCATAATGTGTAGGCCTCTCCATTCAGTCGACTAAAGTGTTTCCTAGGGTCAAATATCGAGGTGTAGAAGTGTAGCTCTGACCTGTTCCATCATTCACATATGGAAATATTAGAGTGTACATAAGGACATAATTCTACCCATCATTTGTATTATCATTGGCTTTCCTTGAAATGACATCTTTTCATAGTTGGCAAGCTCTCGATTATCATAAGTGCTAGTCTAAGGTGTGTAGTGGGTGGAAGAATGTGGGGTAGGTTAGAATGATGAAGAAGTGGAGAAGGCGACTGGGGTTCCGAATTCGAAGTGTGAGTGAAATGGGACCGAACTTGAATGCGAGTCATTGGGGTATGCTCGCTCGTCAACCCGGGTAGATATGGGGTTCGGTTGAGGGTGCATGGAGGAAAGAGAAGGTGAAGATGATAGGTATATGATCGAGGAGAAGTGACCTACATATTTCGGGTGATTAAGGTTGTAGGTAAGCAGTTGCAGCTCCTGAATCTACATGAGTCGGATCTAGAGATCTAGGGAGCATGTCTAGGGATTTGGGATCTAACCTTAAAGTGTGCATCCTCAACCTTTCAAGTCTAAACACTATATGTATCCAAGGATGGGTTGCTCTCCCAGAAGTAAATTTGATTTTATTCCCTTTTTTTATCAATAATGATTATCAGCCTCGATTTTAAGTTAGATTATCATTTGTTAAGTCCACCAAACAAAACACACCTATCATCCAATCCTAATTTCCTTTATCCTAAGTTATAAAACCAAGGGGGAGGGAGATCGAGAAAGTCTGATGCAACAGTGAAATCAATGATGCATGCCCAATTTAGAAGACTTACCATGATCTTTGCACTCTACATGCATGATGCAATATATAATTGAAAAATATTCATCTAAATGAATGCAAATTAGAAAATTGCCTTAGCAGAAAGTTCTAATTAGTGAGAAGAATTGAACTAATTTGACTAATCCAGAATGATCTACAAGTGCATCTTATTAAGATGATTGTGTGGTCCTAATGAGGCATGTGCATAAGCAATTGCTATTTGATTACATCAAGCACAACCACAAACCACGAGTGGGTCCCAACCACGTTGATTGAAACAGACCCAATGTCCAAGTCTGGTTACAAAGATGACATTCCAAACAGAATATGTTAGATATAGGACATTAAGTTAAAAATAATTTACAAAAATGAATAAGAAAATAAAACACTCTCTCTAAAAAACTTCTTCTTTTTACGTCTCAATAACTTGTTCGCTCCACGAATTGACTTTCGAGTTGCGTTTGCTTTAAGAAAGCCACTCCAAGGCCACCAAGCCCTTACACAAAAAGAGAGTTATATGTCAGAGTAGACACAAAATATATACATAAAAAGAGAAGATATAAATGAAAGAGAAAAATTCACAAAAGTAGAGGAAATATGCATAAAAAACCAGGAATCGGAATGCCCGAGGATTTGAAAGCCTATTACTAATTTTTCTACACTGATCCTAAGCCATTTGCTTCCCCGACAAAGGTGCCATTTGATATATCGCTGATTACCCTTAGTTATTTTGTGAGAATTGTGTTGTAGTCACTCAATTAACAATCAATCTAAAGTTAACAACACGAATCAATAAATCAACCAATTTAGTGTGATTCATTGTATTTTTAACCTAGGCAAGTCCTAGAGTTGACTCAAGGAAGCAAATGAACAACTCAAGGTCAATTTTTTTCCAACTTATAGTTATTTTCTAAAGAGAAATATTATTTTGGTGTTTTTTTATGCAAAAGAAATGCAAATTGAATGCAAAATGAATAAGGTTTTAAAGAGAATCGATGCAATTTAGCTAATTAAATTTTAATGCAAAAATAGTTCAAATGAGCGAAGTTATATTTTTCTTAGAATCAAATTTAGTGAGGACTCTCGAACTTTTTTTGTATTTTTATGGGATGAGATGCGTGCATGAAAAATGGATATTTTTATGGGGTATTCTGTAATATTTCAATCAAACAAGATGTAAAAACTATTAAAACGTGATCAAATGATGACAATATGAAAAATAAATCTATTGTAATTGTTTTAGAAATTGTAGACAATTTTTGATTTTTTATGAATTTTTTATTGAAACGAAGTGATATTTAACATTAATTTCAAATGAGTCATACACTTTAAATAAGCAACAATGAAAAAACATTCCAATTAGATGTTGGAGAGAGAAATTCAGATAACTTTTTTTGGTGAGAACCTAAGTGTAGAGCTAATTATAAATTAAACACAGAAATCACTCGATATATTTTTAGGGCACATAACAAATCCAGCTGCAATGAAATCTAAGCACATTATAGAACACAAATAAGCACACATTTCCTGAATTTCTAAGATTGATCTGATCAAGGGATGATTTGATACAATTTCCCAAGCCAATTGGGTAAAATAAGTTTTGATTTCACTCTCTATGTTTTACTAAATCAATATCAACCCAAATAATCCTACCACAATCTCATTGCTTAGTGAATACGTTATAGAATATTGTGCAAGTTTTGTCTTTTCAAAAAGATGACATTTGAACGTTCAAACTTGTTATTTCTTCTTGAAAACATGATATGAAGTTCTAAAATAAACAAAATAACACACAATTGCGATTGTTTAATGACCACTAAGTGTGAGGGTTTGTCTACAACTCTTCTGCGATGACACATGGCTTCATCGAATGACTTAACCGGAGCGAGATAAGGACTGAATGCATGGGGGTTTTCAACAAATTTGATGAATTACATAAATGAATCAAACAAAGCACACATGTCACATTTTTTGTTATTTTTATGGGATGAGATCGATGCATGCATGAAAAATGGACACTTTTTGTGAGTTTTTGTGCAATATTTTAATCAAACATGATGCAAAAAATATTGAAACTTGATCAACTAATGAAAATATAAAAAATAAACCTACTCTATCTATTTTAGAATTTTTGGGTAGTATTTGATTTTTTTATGTTTTTTTACTAAAATAGAGTGATATTTAGCAATTAATTTCTAATGAATCATAAACTTCAAATTAAGGAAAACAAAAAGCATTCCATTTAGATGCTCGAAAGAGCAATTCATATAGCTTTTTTTGTGAAAACCTAAGTATAGATAATTAAAAATCAAACATAGAAATCACTCTATAGAGTTTTTACGCATGGAACACGTCCAATTGGAATGAAATCTAAGCACATGATATAACACAATTAAGTACACATTTATTAAATTTCTAAGATTTTTGTGATGAAGGGATGATTTTATACAATTTTCAGAAGCCAATCGGGTAAAATAAGTTTGGATTTCACTCTCTATTGTTTTAATAAATCAATCAACAACCCGAATAATCCTATCGCAATCTCATTGCTTAAAGAATAAGTTGTAGAATATCGTACAAGTTTTCTCTTTTCAAAAAGATGAAATTTGAACATTCAAACTTGTTATCGAACATAGTGTTCTTCTTGGAAATAGGAAATAAAATTTGAAATATACAAAATAGCGCACAACTGCGCTTTTTTAGTGACCGCAGTGTGAGGGTGCGTTAACAACTCTCATGCAATGATACATGGCTTCATCGGATGACTTAGCTGGAGCGAGATCGAGGACTAAAAGTGAAGGGATTTCAACATCTTTGATGAGTTACATAAATGTATCCAATGGAGCACACATGCCCCCCTTTTGTTTGTCCTTATTCTCTATTCTGAACACCCAATGTAGACTCGAAGCTCTAGTCTTATGGTAAAGTGGAAGGCACGAAAATTGTAGGCCCTGGATTTGTGGCAAGTCGGATGGATATGAGGATGCAAGTCTGACGTTCCCACTATGGAATGGATAGGCAACTACTTCAATTGGGGTTCCCGTACCTGCAGATAGGCCCCCGAGCTCAAGCAAAGGAGTCCTCAAACCATTGTTGTGCGAGGCGGAATGTAGCGATAGTTGTTGCTGCTCTCGGTAGTGAGGTGGAGTGGAGCTCCTCATCTTGACTCGTCTGCTGCTGAAGAAGTCAAGACCTTCCAGTGGTGTTCTGTTGTGATGCACAACAAGGTTTGATGGTGGTTTCACTTTCTCTAGCATCAGTGGGACGAGGATCGATGATGTGAGGATGAAGCTTCAATGAGGTGTTCTTGTTGGGACACGATCCGTTGGTACCAATTCATCTCTAGTATCAGTTGATGGGAACATGGTCCACCGGTATCGTCTCCTATCAAATACTAGTTGTTGGGGATATATACCACCTTATACGGATGGTGATGCACAATCGACCACCACCACAGAAGCACATGAAGAAAAGAACAATCAGATATAATGGTGGTCGGTCACCTCTAGCGACCACCAAAGAAGAAAGATCACTATAAATTAGAATTAGTACAACTCTCTCCATTTCCTGGCTCTCTCATTTCTTCTCTCTCTCTCCCCCTCTCCAGGGGTTACATTGTTCTTGTGGTGGTGTTGAGGCAATGCCTCTACCCCTTTTATATATAGCTCAGTTACTACCCCATAGTCCTATTCCCAATAGGACTATAAATAGAATACGACTCAACTACTATTAGGATTAGGAGTCCCACCCCATTAGGATTCCTAATATGACTCTAATCCTAACAATCTCCCCCTCGAGTTGAATTCCATCACAATCTCCTCATCATCTTGGGTCTGCACTGGGTCATCCTTATTATCTGCAAGTATCGTTAGCAGAAACTCATCACATCTAGGTGATGCACTAAGTGTACCACCTTGCACGATCTCCTACCAGCCGCCACTAACAATATTCTTCAACACCTTAGGTCAATTTATCGAATAGAGCACCATATCACGACTTCTGAGAATTGCACATCTACTGCATTACATCATCTCGTCGACATCGATCCTCTCTCTGATCCACCATGCCATATCCCTCGCTGTCGTCAAACTGGGCTCTGATACTAGTTGTTGGGAACGGAAGCGATACCAACTCTGCTCTAATGCGAGTTGTTGGGACACGACCTGCCGATATCGTCTCCTCTCATATACCAGTTGTTAGGGATACTGACTACCTTATATGGATACAAATGCGCAATCACCCACCATGGAAGCACGTGAAAGAAAGAACAATCAGATATAATGGCGGTCGATCACCTTTCACAATCATCAGAGAAGAAAGATCACTACAAATTAGAACGAGTACAACTCTCTCCATTCCCTCTCTCTCTCTCATCTCTTTCTTCTCTCTCTCCCTGTCTCTAGGGGTTACATTGTTCTTATGGTGGTGTTGAGGCAATGTCTCCATCCTCCTCTATATATAGCTAAATTACAATCCCATAATAGGACTATAAATTTATTACAACTCAACTATTATTAGTATTAGGAGTCCCGCCCCTTTAGGATTCCTAATCCTAATATGACTCTAATCCTAATAGTTCTGATGCATGCGATAGAAGACCCTTCCGATCTTCTATTCCCTGATGGTGCGTGGAGCCCTTCACCACACGGAGGACAATGACCAATGCTCTAAGCGTGAAGATGCTAAATGGTCAATCTCGAGAAGATCCACCGGCTACCTACGATGCAGAACACAGCTCGAACTCTTCTACTCGATTTTTGGGTTTGGTTGAGATCAACATGTGTGGGTAAGCTCAGGTGTATGCTGAAGTGTGGGCTTTATGAAGATGGGGGATTGCAATTGAGATAGAATGGAAATGGAGTGGAAGAGTAAAGGGGTGATTGTAGGTTGAACGTGGGTGATGATCTAGAGTGGTATTGTGAAGTGGAATCGGAGAAAGAGATGGGTTTTTGGCGAAAAGAAGTTGTAACAGAGATTGGAATTGGGTTTATGTCACCGGTGAGGTAGTAGATAAAAACCATACAATAGTACAAGCAAAAGAAAAAGGGAAGAAGGGAAAGTCCCTTACATGCGTTCGCCTCGGTTTAAGTGAGCTCAATAGAGCTCATCTCTGATCTTCACCTCAAAGAGGCACATGGAGATCGCTGTGAAGCTACACAAGGTCCATGGAGAACTTGCAACAATAGCTAGTGTGCCTGATGGATCTCGTTGGAGTTCGAGCACCTCATCATCGCTTGATCAATCACGTTATTACTATCACCAAGAAGCTGCGAGGAGATGGAGGGTTCTCTCTCGAAAGGTGTATAATTGTATGAATGGAAATAATGCTTGGTTTGTTGAAGGCCAACGACGGTTACAAATGAAACGAGGATGTGCCTGACGAAGAGGGATGCAAGGGAGGGAGTGAAAATCGTCGAAAAGTTATGGGTCATGAATAGGAGCAGTTTCAGGTTGAATCAGAGCCAAAGGGAGTGGGTTCTTGTGGTTAGAGAAGGGGGAGATCATGGGGGTTGGAGAGTTGACCTCGAGGTCCACTCTTGGTGTGCTATGATTGGTGGAAATGAAGGATGGGAAGGGTGATGTGGTGAATAAGTGAGAGGGGAGCTGAACCAGTGGCAACACACCATGTGGCATTGACTTTGACCAAAGAAAGAAAACAACAAAATAAAAAGAAAAGAAATAAAATTACGCATCCAATGAAAATATAGTATTCATGAGGCTTGTATATCTCAATGAGATCTACAAGTCTCATGAAGAACTCAAAAGCTAAATAAATCGATATATACAAGATATAAAATTTGTGAAGGTATTTTAATGTAAATTACTATTTTTTTGAAGTTTCTTATTTTTTCTTTTGATTTTTGATAAAAGAAAATCAAATAAAATACTATAAATAAAAAACTAATCTATTTTTGTACTCTTAATTATTGAGAAAAAGGCAAATTAAAATAAAGAAAGAACCATATATACAATATATACAAAGTCGCAACACAACATTTTATCTGATTTTCTATTTTATAGATTTTAATAATGATGTATTTTATTAAAATATAAAACAAAATAAAAAATGGAAAAATGAATTAAAAAGGATTATTTATATACATAAAATCACACATGGTAAAGTTAATAAATAATTACAATATGCAATTAGGTCCTAAAACCGACATTTTTCAAACAAGCTCCGATTTTAATGAAACTGCTTCCATTGGATAGATAATGTTATAACTCAAACTTTTAAAGTGAGTTTGATGAAGTTGGAGTTCATATGGAGTGGAAATTTAGTTGGTCGTTGGACTTTACAACTTTTTCGATTCAATATATAAGAGTATTTATTCAAGGTTGTATTTATTATATATATACATTTTTATATACAAGTTAGCAAATGAATTAGGTTAAAATTAGTTAGTATGAAAATATTAAAAATTGGGGAAGTTTTGATATTTACAAGGGAATAATTACAAATGATTATCAATATTTATTTTTTGGTTTTTATTCTGAATAGTTTGCAACATATTTATAATATAAATACACATTATTAGTTCATTTTTATTGCAAGATATATTTTCTTAATATATTAATTTTGCAGTATTTATTTGGTATTTTGTTCAGTAAATTCAAGCTAAGATTCATGTATTAAGACAATGAATCACAGACTCATCAGTTATTAGCTCAAGCTAATCTCCTTTCCATGTCTCAGATCAGGAGCTCTATGCGAGGGCACCACCAGAGCAACATCCCAAGAACTGCTTCGAACCATCTTCAGAGAGCTGTAGCTTCCCTGTACCATCTTGTTGGATAAAACCACAAAAGAGGGACCTAGTACAATTACTGTCGATCTAAGGGTTCCTCCTATCTCAGCCTTTGACCACGCCCCAACTACAAGCCACATGATCATGATCTCGATCCATCTTCACCATCGGATTGCCAAGTGACATGAGACATGAGCCCTTGGATTTGTGTCATCTCAACCATCCCAAGGCCGCCATGTGGTCGCAACAGAGCGACTTGATTCACACCCATAAGAAAAGATCCCAACCGTATGCTCCAGACTCAGGTATCTTAGGTTATTTTGCGGAGGTGCCCTAGGAGTTTCTGCAATTGGAGAGAAGCCTCAGCTATTGGAGAAATCTCATACAAGCCCCACCTACTCCACATAAATGATAGAAATAACCATGGAAAGTTAAGTGTGAACTTTCATTATTGCATTCATGCCCATGTATTGCTCTGTTTTATCTTGCAAACCATACCTCTAAAAATTTGATATTTTTTAATCATTGTGCAACTAGTTGAGTGCTCTTTCATTGGATGTAATACATATTTATTAAAGATATATTAAAGTTTATGTGAATTTTTAATTATACTTGTGATTTGGAGCATCTTTATTTCATATAAAATTATATATATCTCATAAAATTTCACAAAAATACTCATTTTGAAGAGAATTGAAAGAGGGAAATTTTGATAAGATTCACTGATTATTCAATACATATTATTCTCTGAGTAGATCATTTTATGAAATCAATCATTGAATTTTACTATGTTCATCTTGTAATATTTTGATAAAAAATCGTCTTGTGTGCATATTGACTTGATCTATCATTATGGATTGTCGAGGATTTTTTGAAGTAATTGCTTGGTCTAGAAATTGAGAAACTTCAACTACAAGCACTTGCACCATTGCGTTTTTAATTAATTCGTATAGCATTGAAAAATTCCATTTTTTTTGCATTCTTCGTGCATTAAAATTTAAGGGAAAAATATTACTTAGATTTTGGAGCTTAATTTGACATCAAAATAAGTTTTGTAAACATTATAATTTCCCTTGATTTATTTTCATATTCACATTCATCGTATTTTCTCGCATGAATTCCTTTTCAATAAAAATTAAAATAAAATTGTGCAAAATAAAAATATAAAAAATCAATTTGGAAAATCTAATAATTATCTCACACGAGATGAGACTATGCCCACATTTATGCCTCCTTGAGTTTGACATTGAGACTTTCTAAGAAAAATAAATAAATCGACCAAATTACAATTAATTGAACATTTCTTGTGCAGTTTTTCATCTATAGTTGATTATCCAACTAAAACTAAAAGTAGGGGTGCACATGGATCAAAGTAAATCAGATTTTAGCTTAATATGTGTCCAATTCAACTTAAATGGATTTTCATTTTTCGAATCCAATACAATCCATCAAATATTTAAGTCCAATCCTATCCAATCTATCAGATTGTCGATTGGATCGGATTTTTACATTTACATTTTCCCGCTCAATAGTATACTCTCTCATGTTTGTATTTTATAGCACATTATCCCTCGATATTTGAATTACAGTGTGAAAATCGATACTATGAATTGATGTAAAGAAAAGAATATTTAATGATCACATGATCAAATTAAAGTTATAGAATTCATTTAATTTACTATAAAAGTTTCCAGACAACACAATCAAACTAAAGGATTATACTGAGGTTGGAATTTAAGTTTATTTTTATAAATGATACATTAGTATATTTTTTGCAAGTAATTTTCAACAAATGATTCAAATAAAAAGATACAATTTACCAAATAAAGCTACAAAGACAAGTTAGAATAACAAAAAATGTCATCTCAGTGATCGGATATTAATGAAGTCTATGATTAAGGTAGACTATTAAGCTATGCCAAAGTTGAACCACTCCCAAGAACACCCTCCAAAGCTCCATAATATATCAATAACAAGCGAGAATCATAGAACATTCGTATTCGATTGAGTATCCAAGACAAAACTAACTTAAACATATCCCACTAATTGGGCAACATGCCTCTCATTTAAAACGGACTTGAAATGATTTTTTTTGCAAGATTATACCTAATGTCAAAATATGTAAATTTTATAAAAAAATATGAATCAAAATCATATATGAAATTTAAAATGAAATGAGTTGAAGTAATGCTTATTTATTCTTAAATGGGTGTTGTACATTTGATCATGCAGTTGATCCAGTTTCATTCGTGGGATAAGATTGCAATTTAGGCCAGCAAAAGGTAAGAAAAAATAGTCAAGAATAACAAACGAACATACCGGGAAACTATTCGTAATCTATTTTCCTTTAACGGAGATTAGAAAAGTGGCATCATACTGATGAGGACGAACGCTATCGTGTAGGGAGATGATGTTGCGTGAGACAGACGGTGATACCGCGAGGGAGGGAGCGGGGACATTGTGTTGGAGGGGAATAACATTTTACAAGAGGAGGGCGGTACCAAATGGATTGAGAGAGAACTAGGAGGAATATTGGCGGTCAAGAGAGAAATGAGAGGGAGAGGGAACTGGGAGGGAAATAACCGAGTAGAGTTTATAATTTTACAAGTTATAGACATACTTTATTTTTTTGAAGTTTTAACATTTGACTTTCAAGATAGAAGAGCGGGTGGTGGTAAGAGAACTCGAATGCACGATTTATATGGGAAAAGATGAGATGAATAACATTAATTATGGCCCTACAGGAAATTCAAAATGGGTGCAAATAGATATTATATATATGTATTTTCATATGCATATGTGTGTGTATGTTTTTATTTTTATGTGTATGCTAACAAATTAATGGATCGGATCGGAATAGATTTTGGTAAAGATTCAATCGAATTCATACTTAAAGATATTTGAAAAATTCCAATCCATTTGATCCAAATGATAAAACCAAACCAAATCAATCCAATTGCATCGGATTGGATCGGATTGCGGAATTTATATGATCCATATGCACCCCTAACTGAAACTGCATATTGAATAAGGGTAATCAACAATAACCTAAAATGGAACCGTTGCAAGTGAAGCATTGGATTTAAAGTCATTTTATATAACTTAGTAATAGGATTTGCACTTTTCATGTAGTTCAAACCCCGGATTTTTCTTTTTTCCTTTTATTTATCCGATCATTTTTTCTGATTTTTGTATTTATTTTACCTAACTCCTTTTGACTATTTCTATTTTTTCTCATTAGAGGGAACTAGACAACTTGAGCGATGACTTTGGGAGTCGACACATCTCGGGAGTAGTAGAGGAAGACGATTCTATGTACCAAACCTGATGAAGAGAGTCAAGGAGACAATTTTCATTTTTTTTGAGTCATGACAGAGAGAGAATGTTTCATATGTATAGTTTTTATTTTTTTTATACATATTTATTATTTTATATAATTTGTAATAATTTTCTTTATAGGGATTCCCGATTGGAATCTCATATGTGGATCGGGATCGGGACACTTGGCCTATTTTGACCCTAGCTGGATGGTTGGGGCCCAATTTTGTGGTTGCCCCATTAGGGCTATTAGGTTTATTTGTTTGTGTTCATAGGACTAGGACCTTATTTTACTCTTAATATATGCACTAGAATGATTTCAACTTGGCTAAATAAAATTGCTCTGTCATCACTAATAGAAATTCTTATTCTAGTATGGATGCATTAGAAACTTTCTATTCTATTTTGCATCCCCATAGATATTATGAGGAGGCAATGTAAGTATTCTAACTTTGCATACATCATCATGTTTCCCGCTGCATGGTTTTTCTGATTCTCTATCGGTTTTCTCTCACTTAGGATTTGAAGGAAATTAGAATTCTCATTTAGACGATCTTCCGAATTTACTCAAAATAAGTGACAATACTATTTCCTTCGAGCAAATAAAATAGAATTAATTGGAAAAACATTGTTTACAGAAGAGCAAACCCATCATTGTTTGCAGGTACATTCCGGATAGAGTGAGGATGTATCTCGGAACTTAGAGCCCAAATCCCTAGACTTGTACCCTAAGTACTTGAACTTTGAATCTTGGGTCCTATTATTGATGTAAGTACTTACCTCCGACCATAGAAAGGTATTTGGTGTGCGAGTTCCTATAACCTCCATAGGGCTTGATATTCCTCTAAGCACGATGAAACCTGGCAACCTAGAAGATAGTACTTTGATTGAGTGGTCATACTTTTTCACTGGACATCCTAGGTGACTCACCTTATGCACATAATAAAATAAATGCTTGAGAAAAATTAACCACTTAGCATTGAAAAGTTAATCGATCGGATCTTTGCGGCCTTTATCATGTGAATTTGGTAAATTTGGGGTATTGCTTTGCATCTTGTTTTTGTGTGAGTTTTCATTAGTGCACTTACATGCATTTGACCTTGATTCGCTCATGTTCCCCATTCTTCTTAAAGATGCCGACATATTGACCTTCATATTCGATTTTTGTGAGTCGTGGTCCATCCATCAACCATACGCCGACCATCTTCTATCCCTCTTTTTTCCACATATACATGATGAAAATATGTGATTCATCACTCTAATAAGATGAAAATAGAGCTTCATCCAGAGTAATTAGATGCATTCATGCGTTCATAACTAATAATTAGCATTCACACACTTGTAAATAATTTGCATAAATTAGCATATCATATTACATATATATTCATTTCTATATATTTACCTAACTTCATATATATATAATTAATACATCCTAACTCCAATTGACATAAAACCAACTCCATTGTGTATAGATCACTAATAGTAATCAATGAAAAATCCTAAAAATAATATCTTGTATAATATGTGAAATAAATCCAAATCCTAATTCCATGACATAAAGCCGTAAATAAACATATCTCTCAGATATAGCGGCTGATTTCACTCTGTTCACTTTTAAAATGTGCACTTAATTATCTATAAATCAAGATTAAATCCAAAAGAATCGGAGTTCACATGTGAAACTTGAGTTTTGGGACCAAGCTGTATATTGTATATATTTGTTGATTTTTGACTCATCATTTTATGTATATATTTAACTCGTTTGATTTATTTCCTTTTCATTTCTTTATTCCATCTCATGATCCAACTAAGTACATAAATATAAAAATATAAAAATACCAACAAAGTCGTAAAGAAGAGAAGTTCTGACTTGTGTATATTGACTAACTCATTTGTAAATAACTGACTTCATTAATTTATTCTGACCTTTTCTCAATTCATAAAAAATCCAAAAAATGCATATGTGTCCATTTCATTATTTTACAACATGCTTAATTTTTAATGCATTTATTACTTACAGAAAATAAAAAATATAAAACTAAAAAAATGGTATTTTATACTAATGAAATATCTATAAAAAGTGCATAACTTGCGCACACGAGTTCACTTGTAGTTGAGTTCTTTATGAACATCGTAGAATGCATTCAGATCAACATTTTTTCATTTTGTGCATTTTTTTATTTGAGGTCATTTGCTATTATTTATTTATTTAAATTTACTTTTCGTGCATGGTCAATATTCCTTGTCATCCTTGCACACACATCCTTCACCCATTGGTCCACCTCATGTGCCTTATCAAACATGCCATGACCCCAGTCAACCAATTCTGTCCTGTAGTGCATCGAATAATGACCGTTAGATAAATTTTGATCCAACGATCCCTATCATTTCCGCCCTACTCACTCCCAACTGTTGGATCATGGTGCCCTCTTCATCTCCTTCCTCCTACCACCTACCGCTTTCCTTAGCCTCGCCCGAAGCCCCTCATCGTCGGAGCACCGCTTCCTGTCCATTCCCTAACGACCCATCACCTCTCTCCCTCGCTCAAACCACTCTTTTCTCATCACTATTTTCCCGGGGATCCTTCTGCAACTAACTTTATTTTCATATCCCACTCCCACTCCTAATCCTAAACACTCCTCTTGTCTCTTAACTTCCAGGAACCTAGCCACCAACTAAGGCGGCAAACACATCAGTCAACCTCTCTACGAGTTCTATCCCTTCCTTCTCCATTATCTCTCCTAACAACCACCGTTATACTTGATGAATCCCATATTCATCTACATTATCTCTTTATTTTATCTCTCTTGCTTAAGAAAATCAATAAAAATCAATAACAACTAACATTAATTAATTAATACTATGTTGTAAATAATTACCTATAATTATTCTGCCTATTATTCTACTATTATTTTATGTGTTTATTATTTATTAAAAATCCAATAAAAATTAGTATTATATTATACATAACATAAATAATTTAACTTAATTTATAAAATAAAAATCCAAAAGAATAAGAAAAATAAATAATTTATTAATTTAAAGTGCTTACAAAAATATTTACCGTATATAGATGATTTTATTTCTCTTTGAGTTCTACATGAAAGTTATAGATCTTGATATCTACAACTTTCATGTTGAATATTTTTCCTGCTTTCTCTTTTAATTAATTCTTTTTGAATTTTTATGTATTTATTCATTTCTATCCTTTTTGATTGGGAAACGTGATGCCATTTTCAGTGCACCACATGGCCCTACTCCTTTGTCATCCACCTCATTTTAGGCCGTTGGATCACCTGATCCAACGGTTGGGGTTCCTTCTCCTACCTTCAGCCTTGCCTCCCAAGCGTTGTGTCCCTTCACACTCTATCCTCTTTACTTAATTATCCCGTCATCCTCCATTAACCTCTCACCCAACTTCCTTCACTAAACGCTTCACCCAACATTCTTTTTCCACACGAGCACTTTATCCCTATGTAACCCTAATTCCCTTTCCAGTTATAGGTGGTTGAAACCACAACTTCCAACTGCCCAACTCCAACTTACCCGTCCCTCAAAACCCCTTCTCCGACAACCATTCCAAGCATCCACCCTCTCGCGCGTTGACTCCGAGCCATCCCTCCACCTCCAGTGATAATAAGGGTGTGAGAAATAGATCAAAGACCGAGCCTTCAACGCAGGTGCGGTCCTCATATTCACTAACAAGTTGCAATTCCCTAGTTGCTTGAGCTTCGAGCATGTGACCTCCGTCCCATCGAGCGAAGACCAGAGCTTCGATATCTCCAACTTTCAGGTCCGTTCCACCTCTGACCTAAGAGTAATACACAGGTTCTTAAGGTACACATCCAGGGATTTGGGCTCTATCCATAAGGGTACATCCTCACCCACTCTGTCGGGAGGTAAGTTTTCCAATGAAGGGGTTACTCTCCCCAATACAATTATGGTATCGTTACATTTTTTAGGGTCGAGTTATTTTAGCACTCCCAATTTTATTTTAATTATCATTTTTTGAGTAGTTTTCAAATAAAATGCCTAACGAATTTTCTAATTTCCTTTTTTATCCTATGTGAGAGAAAACAAGGATGGAGGTCGAAAAAGCCGGTGCATGACGAAATCAATTGATGCATGCAAGGTAGAAGATGCGTACCTGTCGCCAAAAATCTACATGCAAGAGGATCCACACATGAAAAATAAAATCTAACCTAAATGATGCACGAGAACCATCCTACCAGAAATTTCTATTATCAGGAAGAACCTTTTTATTTAACTGAGTTCAATCTACGAAGTTAAGTATAGGAACAAGAAGTTATTAGTGTGTTTGAACCTATTATTTATCCAGCTCAACCAAGATACTAAAATATAATGTTAAGGTTCAAGAACAGAAAACAAATAAAAAGAAAGTCAGAAAGCTCTGTGTGAAACAAAATAAAAATAAAGGTGAAGAAAATAAAGCCGAGGCGGTCCCCAAGTGCACCAGCACTTGATGAAACATATCCCACAGTCACAAGGTTCAAATGGCCTATTAGTAATAGAAAAAGGGAAAGTTCCAATAAAAATTATAAGAAATTATTTACAAAAATAAATGGAATAAAATGATTGAAAATAAAATAAAAAATGCTAAAAAGAATATGGTCTTCCACTCCTCCTCCTCAGTCACGCTCTCCTGCCGGTCAATGAAGAAACTCCCAGCCTCCGCTTCGCTCGGGTGCATCGGCTCTCCTAAGAATATTTCCCTCGCTGGCCGGGCCCTCGCTGAAAAGAGAAAACAAGAAAGGTGTTAGAAACAATTTATGTTAAAAATATAGAGAAAATTAAAGAAGTAGGAAATGACTGAAAATAAAAGACAAGTGAAACGAAAAAGAAAATCAAACAAACACCAATAGTAGATGAAAAGAAACCTAGCTACCATCGTCGTACCTCCTCGGCAACGACGCCATTTGTTGAGATGACCACTTCATGTTTTAATTTATTTAATGGAAATATGTACAATGTAGATGTGGTCGTCAAAACCCAAAATAATCTCAAACAAAAATTTTATTCACTAGCAAAAATAATCAAATAAAAAAGGAAAAGCTAGAGAATTGCTATTATTTTACCTGTATAGCCTGCAAGATTGAACTCAGGGAGGCTACAATACTCGAGGGTTATTAAGTATTAGAAATCAATGAAGATTTTTTCCTTTTCTCTTTTATTGTTTTTATGTGTTTTTGATGTCTTTTATTTTTTATGGATTTTTGTAATTTTTATTTTTTATGTTTTTTGATTTTTAATTTTTTTAATGAATTTTAATTTTTACAATGTTTTACCTTTTTAATTTTTAAAAGAAAAAAATAAAAGAAATCTAAAATAAAGGAAACAACTATATTTTTGGAATTTCCAAAAAGTAAAATAATCAGAAAATTCAAATAACATCTTGTTGTGTTTTATGCATTTTTTTACTATTTTAGTGATTTTTGAGAGAATATTAGATTTTTAGGATTTTTAAATGGACTAAAACTAAAAATAGAATAAAAAAATCAAACCACTGTTTTTGGAACTTTTAAATATAAAATAAAGTAAAAATACTGGAAATTAACACAAACAGAAGGCAAAATTTTCAAGCTTTATATCAAGCTATTTTATGTATTTTTGTGATTTTTCAATGTATTTTATGTTTTTAAGTGTTTTATATATTTTACATATTTAGTT
Source organism: Ottelia alismoides (assembly GCA_037367405.1). NCBI lineage: Eukaryota > Viridiplantae > Streptophyta > Magnoliopsida > Alismatales > Hydrocharitaceae > Ottelia > Ottelia alismoides. The sequence continues at coordinate 110,790 of JAZKJV010011711.1, read as the reverse complement.
TTTTAGATATAATTTTCAAACAAAAAACTTGCTGAAGGTAAAATAAATAAAAACAAATAATTATATTTTTTTAAAGAAATTTTCGAATTTTTATGAATTTTCCAATGCAAAAGACCAATTTTTAATTATTTTTTATTTGAAAATTAAAAAACTAATTAATTTCGCAAACAAAAAATAAGGATGATAAAATGAATTAACAAGAGCTTAATTTTTAAGTTTATAATTAATTAGTAATTTATTAAGCACAATTAAGGAAGCAACCAATTAATCTCCTAAATAAGGACGTAAGTGCAAACAGTTTATTTCAAGGTACTATATCAATAACAAATTATACAAATGCATGGTAGAAAGTGCAAATTATTCACAAAATTCACGTTCTAGAAAACGTGAGATGCACTAGACATGACTAAAATGCAAATATTTTTATTCCGGAATCTAACTAATAACAAATAATCTAGTTTCCCCCAAAAAGCACGTGCTGCTGCACGTGACTCAGTTCAAATTGGATTTGAATGTAAAATTAAAAATAATAGAGGGATCCAATGCAATTATTCCAACAATATCAAACGAACACATGCCCACTTAAGGGTATATTTATAAATAAAATAAAAAGCAGGGCTCAGGGTGCAAAATTCATTAATATGTGTGCGACGTACATGCTGATCTGGTGGCTAATGAAGGCTGCTATAGCTCTGATCCAACAACTAGAATTTGATGGAGTTGATCCGCGTCAATAAACCTACGTTCGACCAATGGGAAAGCGACCACTAAAGGACAAATAGAAAAACAAAAAAAGTAAATAAAAATAGAAATAAATGCAAAATAAACTAGAAAAAAATAATGAAAAAGCTTTCTCAATAAAAAATGTTAAGAAATAAATAAACTTGATTTAGATGATTTTTAATAAATTATATAAATAGGTAAAAATTACTAAAAATTTTTATTCATAGGTAAATATACCTATATATACAACAAATTAATTTGTAATTAATTATTTTTGCAAATAATTACATAATTACATAATTTATTAATTTATAAATAAATTTAACGATTTTAAAGATATTTTTATTTTATTTTTATGAGTTAACTTATTAAGTTAAATAAATAAAGCTATGTACAATATATGTGTGTGATACCTATATAATAAATACATGATTTTGATTTATTTCCTTTTATTTTTTGTAATTATTATTTGCATTTTATACAAATAAAGTACAATATATACAAAATTTTAAAAGTACAATATATTTTAGCTTAAAACCCCTTCTTAAACACCTATAAATAATAGTAAATCATTGTTTTTAATATTCTTTATTCCTTTTCAAATATTATTCAAAATTCATTATTTTCACCTAAAATAAATAAAGATATAAATAAAGAAAAAATAAAGAAATGAAAGACTCTATATATGCAATAAATACATGCTGACTCTGACCCCGAGGGAAGGTTAAGAATTGACCTGATCGACAAGGAATGAAGTAGGGGGAGATAATGTCTCTTGTAGAAAAATAAAGAAAATTTAAATTCCATTCATCATATACAAATTGCACATACACTATTATTTTGTATATTATTCTTTATTCTAGTTTATTTATCACCCTATTCATTCCAAATAATTTTTTTCTTCTTGGAACTCGTAAGTAAAAATAAGTTGTGAATATTAAAAATAACTGCAAGAAGATTCATTGTATATTGTGTAAATGAGGACACTTTAAAAAAATCACAGAGCCAAACTTGTCATACTCATATCTTCTCCATAAAAACTCAAACTAAAGCAAACTCACTTTTATTGTACTCTAAACAAAATAAGCTTCAAAATGATAGTGGTTTCACTAAAAACGGAGTTAAGATATAAAATGTGGCTTTTGGAGTGTATTGTACATTGTGCCTATACTATATCTTGTGTGAATATATATATATATATATATATATATTATACATATTGTTCATATTGTATTTTGAAAAAGAATTGTAAATATTGTAATTTATCCAAGAAAAATGGAAGTAAAAATTACAAAAATCAAAACATACAAAAATAAATTCATTGTACATATTATGTATGTATCACTATATATATTGTAGATATACCTATTTATTTAACTTAATAAAATATTTCATAAAAATAAAATAAAAATATGAATAAAATCCTTGAAAAAGATGTAAATAAATAAAATATTAAATCATATAACTATTTGTAAAATTAAGTTATTGAAAATCAAGGTGTTATATATATAGGTATATATACTTAATGATTAAAAGTAATTATTTATTTTAACCTTTGTAATTAATTTATTTAATTTATTAAAAATAGCCAAAAATAACTTTATTTATTCCTTAAAATTTTCTATTTACATTATTTAATTATTTAAAATCATTTTCGATTTATAATTAACTTTATTTAACTTTTTTATTGTTATTCGTCCTCTAGCGTAGCTTATCTTATTCTCCATGTGTTCTGATTGGAGAATCATCAACTTGCCCGATCATCAACTTTCAATAACTTGCCTTGGTTCACACACTCCCATCATTCGAATTTCACTTGCTCGTCACTGCTATTTAAACCTCCTCAGATCCAATTTGCAAAGCCGATCCGTTTTCCTTGCATTCTTTTGTTTAAGGGTGGTGCATGTATGTCGAGGTTGTGACAAAGCTTCGATTCCTTCATCTGGGAGTGCGAGAGAGAGAGAGCAGGAGGACACGAACCACGCTACGTGGCCAGAGTGCTGCCACCGCGTTAAGCTTCTTTGAATTCCAATTGAGGCGATCATCTCCTTTCTTCCATCTGTAGGTAGATTTAGGTAATTTTCTTTCAATTTCATAGTTTAATCTCATGTTTCATTTTCATTTCTAGTGTAAATCAGATCACCTTCACCCGAGCTCCGATCTGCATGATCAGAGCTCTCTCATCCTTCATTTTCAAAACCGACCCGTTCATCACCTTCACTACAACCTTCTTCACCTTCTATCATAATCTGAGCACCTCTAGATCACTTCGAATATGGACTTCGATCTCCATCCAATCTACGACCGTCAGAGGTCCTCGTCCATCCCTCAATTCTCTTTGATTTAGTCAAATAATCATGGTCGGAGCATCGCCTCCGAGTATCAATCCTTTTATAAGTCGCAGGAGCATGATCGGGGCTTCGAATCGCGATCTGGAGTAGACTTCTACAGTTGGAACTTCAAGAGCTCCAGATCTATATCTGGGCATATCCGAGCATCTTTGAGCATGCAAATTGGCACAGCAACATTGTAGGAGAGCATTTAGGCCATCAAAAGGCTCCAATAATCGAGGTCGATCTGGTTTAGGTCGATCGAAGTTTGCATGCAGAGTCCTTCATAAAAGTTCTTCCTGATACCTTCACTCGTGTTGGATCAAGAATACACAAATCCATATTGAATCTCAACCGTCCAAGAAGACCCAAATCAGAGCCATCCGATCAAAGCATCCAGATCAAAGCAACACATCAGATTCGCATGAGGAGAGCATGTGACTCGGTGAATAATTTACACTCCATCCATGTGTTTTTGATATTTTGTAAATAAGTCTTGTTTCAACATGTGTCATGCCATAACTGATTTAATAATTGCATTATCTTCCCTTAGTTTTAGTTTAATTGCAAATTCATCCTTGCTAACTTGTATAAACATGCATAGCACGTGTTTTCTGATGTATTTGCATTATACAACATGTGCTTTATTGCTATTATTATGTCTCTTTAAATAATTTAATTCCCTCAAGGTCCGTGCCAGTGTATATCATGTGTGTCGGCACATGCCTCTTTTGGATAAATTGTAAGAATACCCTTGTATTTCTGGTTTTGTTATCTGTTTGATCTGCAAAATAAAATTAATTACGTTTAGATCTTTGTGTGCTAGTCTCTAATTTTGGTTGTTAATTGGGTTTAATAATGTGTTAATCACTATGAAAAATTCCCTAAAAATAATAATTAGTTCATGTTAATCCATATTATCACAAGTAATTTTGTTTTTAATTTTTTAATTAGTTTTATTATTTCTAATAAATAAAAAACTCCTCTATTTTCTCTTGTCCGTTGTATTAAATAAATAAAAATTATAAAAATTGCTTTAAAAATTCTGAAAAAAATCGTGTATGTTTTTAATTTATTTTAATTTCTGTATAAATTTCACCTTTATATTCCTTATAAAAATCAAAAGAAAATCATGAAACACTAAAAATACTTAAAAGTTCATATAAAATCACAAAAAATTCAAAAAAAAATCATAAACCACCTTTTTGAAAACTTTGAAAAATATTCTCTATTTCTGTATATATTTTACATAATTTTGCTTATATTTTATATTTTAAAATCACAAAAAAAAAATATTTTGCATTTTTTATTTCCTGATTTTCCTATTTTTATTTATTTTGAATATCCTAAAAAGTCTGAAAATTGATAAAAATGTACAAAAATAGTAAAAAATACCCAAAAAGCTAAAAATATTTTTACTTGATTTTTCTATATCTTTTTTCCTATATTTTAAAATACAAAAGACCTCTATCTTTCCTTTTGTCTATATTTATTTTACTTTGTGTGTTTTAAAAAATTAAAAATACAAAATAATTTAAAAGTTTAAAATCATTAAAAATATAAAATCAGAAAAACATACAAAAGATAAAAAAATTAAAATTCATAAAAAAATAAAAATCTAAAAATCCATTAAAAATCAAGAATATGCATAAAGAGAACTCCTTTTTATTATTTTATTGATTTTCTTTGATTTAAATAATCCTTGGGATTATTGTGGCCTCCTTGAGTTCGATCATGTATGATATACAAGTAAATAAATAATAAACTTTCTCATGCTTACATTCCTCTTTGATTGATTGGCTTGAATTGAATAAAATTAAAAATATTTTTTTGAAACTTTCTTTGGGTTGCGACGACACTTGTGAATATTTTCCACAATTTCTTTTTAAATAAATTAAAAATCATTAAAAAACTTTTTCAACAAATGGCATCGTTGCCGGGGAGGCATGGTGAGGATAGTTAGGCTTTCCTTTTAGTCTGCTATTCTTGGTTTGTGCCATATTTTCCGTTTATTTTATTTTTGCTTTCTTTTCCATCATTCATTTATTGTCTATATTTATGTATATATCATTGTAGATATGCTTAGTGTTGAGGAGTGAGCCTTCGGATCGAATATCACGTGCCGTAAGGGGGCTTAGACACCGAAAGCCCCCTACAAGATCCGATTTGTTAGACATCGAAAGCCCCCCCCCCAGACAAGACTTTGAGTATTCATCTGAGATTACTTATTCTTGCTCTTCACATTTTGCAATTTATCTGCATTTTTGTTTCATTGTTTATTCATTTTATTTTCTGCTTTAGTTCTTTTCTTTTATTTTGCTCATATTTTTCATAACCCTGATATGACATATTTTTTTGTTTCTCTCTTTCTTGTGACCCGGTGAGTGAGGGCAGCATTCCTAGGAGCGTCGATGCACCCAAGCAAAGTGGAGGCGACTCGTTTCTTCATCGAGCATCATGAGAGCATAGGAGAGGAGAAACATAAGATTTGGAGACTACTTGGAGCATTTCTTTTTTTGGTTTTATTGTAGTATTTTATTCCATTTTTATAAATAATTTGTAATAATTTCTGGCACTTGTCCTTTTCCTATTTTTATTTGGACATTAGAATCTTGTAGATTGTGGGGTATGTTTCACTAAGTGTCGGTGCACTTATGGGACCTCACCAGTTTTTATTTTCTTCACCTTTTATTTTTCTTTATTTTATCACGATTTTCTTGTGCTTGAGACCTTAGTATTAGGTTCTATTATCTTGGTTGATCCAGGTAATCGGATAGGTCCACATCCCCTAAATAAGAATATATGTTCCTATAGATTAGATCGTTGGATTGGACTTGGTCAAATAATTGGTTCTTGTCTGCTAATAGAAGTTACTACTACGACATTTCTCTTGCATCATTTAAGTTAGTTTATTTCGTGTCTTTGTTTTTATGTGAGTATCATTTTGCATGTAGACTGTTGGAGTAAGGTACACATTTTCTATCTCTTGCATGCATCATTGATTTCCGTCACATTGGTTTTTTCGATCTCCTCCCTTATTTTCTCACTTAGGAAATAAAGGAATTGGAAAAATCATTATATAATTTCTTTGAAAAATTCCAAAAAAGTGATAACCAAATAAAAAAGGGATTGCTAAATCTACTTGACCTAAAACTAAACGTAATGATCAAATTCATCATTTTGCGGAGAGTAACCCCCTCATTGTTTGCAGGTACTTACCTCCACACAAGTGGGTGAGGATGTTGCCATAAGGTTAGAGCCCAAATCCCTGGACTTGTGCCCTATGCTCCTGTGCATTACACTTTGGTGCATGGTTGAGATGCAAGCACTTGCCTAAGATGTTAGAAAATAATTTTGGTGTGCTCCACCTTTTATCTCTCGTTGGGCCTGATATTGAACCCGACATCCTAGGCAGATGGTTATATTGTTTGAATAGGTTTGAGTATGTACACTGGGCGATAGGGCGACTCACCATGTGTGTTTGATAGTAAGCAACTTTTGTGTAGATTCACTAAACTTAAAATTGAAAAAAATAATTGACCGAACCTTCACGATCTTCACCGGTGTTCAGTTGGTGAACTAGGGGTTTGTATTGTGTTGGTTTGCTAGTGTTAGAGATCACTCTACGCACTTCGTGCCTTCATCTCATTTTCTTCTTCTTGTTTGACTTCATGCTCTCGCATCTTGCCTCTTGCCATCGAAGATGTCGGATTGGAGTATTTTGTGCTTGGACTTCGCGAGATTATCTTTATACACTCCACTTCGATCATTTTCACCTATTCAGGATGACTTTCTTCTTGAATACAATTCTTTTTTTACATCTCCACTTCTATCACCAATAAATCCCTCTCAAATGATAGTTTGAGATTAGAGGATGTGTGAATGGGGGAGCCGATCAATAGCAACTTGTAGTGGAACCGAAGCCTACACGTAGATATGCCTATAACCCACACACATGACATGGATACAGATACATGCGGTTCCTGAGCATTTTGAGCTGAATCCCACTATTCTTCATTTGCCCTATATTCCATAGACACATTCACAATGAGCCTTATATTCACCTCCAATAGTTTGATCACATATGTAGCACCATCCACTAACCTAACATCCTGTTAGAGGTAGTGAAGATGACAACCTTCCCGTTCAGTCTTATAGACAAGGCACTCTATTGGATAACCATTTGGGAAAGGTTGTCACATACTGGTATGAGTTGAGGTCTGCATTTCTTAGCGAGTACTATCCCCCTGGACGTTTGAATCGGATGCGATCGTTGATAGCTAACTTCTCCCAGTTATCCCATGAGCCTATTCACGAGGCAAGAGAAAGGTTCAAAGATTTGACATAGAAGTGCCCCCATCATGATATTCCCAAGACGAGCCTAATGCAGAACTTTTTTGCGGGGTTAAGCTTATAAAATCAGAGAATAATAGATGTCGTTTGTGGGGAATCGCATTTCAACAAGGATGAGGATGTTCTTTATCAGATTTTTGAGAAGATTTAGAGAGCTATGTAGCTCTTTCTTCTTCACATGCTTTCCAGAAGCATCCTACACCTTCTACTTCTTCAGCACCCTATAAGGCCATCGACATGACGACATCTCATGATGTGAATAGGGTGGACAATGCTGATCTAATTATTATTGGAAACCACCTATCCAAAGTAGATATAATTGAAAAGCGATCGCAGATCGAACACGGGATGAAGAACTAGAAAAGCCAGATGAGATTACCCATCATATGGAACTTCTAGTTAGTACCATCAGCTCATGCCAGAGTCCGAGTGCCGCATCTGATACACCTGTAGTGGAGCAGCCAAGTTCTTCTTCTACTTCAACACTGTAGAGTATCAGAGGTTCTTCTTCTACCGTCCAACACATTTACTACGTGCATACGCTGGATCAGGTCCAGTAGCAGTCTACTCTTGACTGCATACGTCGGATCAGATCCAATAGCAGTCTACTCAGTCATGTGTTGTGCGTACTACCCAGAGCTTCAGTACATTCTTGAGTAGTTTTCTCCACCTCCACCTCATATCTAGGAGGTGAATGATATTTGGTTTGACCGAGAGCGCAGTCAGCCCCGTCCTTCAGGGCAGAGTCAATTGGGTTCGCAGTCGAGTCAGAGGCACGTACACCATTTTCAAGGAGGGAGACTACAACCCCAACACCAACAGCCTTCACATCCTCACCACTGTCCATCTCAGCCTCAGTTCTATACTTGGGGATATGGATACCAGTAGCTGATGCATACTGCATACTCTTACCAGACATATTATCAACAACCTGCATATGGGAAGTATTATTTGCATCCTCCTCCTCCTTATATATCAACAATAATACTCTGGGTACCCGCCTTCGCATTACCAGACTCAACCACCTTTAGTTGTTGAGCATCCTGAGGCACCTTCGGTGAACCTAGCATTAGATCAACTTGCTATTCTGATGAGGAATATGATTGATTTGACTCAGAGGCTAGATGATTTGAAAACAACCAAACCCTATATTTTTCATCGCAATCAGGAGTAGGTAGCTCATGATCCATCCACTTTCAAGACATGTATGGCATTTGATTTTACAAGTTTATCCAGCGGCATTTCTCTCAGGAGCGGTAGGAGAGTGCAGTCACCAACACCAGTGGGATTGGGTTAGAGAGCCACTGAGAGAGCTTTACCGCACACTTTAGTTTCTTCACCAGTTGAGAATCGATGCAGTATTGTAGATCAAGGAGGATCATCTTCATTTTCTCCACCACCACCACCAAAAAGATAATAAAGCAAGAAGCAATGCTGAATCAGCTACGAAGGAGAACATACCCATCACAGAGTCTTCTTTAGTACTAGTAGATCGAGCAGACCATGTGGTTTTACCTTTGAGAATTAATGTTATTTACATGTGTTTTGTAAGGGATTTTAAGCCAATATAAATGAATAAAGATGATGAATTGGTGATTCATCAATATGGTTAAATGTTATAGTTAGTTAATTATGTTTGAATCTTATTGAATAGTTTAAATAGGATGGATAATAAATGAGAGATATGATGATAAATCATGGATTTATCACCCCATAGACTTAAACCTTTCTCTTCCTCGATGGATTAATCCCTAAGTGTGCTTGTGGATGTACAAGACTTGATTTGTTAAGAACCCTATGTTTTAATGATCCTAATATTCTAAGCCGAACCAAATCTTAGTCAAAAGGAATCCAACTTCCCTAATTATCACTCTATGTGTATACATACATAGTAAAGATATGACATTAAGTGTAGACTGCATTTACAAGTGTAGAGCCAAAATGTCACCCAAGGTTCCAGTCCAAGAGACTCTCCTAAGGACCCAATCCTCAATACTAGGGAATAAATTATTTATTGCATTCAATCCACTGTCTCTTTGGTTGTCAGACTTGAAAGTGAAGATGGAAGGTCAGTTTATGGAGGGTAGATGTTGTTGTCTTTTCTCCTCTCCCTATTATTGGAACAAGGATCCTCTCAAGTGCCTTATTAGCTCAACAGAAGTACTTTTGGTGTTGATTAGTGTGTCTGTCAAGAGAATGTTGAGTCGTATGCACTTGTTTTCTTCGGTATGCACCAGGGTGTGTCTCTTTTGAGTATCTAATATACCTTCAACACCTAGATTTATATCACTATATGATGCAGAGTCCTTTTTGGATGCTAGGCCGACTCATAAAAGCCTAAGATGATGGTCCAAGTGGACACTTAAAAGTTTGGGAGCATTTGTCTTTGGTGGAAGCTCTTTCTGAATGTAACTTTGAAGTGTAAGAGCTTTTCTTTCTCTTTATTTTCTTTTTCTGTTATTTTTTCTAGCTCCACTACTTCTACCAAGGTGATGTACATTGATCAACATTTTTATTTAATTTCATCGCACCCCTAGTACTTAGGTGAATATCAAGAGATAATAAGAACTTGTTCTTGTACTAGCCAAGGTTGTCGACTCTCAGGTTTCATGAAGCCTTCATCTCTTTTATCCCATCCTTGAGCATAATAAAATCATGTCCAAACTCAAATCCCTCATCCTAGTCCCTCAAGTGAAACCTCAACTCATCTCATCATAACTCCAGTCGTGCATGTGAGGCGCTCATTATATTCGTTGAGGTAGAGACGAAGTATGCAATATAGCACACTGATGAATCATATTTATTCATTTATTTTAGATTAAAATATCTTATAAAACACTTATAAATATCAATTCTCATTTGTATGTAAATATTATATATTTATCACTATTTTAATCTAAAATAAATAAATAAAGGGAAAATAAAGAAAATAAAAATATAGTATATGAAATAAACACTAGTTGATCCTAACCTCGAGAGTAGGTCAAGACGACCTAATTGACAAGGAACAAAGTAGGGGGAGATAAGACCTGATGGGAAACAATCAAGAAAAACAATTCTTCACTTGTATATTCATCACTGTACATATTGTTCATTTCTTCTACTATTTTATTTATCACCAAAACAAATAAAAATGTTTTCTTCTTGATTTGTACACAATAATAAGTTGTAAATGTTAAAAATAATTACAAGAAGAGTCCTTGTACAGAATAAAAATAATAACACTCTAAAAAAGTCACAAAGCATAACTTGTCAGATCAACATCTTCTCCACAAAAAATCAAAACAAACCACACTCACTTTCATTGTTTTCAAAATTAAATAAACTTTAAAATGAAAAGTCGTTTCATAAAAATCAGAGTTAAGATGTGAAAAGTGTCTTTTTGGAGTGCTATTGTATATTATGTATATATTGTTGTTGAAAAGGGTTTTTATGGGTTCAATTTATATAAAAAGAAATTGTGGAAAATATTCACAAGTGTTGTAATAACCTAAAGAAAGTCTCAATAAAAATTATTGTTAATTTTATTCAACTATCAAGACATTCAATCAAAGAGGAATGTAAGGATGAGAAAAAAATGCTACTTATTTACCTATATAGCAAACATGATCAAACTTAGAGATGTTACAATAATCCCAAGGGTTATTTAAACCAAAGAATAAAATCAATGAAATAAAAAAAGAGTTCTCTTTATGCAGATTCTTTGTTTTTAGTGGATTTTAGCTCTTCATTTTTATGGATTTTTAATTTTCATATTTTTTATGATTTTATGATTTTATTTTTTAATTATTTTTAAATTTTCAAATGTTTTTTTTATTTTTTAAAACATAAAATAAAAGAAATATAGACAAAAGGAAAGAAAGAGGTCTTTTTGTATTTTAAAATATAAGGAAAATGTACAGAAAATCAAGTAAAAATATTTCTATATTTTCGGTATTTTTTACTATTTTATGAATTTTTAACAATTTATGATTTTTTAGGATTTTCAAAATAGATAAAAATAGGAAAAATCAGAAAACAGAAAATGCAACAAATGTTTTTGTGGTTTTAAAATATAAAATAAAAGAAAATTATGAAAATATATACAAAAACAAAGAATATATTTCAATATTTTCAAAAAGGATTTTTATGATTTTTTTGGAATTTTCTGTGATTTTATATGAATTTTTAAGTGTTTTATTATTTTGTGATTGTTTTGTTTTTATATGGAATGTAAAGGAGGAATTTATATAGAAATTAAAACAAAAGAACAAATACACGCGATTTTTTCAGATATTTTCAAGTAGTTTTTATCATTTTAATTATTTAATAAGGCAAACCGGAAGAAATAGAGATGTTTTTGATTTATTTAAAATAATAAAACTAATAAAAAATTAAAAACAAAATTGCTGGTAATAATATGGATTAACAAGAACTAATGATGATTTTTGGGGAATTTTTTACAGTGATTAGCAAATTATTAAACTCAAAACCAAAATTAAAGACTGACATAAATGGACCTAAATATAATTAATTTTATTTAGCATATCAAATAAATAACAAAACTAGAAACACAAGTATAATTTATCCAAAAGAGGTGTGTGTCGTTGAATGTGATATGCATTGGCACAGACCTTGAGGGAACTACATTATTTAAAGGGATTAAACAATAATAATAAAGCATAGGTTGTATAATGCAAATTCACCAAAAAACACGTGCTATGCACGTTTATACTAGTTAGTAAGGATGGATTTATAATTAAACTAAACCAGAGGGAAGATAATGCAATTATTCAATCAACTATGGCACGACACTTGTCCAAATAAGACTTGTTTATAAAATAACAAAAATACTGGGGCTGAAGTGTAAATTATTCACCGAGTCACGTGCTCTCCGCGTACGAATCTGACGGTGTTGCTTCAATCTGGATGCTTCGATTGGATGGCTCTGATTTGGGGCTTCTTGGACAGTGGAGATTCAATCCAGATTTTGTATTCTTGGTCCAATGCGAGTGAAGGTATCAGGAAGAACTTGTATAAGGGATTCTGCATGCGAACTTCGATCGACCTGAACCGGGTTGACCTCAATTGCTGGAGCCTTCTGATGGTCTGAATGCTCTCTTGCAATGTTACTCTACTGATCTACATACTCAAAGATGCTCGGATCTTCCCGTATATAGATTTGAAGCTCTCAAAGGTCTTAAGGTAGAAGTCTGCTCTAGATTGTGATTCAAAGGCCCAATCATGCCTCCTGCGACCTACAAAGGGATAGGTTTCCGGAGGCGATGCTCCGGCCACGATTATTTGAATAAATCAAGGAGAATTGAGGATGTACAAGGACCTTCAACGGTCGGCGATAGCATGGAGATCGAATTCCATATCTGATGTGATCCGGAGGTGCTCGAATTGTGAAGAAGGTGAAGAAGATTGTGGTGAAGTTGATGGACGAGTCGATTATGAAAATGAAGGATCAGAGAGATCTGATCATGCAGATCGGAGCTCAGAACAAGGTGATCTAATTTACACTAGAAATGGAAATGAAACATGAAATGAAACTATTAAATTGAAAGAAAATTACCTAAATCTACCTGCGGATGGAAGAAAGGAGATGATCACCTCAATTCGATGCGAAATTCGAAGAAGTTCAATGCGATGGCATCCCTCCAACCACATAGCGTGAATTGCATCCTTCCGTTCTCTCTCACACTCCAAGATGAAGGAATCGAAGCTTTATCACAACCTCGTCATCTGAGCACCACCCTCATGCGAAAGAATGCAAGAGAAACATATCAGCTTTGAACTTTCGATTTGAGGATGTATATATAGCAGTGACGAGTAGATGAAATTCGAATGACGGGAGCATGTGAACCGAGGCGGGATCGAGTAGGATGGATAATCGGGCAACATTATTCACGAAGAAATCAAATGGATTCGATGACTAGATCGGTCAGGAAAAAAGGGAATATATTTTGGCGAGAAGAGTAAGCGAGTAATCGAGATAAATGGGAGTTGACCCGGGTCCTCCAATCAGAACACATGGAGAATAAGACAAGTTACACTAGAGGACAATAATAATAAAAAGTTAAATATATTTTATTAAAAAATCGAAAATGATTTAAATAATTAAATAATGTAAATAGAAAATGTTAAGGAATAGATAAAGTTAATTTAGATGATTTTTAATAAATTATATAAATTAATTAAAAAGGTTAACATAATTACTTTTATCCATAGGTACATATATCTATAATACAACACCTTGATTTCTAATAAATTAATTTTACAAATAATTCTATAATTTAATATTTTATTTACAGTATTTTTCAAGGATTTTATTCATATTTATATTTATTTTTATGAAATAATTTATTAAGTTAAATAAATAGGTATATCTACAATATATAGTGATATATACACATTATGTACTATGAATTTATTTTTATATATTTTAATTTTTGTAATTTTAATTTTTATTTTACAAATATTTTACAAAATACATTATGAACAAGTATATACATAATATATATATTCATATAAGATATAGTATAGGCACAATGTACAATACACTCCAAAGAGCCACATTTTGCATCTTAACTCTGATTTCAGCGATACCACTATCATTTTGAAGCTCATTTTATTTAGAGTACAATAAAAGTGAGTTTTCTTTATTTTGAATTTTTACGGAGAAGATATGAATCTGACAAGTTTGGTTGTGCAGTTTTTTCAAAGTGTCATTATTTACACATTGTACAATGAATCTTCTTACAATTATTTTTAATATTTATAACTTATTTTTTATGTACAAGTTCAAAGAAGAAAATATTATTTGGAATGAATTGGGTGATAAATAAAATAGAATAAAGAATTATATATAAAATAATAGTTTATGTGCAATTTGTATATGATGAATGGAATTAAACTTTTCTTTTTTTTCTACAAGAGGCCTTATCTCCTCCTACTTTATTCCTTGTCGATCAGGTCAATTCTTGACCTTCTCTTAGGGTCAGAGTCATCCTATATTTATTGCATATGTAAAGTCTTTCTTTTCTTTATTCTCCCTTTATTCCTTTGTTTATTTATTTTAGGTGAAAAATAATGATTTTTATACAATATTTACAAAGGAATAAAGAATAATAAAAACATTGATTTATTTGAATTTACAGGTGTTTAAGAAAAGATTTTAAGCTAAAATAAATGAATAAAGATGATGAAATGCATATTCATCATGCTAGTCCCTTAGCAAAAATTTATCAGAAGAATAAGTGACTAAAATGAAAAAAGAAGAAAGAAAAAAATAAAGAACTCAGGAAAATTTTAATTTTTGAAGTATGGAGCTCGGTTAGACCTTTGGATTCGAAACCTTGTCGATAAATGGAGTTAAAACCTAACAGACGCTAAGTTATACACGACTCATATTCAGGTTGCCTCAGCAATCAAGACAGAACAAGTCCTCATATGTAAATTTTGATGACTATGAATCTACTTGTACTGTGTATGTGAAATATAGCTCTCCACATCAGAAATGACAAAGACCAGCCTTCTCTTAGCAAGGTAACCCTAATTCCCTTGTTTAGATACTCTTTCCTCGAGGAGAGGGGTATTTCCTTCTAAGTTCAGGTATGTGCTATGTCCATAATCGAAGGGGGAGAAACAGAAGAATAAGTAGAGAACTGGAGTGTGGCCAGTGTAGCCACATCTCCTTGTGAAGCCATCCAATTGTACATCTCCATTAAGATCTGCAATCTCTCTAGATATCCATGCCACTAGACTAGGTTGGGGTGCACTGTCCACTCAAGGTGATTGCATATGTTTCCATTTGTGTGTATCTCTTGCCAGATTCTAACCCTCACCATCTCATCAGTGAAGAGCTACGTGTAAAGTGCTTGTCCAAGTTTAGGTCACTGTCTAAAAGAACCATGACTATGTACAAAATATTCTACTTAGATCAATCAAGATGACATGTGAACATAGTCTTGTGGACTCAAAGAATTAAGCCTCTAGACCAGAAAAGTCTCAAAATCGATTCTTATAAGGTTCCTCTAAAATTAATTGGATTAGGGTCTTAACCGAGCTCCATTCTCCAATTTTGTTGCATACTAGTTTAAGCATCAATTTCATTCTGAAAAATGTAAATGCAAATACAAGAAATATATAAAAAGCATCTTTTGTCAAAGAAAAGAAAAGAAAAAATAAAAGAAAAGACATATATTTTTTGAAGTTTTTCATAAAGGTTTGCTAATTTTTATTTTAATTTTTCAATTTTTATCAAGTTTTTAATAGAGAGTATTATACATTTACAAGAATTTACAATGATTTTATACAAATTTACAAAGAAATTTATACAAATCATATATAAAAGATTATACACATTTTATACAAGATTTACAAAATAAGAATATTTACAAGTTTTATGTACAAATTTTACAAGAATTTTATCTCCAAAGAATATTATTTGCGGGATTTAATAAAGAATTTTATATACAAATTATACAAGTTTTATAAAGGATTTTATTGGAAGATTTTATACACAAAAGAATTTTATTCACATATTTGCAAGGAGATTAAAAGTTCTATTTACCAACATTTACAAAATAGTATATACAAATAATATGTACAAGAAAGTTATTTATATATAAGGTAAAAAATAATTTTTTACAAAAATTTATAAAATATTTTGCAAAAATATTTTACAAAATATTTTATAAAATTTTACAAAATAATTTTACAAATATTTTAAGAAAAGGGTTTTCAAAACTAGTTTACAAAATTTTACAAACCAATTTTACAAAGATTTTATTTACAACATTTTTACAATATAAATAATTTTGATACAACATAATTTACAAAGATTTTACAAACAAAATAATTTTACAACGGTTTTTACAAAAATAATTTTACACAGATCTTGCAACAATTTTCCAAAGGATTTTACAAATATTTTATAAAGTATTTGTACAAACATTTTCACGGATATTTCACAAAAATAATTACAAGATTTTTTAAAAGAATTTTTACAAACTTTTACACACTATTTTTATTCTAGGTAATTATTTGTATTATTAGGAAACAAAAGTACGAGTTATGGCTAAAGTATATATACAATATATACGACACCCCCTATATTTAGCTCGAACTACATCCTCATAGTGACCTAGAAGCGACAAGTAAGACATAACTCATGCTAAGTATAGAAAAGTGAAAAAAATCTATACAAGAATGACTCAAAGAAATAGGATTAAAAAGAATAGAAGCCAGTGGTCTCCCCAAACTTAGAATCAAATAATCCTAAGTATAGAGATTGTACAAATGGGGAAGGCCGAGGAAAAGAATGTGCAAACTCAATGACTTGACTTGTTCTCCCCTATACTTAGGGTAAAAGATCCCTAAGTATAGAAAAAGAATATCAACAAGTTTAAGAACAAGCGAGGGAATAGAAGAAATAAAAAGAAATAAAAACATGAAAGAAAAACGAAATGAACGACATCACTCCTAGGGTAAAGTATCACATACAAAGACAAGAGTGATGAAACATAATGAAAATAACAACTCAAGTCATTCACCTCTCATATACTTAGGATAGAGTGCATCCTATGTAAAGCACAAAAGGCGAAACGAATAAAGAATAATAAAAATGGAAGAATAAAGAATAAAAAGAAAGGATATACACAAAAGGCAAAAGGAATATACAATGATCAAGAAGGAAGAAGCTTGACCTTCTTTCGCGTCCGTTGAGTTATAGAGTCAATGAGGTGTTTGTCAACATTAGGGTCATCCTCAGATGTATCTATGTCTAAATCCTCAAACTGATCAGAGTCGACGTGGTCAAAGTACTCAATGGAATGAAAATGATCGGGCACAGATATAGACTATGGAAGTGAGTAATCATTGCCCTCAGGAAAATCATGTCCATATACCATCATCAGCTCATCAATAAAATCTGTAGGCGCTAGCTCATCATCATCAACAATACTACTCCCATGATCAGTGTTCGAACTACAGAATATTGTGCTATCCAAATTTTTCGAGCGAGAAACTAACTCTTGGACAAACGTATCATTCAAAGATAATGGCTCATGTCTGATCTCAACTATATAATCACAGTCATCTATATCTGATGACTCAGGAATTCTCTCATCTGATGCAGCTTCGACTTTCATCTCAGAGATGGTATCAGCAACACAGTCACCCTGAGACTAGAAAGTGATCGTACCTGCTCCAAAGTCAATGATTGCTCATGGTGTATGTAGAAAGGGTCGTCCAAGAATAATCGGGGTATGATTTAATGGTATTGTCGGCTCCACATCAATGACAGCAAAGTCAACTAGATAGCCCATGCCTTGTACCATCACGACAACATTCTCTAATATGCCCTTTGTCCTCTTGACCAATCGGTTTGCAAACTAAAGTATCATCATGCTCTTTCTAAGAGGTCCAACCGGAAGGTGCTCGAGTAATGAGAAAGGCAATAAACTGATAGATGAACCGTTGTCCAACAGAGTACGATCAAACTGGAGATCTAAAATGTGGCAACTGACAGCAGGTGCTCCCTTATCGCTCTTTTTGTTCGAGAGTCGATGGTGTATAGCATTGGATGTAGCCATGGTAACAATGTGACGCTTTGTCCTACTATGTCCTCTCTTCTTAGAGGAACGTTTAGATGTACAAGCTTCTTTCATTCCTTTTTAACTGCGTGCATATATTCCATGGCTTTTAGGAGTGGCATCTCAAGTAAGATGTTATGTAGAATCTCTACCACTCTAGAATCAGAAAGGGTTGTTTTTAATTTTTGATTTTTTCGATTTTTATTTAGAGCATCAGGAAATGGCACAGAATGAACATCAACATCATCATTCTTTTTATTCAACCAAGAATAAGTATATACATATGTACGATTAGAATCAGTCTATACAACATCATCCATAACAAAGTATTTAAAGGGGAAAGGTGGTGGTTAGTTGATGGTGGGAGTGGTTTGTGTGGGGATTGTGGAGTGAGAGAGAGGTTGTCGTGGCGAGAGTGGGCTCCCGTGAGGGTGAGGGACGTCGGGTCTTGGACGTGGGCTCGTCGGGAAGTGGAGATGGTGGCTGACGAAGTGGGGAAAATGAAAAGGGAAGAGATGGAGCGCGAGGTGGGGTGACGTGGGCGAGGCATTTTTGGAGGTAGGAGACGATGTCTTGGTCGTTGGATCTCACGATCTAACGGCCACAAGAAGGGCGCGTGGCACGATGAGGGTGCGACACTGACGGACGGCCTTGATGCGATCGTGGGGTTAATCAAATGGCCAGGAATTGGGTGGGAATGAACGGCATGGATGGAGGCAGCCTGGAGGCTATCTAGCAGCACATGATGAGCCACATGGCGTAAGGAGAGTGAGGCAGAGATGAATGGCCGAGATGTGATATGTGGATCTGATCCAAGGGTTGGGTTTTAGGTGGGAATTAACGGTGGAGATGGAATCAGAGGTGAGGATCGGAGGGTGGAGGATGGAGCGGGAATGGACGGTTTGGATGGTGAGATGTAAGGGTTGACAGAGGAAAATGCGGGCGGGTGGCATGCAAGGGACTGGGCCGCGTGGCGCAACCAGATGGCGCCACATGGCTTAATCAGATTATTGCGACAAAGAGAGTAAAATAAGAAGGAGAAAATGGTCGAATTTTGAAAAACTCAAAACATGAAAGTTGTGGATCTCGATGCGATCTGCAAGTTTCATGCTGACCAAAAACGGAAACGAGGTCAAATGAAGTGATAAAATACAAGTGTACAAATACAAATACATACAGTATACAATGGGGGCCCAAAACCCAAGTTTTGCATACGAGCTCCGATTTTAATGAAATTGGTCTCATTTTGAAGGTATCTGAATGTATATTATTTTAAAAGTAAGTAAACTTAAATCGAAGGCTGTATGAGAGAGATATGTGCATTTTAAGGTCCATGATCTCAAACTTGGACTCGGGTTTTATTGGTCAATTTTACAAGTTAGCATTTTTTGGTATTTTTCTTGTATTAGTGTTAGTAATATATACACTCTAGAGTTGATTTTATGGAGTTTAGAGTTAGTATAAATATATACAAATAGGTGATTTTTACAAGTGAGTTTGACTTCTTATTTAATGCAGATGTAAATGCTAAAATGCAGATGTTATCTGTGCATGCATGAATGCTAATTATGCAATATAGGGGATGAAATGCATCTAATTACTCAGGAACAAAGCTCTATTTTCAACTTTTAGAGTGACGAATCACATATTCATCAGAAATGCATGCCGAATAAATTTGAAAACCTTTTTCTGTGCAGGTAGTGGAAATTTTAAATTCATACATGCCTATCTACTTGCTTTCTTTTGTGCATAATAAATTACTTGCTATTTTAAACTATGGGTTGTATTCACAATTGTGACATCCTCTTCTTCCCTACATGTTTTGTCAAGCAAGAAGCCTGCATCATAGTAGCGGATTGATGACTTCTGGAGATCATGTTTATACTAGAAGGTATGATTCTCTTGTCACTTTTGGCTCAGCTTTTATTGTTGTAACTTTTGTTCTATTATAATGTAAAATGCATTTTCTTTCTCTTCTGAATATGTTGGGATATATGAATGTACTATCAGCCCTTCTTGTACATATTGTATATATTATGAAAGATAATGAAATGAAATTTTGGTGGCACATGTCTTTGTTGAATCTGTGGTGGTGAATGTGGTTTGAATGTCATATGCAACAGCAGCTCGAAAAATTTTCCCTGATTTTTCAGTACTTTGTGAGATCATTTGCGAATATAATAGTGTGAATGTGATGTAAATGGGTGCCTGGATCTGAGGGCGTCACAGTTTGGTATCAAAGTCGTGGTACCCCGCTACACGCATTCGCAGTATTACAATTCCGATCGCATTATGTTCACGGATAGAGACAGTTTTTCAACTTGTATTGAGTCCGAGAAGGGAAATATGACATTCGAATTCAATCACCACAAATGCCACCAATTTCATTAATTTCATGTTACATCCCAAGAAGAGGGAAAGCATATATCATAGTATCTGTGAATTGCAAATTTTGTAACTAAAAATGATTTCCATGTAGAGCCTTGGCATCCCGACCAGGCTAGGAGACGACTGACCAGCTAGAACGCATACTGACCACTCTCACCGATCTTCAGCAGCAGCAGGTTGCTATACGAGATCAGCAGGATCATATTTTAGCTCAGCAAACAGAGGTTACTGACAGACAGATGAACATGGAGTTCAGATTTGAGGAGCTGTCAGATTCCACCTACCGTCCATCTCATGACGGCACATGCCAGGACCAGCGGCAGTCAGTAGAGGTACATCAGCCTCATTTTGATGATCCACTTGAGGAGATACCCGAGCATGGAGCTGAGGAGGATGGAGACTTAAACAGGGAGCAGAATCTTGTTGACTTTGCATATGGGGATGCACATGAGTACTCCCCATCCACAGACTTCAGTCAGTGTTCACTTCCTACCAGTGGGCCAATGTGCCCATGTTCGAGGGCGTCGGTATGTCAGATGTTGTTGAGTAGTGGGTCAAGAGGGTGATGAAGATGCTGAGGATGATTTGCGTGCCACGAGACACATGGTTGTCTTTTATGGAGTACTCACTGACAGATTTCGCTGAGAGATGGTGGGATGCGGTAGTATCTGAGTTGGGCCGAGAGCCTACATGGGATGATTTTGAGACGAGGTTCAGATCCCACTTCTTTTCTATGAAGTGGAAGGAGTCCCAGCGTCGATTTTTTGCAGAGCTTCGTCAGGTACATATGACAGCTAGAGACTACTTTTTCAGATACATCGAGTTGTCTCGACATACACCAGCAGTTGCCGCATTTTCAGAAGAGAATTTGGAAAAGTTCCTCAGAGGCATGCGAGAGGATGTATAGGAGAAGTTAGTTGGATTGCATATCACTTCTATCTCTGAGGCTATTGATGTAGCGGAGAAGTTTGAGGACATTAGAGAGAGACGCTTTGGGAACTCGTCTAAAGCGGCATCCCGACCATAACGATCATTTGGGTCGATTCACCAACCATTTCAGCAGCATAGGTCAGCCAGACGATTCCAACCTGCAGGTTCATCATTTTCAGGCAGTGCTCGCTCATCTCCATCTACTACTCTATGAGGAGCACTTACCAGACATGGCACAGATTTCGCTCGACCGTCTGGGTCGCTGCGAGCAGACATACCCCCAGCATGACCGACTCGGAGCATAGACACGACCACTCCATCTACGCGGCCAATCCGATTCTACTTGTGTCATGAGTGGAGGCATTACCGACATCAGTGTCCCCAGAGATCTGGTGAGCCTCGCCCATAGCCACAGACGTCACAGCCACAAGCATGGCATTTAGGGAGTTTCCATTACAAGAACTCCAACTTCAAAAGGCAGCAGCAGAAACAGACACAAAGTGTGGCAGGTTCTAGTACCGCACTTGCCAAACAAGGTCAGCTACAT
Source organism: Ottelia alismoides (assembly GCA_037367405.1). Lineage (NCBI taxonomy): Eukaryota > Viridiplantae > Streptophyta > Magnoliopsida > Alismatales > Hydrocharitaceae > Ottelia > Ottelia alismoides. The sequence continues at coordinate 88,939 of JAZKJV010011711.1, read as the reverse complement.
GCAGTGACTGAGGAGGAGGCATGTTCAGTAGCTACTGTGGTGAAAGGTATGATCTCAGTCTTAGTCCGACCTTTCCATGCTTTATTTGATTCTGGAGCGACACATTCTTTCCTTGCTTCGACTCTACTAACTTCATTAAGAAGAGTCGTAGAGACTCTATCTTCTCCATATCACATCCGTGGGCCAGGTGGCCAGTTGTTCGTCATTTCACGGATAGGCAGGCACTTTCCAATACTGATTGGCAGTCATGAGATGATCGCAGATTGTCTACTCCTACAGCTTAATGAGTTTGACTTGATTTTGGGCATGGATTGGTTATCCACTCACCATGCTCTTGTCGATTGTTTTAGAAAGATAGTTGTCTTCAGGATTCCATATTTACCCGAGTTCACTTTTGAGGGTACTTTACATGACTCCACAATGGAGTACATTTCATTGTTGCGAGCTCATTGACTTGTTGATCAGGGATGTGATTCCTACTTAGCATTTGTTCGAGATATATCCGATCATGAGCCTATAACACAGTACATTCGAGTAGTATCAGACTATCCAGATGTGTTTCCTGATGAGCTACTAGGATTACCTCCTGAGAGAGTGATCGAGTTTAAGATCACATTGTTACCAAACACGCAGCTGATCTCGATGGCTCCTTACGGCATGGCACCAGCTGATTTGAGAGAGCTGAAGGTGCAGTTGCAGGAGTTACTTGATTTGGGATTCGTGAGGCTGAGCACTTCACCTTGGGGTGCTCCAATTCTATTTGTCAGGAAGAAGGATGGATCCATGAGATTATGCATTGATTATCGGTAGCTGAACAAGAGAACAATGAAGAACCATTATCCTTTGCCACTCATCGATGATTTGTTTGACCAGCTCTAGGGATTTTTTGTGTTCTCAAATATCGATCTTCGTTCAGGCCATCATCAGTTGAGGATTCGAGAGTTCGGTATTCCGAAGACCGCTTTCAGGATGCGCTATGGACACTACGAGTTTGTGGGGATGCCACCTGCAGCTTTCATGGATATGGTGAACCGGATCTTCCGTCCATACTTGGACAAATTTGTGGTGGTGTTCATTGATGATGTGCTCATATACTCACGGAATGAATGGGATCATGCGAATGATCTACGGACTGTATTAGATACATTACGGGAGCACAAGCTATATGCCAAGTTGAGCAAGTGTGAGTCATGGTTACCCCAGGTCTCATTTTTAGGGCATGTCATTTCTGGCGCAGATATCGTGGTTGATCCTACAAAGAGAGAGGCAGTTATGTCTCGAGAGCAGCGCAAGACAGTTACTTAGATTCGGAGCTTCCTCGGATTAGCGAACTATTACAAATGATTTGTCAGCAGATTTTCACGCATTATTCACCCTCTGACAGGATTGAGGCAGAAGGGAGTTCCAATCATTTGGGACGATTCATGCGAGCAGGCCTTCATGACACTAAAGAAGAGATTGACTACAGCACCCATTCTTGCTCTTCCTTTAGGCACTCAGTATTATGCAGTCTATACTGATACATCATGAGAAGGTTTAGGAGTGGTATTGATGCAGAGAGGACATGTGATTGCTTATGTATCACGACAATTGAGACCGCATGAGCGGAACTTCCCCATGCATGACTTGAGTTGGCGGCAGTTGTCTTTTCCTTGAAGATCTGGCACCACTATTTATATGGGGTGAATTTCGAAATCTTGAGCCTAAAGTATATTTTTGATCAAAAGGAGCTGAGCATGAGAAAACGTAGGTGGCTCAAGTTACTGAAGGACTACGATTGCATGATCTTTTACCATCCTGGTAAGGGAAACGTGGTGGTTGATGCACTTAGCAGGAGAGCGCATGCAGAAGGTACGGCGAACAGGCTATATACATGGGATATGCTCACAGCTTTGACCGATTGGCATTCTTAGGAGAGTGCATCTACATCCACAGCCGTACCTCCACGGTTCAACAGTTTGTGTGATCGCATCATTGAAGGCCAGAAGACAGATCCTTGGATTAGAGATAGATACATGCGAGCCGTCAAGGACGAGGTTGATGGTTTTGTTGTGGCGGAGTCTATTTTATGGAAGGCATGTTGGGTCGTTGTGCCCAACGGCGAGCAGTTGCATAGAGACATTCTTGATGAGGCACACAGTTCACGATTATCCATTCATCTCGACAGCACAAAGATGTATCGTGATTTGCGTCGACATTTCTGGTGGGATGGGATGAAGCGCGATGTGGTACAACATGTCAGCAGATGTATGACATGTTAGATGATCATGGCTGAGCACAGGAGACCGCCAGGATTACTGCAGTCTCTCCCCATTCACGAGGGGAAATGGGAGAGTATCTCTATGGATTTTGTCACGGGATTGTCGAAGACACTAGGTAGCCATAATTCCATTTGGGTCGTTGTTGATAGGTTGACCAAGTCATCCCATTTCATACCTGTCAGTATGACTTATACTCCATCCAGATTGGCCAAGCTATATGTGCAGAATATCATCAGACCATGGTATACCACGTGAGGTGGTGTCTGACAGAGACTCACGATTTACATCACACTTTTAGCATCAGTTCATGTCAGCGCTACAGATAGAGCTGAAAATGAGTTCTGATACCATCCGCAGACCGACGAACAGAGTGAGCGCACTATTCAGACTTTAAAGGACTTGTTGAGTGGAAGGGATCCTGGAAGGACCATCTACCTTTGGTTGAATTCGCGTACAACAACAACTGTCATTCTAGTATAGACATGGCACCATTCGAAGCCTTATACGGACGGAGATGCCTCACCCCTCTCAGTTGGCATGAGGTAGGTTATCATGCTCTACTCTATAGATCTCTTGGAGGAGACTGTGAGAACTATTGATCTTGTGAAACGGAGGCTTCTGACAGCACAGAGCTGCCAGAAGATCTATGCATACCGTCGGAGAAGAGACTTAGAGTTTCGGGTAATCCAACTACTTTCTTTTCATCCATTTAATTATGACTCATCTATACTCAACTTAATCTCACATATAAAGATATTCCTGTAAATTACAGGTAGGAGATTGTGTATTTCTCCGAGTATCTCCCATGAAGGGAATTCAGAGATTTGATGTTCGTGGTGGCGCCACGATATATTGGACCATTCGAGATCCTAGCTAGAGTAGGGAAGGTGGCCTACCGGGTAGCCCTTCCTCCACATCTTTCTTCTATGCACGATGTCTTCCACATATCCAACCTGAGGAAGTATGTGCACGACCCTTGACACATCATCGGTTATGAGAATCTAGACATGGAGCCAGATTTTACATATGAGGAGAGGCCAGTGCAGGTAATTGACAGTGTTGTAAAGAAGCTTCGCAGCAAGGAGATTCCATTGGTCAAGGTGTTGTGGCAGTGACACGACGTCGAAGAGGCAATGTGGGAGACCAAAACAAATATGTGGGCACGTTAAGCGCAACTTTTCTCAGGTAATGATCGAAACAAGCTCTTTAATTATTTACATATTAGAAGATATGGCTTGTTTTCCCTTTGAGGTTTTTATGGGTTCAAAATCCTTTGAGGTTTTTATGATTACATGAAATTCAAGACACATAATGACCTTGACTCGAGTCTTGAGGACGAGACTCCCTTTGAGGTTTTTATATTTGTAATACGAGATCCGCCTAAACCTGAACCTGACCCGAATAGGATCTAATTAACCCAATAAAGTTATCATACAATATTAAATAACTTAAAATGATGAATTTATCGTGAATCAAAAGTCGCTCGGGCGAAATCAATCAAAAATTGATCGCATCGTAATACGTGCTCGAAAAAGTCACGACATAAATTCGGAAATCGTGAAACGAACTGAGACCGCCAAGAGACCCGATTCGACTAAACAAGATCAATGGAATCGATCATTCATCAATCGGATATCGTTTGATATTTTTATTTTGTAAAATTTAACCCCAAACTAAAATCGTTTCTCGAAAAATCGGGAGTTCAAAATCCGATCGGAAGTATATCAATAGTATATTCATATTGATCGTCGTCCAGAGACGATCAAAATGAGTTATTGCACGTCGAAATCCGAGACCTGGGATGCTTATTCGTGGAACGTTTGTGTCCCCAAAAGTTTAAAATATATATAAATATATACATATAATTAGATATATATATACATATAGGATTGTGATGTTCTATCTCCTCTCTTTCCTTATTTAAACAAATCCAACATCACGTCTCTCCCATTTCTTTCCAAATTCTATTCCTCTTTTCTCCCCCAAATTATTCAGTCAAGACCTGTTGTTGTCCCCCTTTCAATTAGAGCCATTACATGATTGGAGATCCTTCTCCAAATTGAAGAAAAATAGGTACGATCTATGGCCTTCTTCTTGTTGCCACTCATGGATCTTTGTGCAGTTTTATATGTCTTTGGCGCCATTTGATCTTCTGACTTTGGATAATTATCAATGGTTAGGTATGATTATAGTTTTATTTTCTTTTTGCATCCTCTGTTCTCTGATATCATGGGGTTTCTATTTTAAGAAGATAAATTAAAAAGATAAAATATGTCCAAGCATTTTCCTTTGAATATACATATTGTTGAGAATAGGCATTAATCTGCAAGAATTAAGGTGGAAAAGGGGTTGAATGTAGGGACTGAATTGATAGATGCATCTGTTAAAATTCTTATTGTTGACCTTGCAAAAGATTCTGATGATCTTGGAAAAGTTACTGCATCATCACTAGGATTCTGGATAAAGCATGTGTGCTGGACTATCCTTTAAATTTATGAATTATTTTTTTGCTTTTGCACTATTCATGCAAATGAAACTGTGAAATTTTCTTATTCACCCTAAAAGTAAGCCTACTATATTCAAACAATGAGATCATGCTAATGATTATTAATATCTACTTGAATCCATATGTTCTCACATCTTCCCCATTAATATACCCTTATGTTATACCTCAAAGTTCTTCAAATCCAAATCAATCCCTTAAAGTCTCAACTATGATCTGGTTCAGATTTTGTGTCTTTGCAATGGCTATTGACAGTTGTGATTAGTAGATATAATTCTAGGTCTTTATAGCATGTTAGATATGTAATATAGGGGCTGAGAGTTGATACTATGCAAATGATCCCTTTCCAGTACTTCCACTATTCTTGATCTCGTAATATTTTTTTAATCTAAATTGATTGTCTCTTTGTTTTCAATGCACATGGGCCTTACAAGAGTAATGTTGTATATACATAAAAGGGTGTTTTATACACCCTTCCTTTAGAGATCTAGAAGGGCATATTCCATATATCCATATTTCTTTAATATATAACAAAGTTTATTTGAGACTCTTTTCATCAACTTCTTCATATTTTACAAGTTGTTGTACACGCTTCAATATTCAAGGCACTAAGCATTATCTAGTAGACAAACTCCTAAGTTTGTTCCAGTTGATCTTGAAAGTAGAAATTCTTTGAATTCGGGGATATAGCTGAAAAACAATCCTTTCAATTAAATCTCTTATAGATATTGTATCAAATCATACAATCAAGAAAGCGACTTGTGGAGGAAATGCACAACATCTAGAAGATGTATGTCCTCTATGATGTGCAAGGCTTTAGACCGGGAATCATACTTTACTGTATTAACCAATCCTAGAAGAGAGTCGATTGTTGGACTCGAAGTTTTAGATGCTTTAGTAACGAGGGAATTTACTTAATAATCACAAGCATCCATAAGACTCTCTTTTATAGGTATAAGCTTAAGGGAAAAGTTAATTGGAGGACCAAAGTGAAACAACTATTAGAAAAAGAGACTAAGCTCAGTATAAATAATAATTCTCAATTAGTTAATCCTTGTATATAACCTACTATTTATATATAAAGATAAGTTGTGCCAGAATACCAAGATCGGTAAAGTCAATCATAGAAGAGATTGAGAAAGGATTGAGTGGATAAATAAGTGAAATTGATTGTAAGTCAGTGGGATCAATCAAAAAGTGTCGATCATGATGACCATTACATCTGACTGCGCAAGGGTGCAGTGACCCTCACCTGGGCGGGAGATAGGAAGCCCAGTTAGGGCAGCGGCCGCCAAGTGCATGGATCTAGGATCCCAGTCCCTCTTTCAATTTTTATGCGAGCTCGTGGTGTTTTTACGCCTCGTTGGGATCCCGACTTTTGACCACTTCCATTGATCCTTTGTTTTAGGGTACCCATGCGGGGGATCCTCGATTTTCAGTTTTTCCGTACTAGTGGGGTTTGTTTTTAGAGAGACTTTTTCAGATATCCTCTCCCACCCGTCTCTAGGGCATAGTTTTGGAGTAGACCTTTCCCTCTATTGGACTACACTTCCAATTAGAGGGCGAGACGGAAGAGTCTCCTTAAGAGACTACCTCACAGCTTGAGTTTGGTTACTTTCCGCCAACAAGCTTGGCGATGCTACATATGAATCATCTAGAGTTACATTTAGAGGAGTTTCAGTTGAACTCGGAGAGAGAAGCATTATGGATCTTGTCTAAGAGAGGAAATCAATAATGAGCTATGTTGGTTAGAATTGACTACAATTAGATTGGACTAGTAATTTCTATAAGCTAGTTGACGTGTTGGGAACTTAGTTAGGATGCATTATACAACATCGCATGTCTACGGAGGTACCCCAACCCTAAGGTATATTTTGCCTTAGAGTCATAGTATAAGGTTATACAAAGACCAAGACCACAGACTATCCACTAGACTTTAAAAGCTAAATAGAATTGAAAACTCGGTTAATATACTATCCTTTCCATAATAAGTAAATTAAAAGTAAGATAAATTATCACCTCACTAATTCCTTACCAAGATACATAACGGGATCAATGACAAAATAACAATATATACTTACTAGCCTAATTTTTTATGGAAAATATTATAAGTAGGAAATTTGGGAATAATGAATAATCAGGGAGAAATGCATGCCGAATAAATTTGAAAACCTTTTTTAACGCAGGTAGTGGAAATTTTAAATTCATACATGTCTGTCTACTTGCTTCCTTTTGTACATAATAAATTACCTGTTATTTTAAACTGCGGGTTGTATTCACAATTGTAACATCCTCTTCTTCCCTACATGTTTTGATAGGCAAGGAGTCTCCAGCATAGTAGAAGATTGATGACTTCTGGAGATCGTATTTATACTAGATCGTACGATTCTCTTGTCATTTTTGGCGCAGCTTCTTTTGTTGTAGCTTTTATTCTATTATAATATAAAATGCCTTTTCTTTCTCTTCTGAATATGTTGGGATATATGAATGTATTGTCAGCTCTTCTTGTACATATTGTATATATCATGAAAGATAATGAAATGAAATTTTGATGGCATATGTCTTTGTTGAATCTGTGGTGGTGAATGTGATTTGAATGTCATATGCAACAGCAGCGCGAAAAATTTTCCCTGATTTTTCAGTACTTTGTGAGATCGTTTGCGAATATAATAGTGTGAATGCGGCATAAATGGGTGCCTGGATCCGAGGGCATCACATGACATCACCCGCTACTTGCACCACCTCCACCCCTATGACAGCTTCTATCAAGGACTCACAAATAGGAGCTTCTTCTGAATCAAATCCAAACTTTGTTGAATTCCTTGATCATTTCAGTCATCTGATTCCCATGCTTACACCACCTTAGCTGACTGAATCCCCTACAGAATTGATAAACCGCAAAATCATCTTCTTTAATTCGATCGTTTTATCGTAGCACAAGAAGCGATTTTGGATCTATGTATAATCCACCACAAGCTTGAATATGTGGCGATGAATTTTTACTTAGCAAGCATATTGAGGTCGAATACAGGACACGAGCCTCCTCATAGATTAATCAAAAATAAATGATTAATATTGAGTGATTAAATTCATTAACCTAAGTCTCCAAATGTTTTTCAAAATAGGCGCAATGAATAAGATGCATGAGAAGAAAGTATTTTCTGTTGATTTTTAAACATTTGAAATACAAGGCATGATGTAACACAATGCAATACATGCTAACAGCATGCATTTTTTTATTATAATTATATGCAGAATAAATGTGATGTAATGTATAATATGCAAAGAAATGAAATGCATGGAATGAGGAGAAATATGCTATCCCTGTTTTATTTTTTACCAATTTAAAAATATGCAAGATGTGATGCAATGGCATTGAATGATGCATGCAAAAATATACCCTAAATTAATCATATCATTAAGCAATCAAAAGTGATTCAATTTCACTATCAATTGAGGCATAAAATAGCATTTAAATGAAGAATAGATGACACATCAATCATATGAAAATTTAGCTCATGGAATGAAGCATCAAATAAGAGAATAAAATATGCCATCATGTAGAGCAAAAAAGTTAGCAATAAAATGAAATCAAAATCATTCAATTTGGAGATCATATGCACAAGATATGAATGAAAGAGTCCAAGGGCATATTTGCAATAAAAAACATAGAGATGAAATGGACAAAATATGTGTTTAGGTCCTTCAGAGGGGCATAATTATAGTATTAGAAATTTGATTAGACTCTTTGTAAATTTCCCAAGCACAGCACGTGAGGCACGCACGCTTGGGAAGGACATGATTATAATTATTGAAAAATTGCAGGGTACCAATACAAATTACCCATCCCGCACCTGCATTACACGTGTGCAGGCTAAACTCAGAAAGTTGGTGAGGGTCAATGTAAGTGCCTCAAGCCATGTATCGCCCGAGGCACTTTGGAGGTTGCTCGGCTCCACCAAGCCTAATGGCTTTGGCGAGGATGACGCGGTTGCATCTGGACCGTTGGATGGTTGCTGAGGAGGAACCATCTAATGGTAACTGCTCTTCCTGGACGTCTTCCTCTGCTGCAAAGATGGGTGATGATTTTGGGTCTCCGATGAGAGGCCATCTCCTCATTGCTCCTTCGCAAAGAGTGAAGGTCGTTGAAGCTTCCTGAACGTCGCACGAAGGAGCTGGTTGCTCTAAGCGGAGCTGACAGGTGATGGCGTAGTGGAGCGGTGATATCTCGTCGGAGGAGGAACTCTATAATGGAGCTCCTCCGAGGTGTTTGACCAATGAAGTAGTAACCTGCAGGGGGTTAGATGGAACTATAGTCGAGGTGTAATGAAGTGGGTAGTGGGCTTAAGGGCGGAGAAGAGGGTGTATGTCGCATGATCTCCTATGCCTCCAGCGAAGGAGATAGCTTGGAGATGATGGGGGTTACGAGGGAAGAAGAGGGTGGTCGGATCAGGTGACGAGGATGAGTAGATTGCGGCGAAGGTGATGGTGTTGTGAATCGACGGTGAGATGAAGTGTGTGTGGCGGGGAAAATAGGAGAAAATTAGAGAAAAAGAAGGAAGAGAGGGTACCTGGTCGGAGGAGGTCGCTCTGAAGGACCTCTGGACGTTGTTCGACATTCTCAGCCAGAGCATGGAGCTCAAGTAGTTGCGGAGCAACTGTGACTTGGTCGGGCGGCCAAGGGTCGCACCTGGGCATCGTCGGATATCGTTGCCCTTTGATTCGGCCTCCATCTGTCATAGGGAGGCGGAGGGTGGCTAGTTCGTAGCCCATGTAATGGTGGACAAGGTGGGTTGTAGGAGGAGTGGGGGTATTTAAGGTGTAGGTCCAACCGTTACAAGATGGTGGTCAGCGACTTTGTAACGACCGGATGGTCATCTGTGGAGTGAGATTCACGGGCATTGAAGGCTGGCGAGAACGTCAGGTGAGAGGGCTAAGTGGAGGAGGCTTTGATGAGTGGAGAAGATGGGAGTAACTGTCGAGGAAAATGGGAAAAGGTTCGAGCGCAATGAAGGAAACATGGGAGAGAGGGGATGTTTGGAAGAGGAAGAAGGCACATAAGTTGTGAGATCTTGCCATCTAATGTCTTAAAAGAAGGCGGGATGTAGTGGCTGGGATGGGTGCCTAAGGAGATGATCTAACGGTGAGGGATCAGATGGCCCATGAGCATGTTAGGTGGCGCAAAGGGAAGCAGGCTACGTAGAGGCTCCAGAGAGATCCACGTAGCCCAATGGGATTTTAGGGAAAAAAGGAAAATAAAGAGAAATTCAAAAAGAAATAAAAGGAAGCAAAACTAGGAAAAGACAAAACATTAAAGTTGTAGATCTCAAAAAGATCTACAAGTTTCTATTGAACAAAAAGTCTAAAGAGATTAAATAAACAAAGCAAAAATTTTGGAAGCATTTTCAATGAATAGAAACACCTCATTCTAATTGTTTTGTGATTTTTTGACTTTTAAATTCTTTTTAAAAATCAAAATAAATATATACAATATTTAATCTAGTTTTTTTTGGAATTTTTAATAAGAATAAAATAAATAAATAAAAGGGGTTAATTTTATACACTAATTAGGGTTATTTACAAGTTAGAGGTTAATTGCTAATTACAGAGAATTAGTTATGCATTTTATTGATTTGTTCAAGATTGGAGGATAATAAATAGATTTTGTGATGATAAATCAGCGATTCATCACCCTTTATATTTAAACTATGCTCGTCCTCGAGCATCTAAAGAATAAAGGAGTTGGATTAATCCCTAACAGTGCATGTTAATTTTTCAAGGCTTAATTCATTAAGGACCCTTGATTATCCTAAAATACTGGGTCAACCATGCTCTAGTCAAAAGGGATCCAACTTCTCTAATTATCTGATTATCTGATTGTGCATGTAATATAATAATATGACACTTAGTGTACTGCAATCACGAGAGTTGAGTTGAGATGTCACCCAAGGTCTCAGTATAGAAGACTCTCCTCTAAACCTAACCCTCAACTCTAGGGAAGAAGTCAGTTCTTGCATTCAGTCCACTATCTCATTAGTTTATCGGACTTAAAAATGTATATGAAAGGCCAGATGATGGAGGTATAAGTTTGTTTATTTTCTTCTCTTCCTCTCATTGGAATAAGGATCCTCCCGAGTGCCTTATTACTCAACACATGTTTTTGTTTGTTTGTTGATCAATGTATCCATCAATAGAGCTCAGAGTCGCCTGCACTTGTTTTCCTGGGAGTACATCGGGATGTGTCTCTTTTGAGTATCTAAGATACCTTCCATACCCACACTTGTATCATTATACGATGCAGAGCCCTTTTGGAAGCTAGCCTGACTCCTTGGTGCTAGTAGCATTGGTCCAAGTGGACACTTTAAAATGGTTGGGAGCACTCACCTTTGATTGAAGATCTTTGAATTCAACTTTGTATTTGAGAGCTCTTTTTATTCACAATTATTTTTCTTTTTCTTTTTCTTGTAGGCTAGCTCCATTGCTTTTGCCAAGTTTGAGCACACTGATCAACAATTATTTTGTTTCACCACACACACAGACACATAGGTCAATATCAAATGATAGCATGAGAACTTGTTCGCATACTTGCTCAGGTATGCTGACACTCAAGTTTTATGAAGCCTTCATCGACTTTATCTCATCCTCGAGTATCATTAGATCGGGTCTAGACTCAAATCTCCAGTCCCAATCCCTCAAGTGAAATCTCAATTCATCTCATTATTCATGCAGTTGTGAAAGTGATATGTTGATCATATTCTTAGAAGGTAGATATTAAGAGAGCAATATATCGCTCATATCTTTCAAACTAGGGAAGTGTGGATTATTAAGTCTCAAACCCTAATGACTAAGGTTGGTTAACTCATACTCTCAAGACCCAAAAACTAAGTGTTCTCAAATCCTCAAGCCTTGAGTGATAGTGAATGTGTCAAGAATATACCAACTCCAAAGTTGATGATTTTTTTGTGATTTTTAAATTTTACAATATTTCTGGATTTTTTTTGTTTCTTTAGAGAAATAACGACTAGCCTAAGCTCATATGAATAGTTGCATCTACTTCCAGCTAGTATTGTATAAGTATGGATCATTAGATGGCTACCCATATTACTTCAAGACGATGGAATTCGTATTGTCTTTTAACAATCCACTCTGCTAAGGGAGACCGTAGATCCCTCACTAAAAAGTAGCTACTCATTTTTCATCTCAGTAGTCAGAATCTCTACTAAAAAAAGTTTTTAATTTTTCAGATTTTTATCGATTTTTGAATAAGGTTAGAAGAACATATATTAGTCTCATTTAATGGACCTTTTCTAAATAATTAATATTATTATATTATTGTTATTTAATTAAATAAGCAGGAAGTTTTTGTATTTAAAAATACCGTCTATTAGCATCAGAGGTACTGATTTGGGGTACAACTCCCAAAATCGGCATCTCAGGTGCTGACTTGGGGAGGGGACTATTGCCAACGGCCCTCCCAAACCTCTTATAAATACCATATCCCCCATATCCTCCTCAATCATTCCTCTTCATACTCTTCATTCTTCTCATTTCTTCCTCTGCCTCATCGTCTCGTTTCTTCATCTCAAATACTAATTTCTTGTTAATTTCTCTCGGATCATAAGTCTTGTGTTGTATTATTCAAGTAAGAGCAAATCGAGCACTTTCTTTTTTCCGTAATGATTTTTTATGGTTTTTTGATCTATATGGAAATATTTTTTGTGGATATTTGGTTATTATCTTTTCGGATCTATTCGCTCACTTTTGAAGACAGTCTTCATTCCAGGTAACTTTAAATTTATAAATATAACATCCCAATTCTACTAGTATTATTGAGATGTGTCAATTTAGATAAATAATTTTCGTTACCATTTGAATATTTATTAAATTTTGTGTCTTTAAACATTATAATGGTAAAATTACTCTATTATGCATACTAATTTAACTAATCATCTCTTAATATCCGTATAATTGTATTCTAATTAATTAGAAGAAGTTATGTATTTATAAAAATAAATTTTAATTTCATAAATTAATTAGATTAAATCAATAATATAGAAACATAAAATAGCTACGTATTTTAATAAAAAAATAATTTCATAAATTAAAATTACATATTGAATTAAATTCTCATCTTTGTGAATATATTACAAATAATTGAACATTTAAAAATTTTATGGATTTTTAAAAATAAAATTTAAGTTCATAAATTAAATTACATAATAGATTAAATTGATAATTGAAAATCTAAAAATAGTTATGTATTGTAAGAATAATTTTAATTTCAAAAATTGAATTGCATATTAAATTAATTATTCATATATGTGAATGTCTTCCACACAATTGAAAATTTAAAAGTACTTACGTACTTTTAAGAATTAAATGTATTTCATAAATTAATTTGCATATTAGAATAAATGAATATTTAGAAAATTTAAAAAATACTTATGTATAATAAGAATGGTTTTAATTTTATAAATTAAATTACATATTAAAATAATTATTCATCTATGTGAATGTCTTCCAAATTATTGAAATTTTAAAAATAGTTGTGTACTTTTAAAATCAAATTTAACTTCATAAATTAAATTATATATTAGAATAAATTAATATTTGAAAATTTTAAAAAAAATACTTATGTATTATAAGAATAGTTTTAATTTTGTAAATTAAATTACATATTAAATTAATTATTCCTCTATGAATGTCTTCTGAATAATTGAAAATTTAAAAATAGTTACATACTTATAAAAATTAAATTAAATTTCATAAATTAAATTACATATTGGAATAAATTAGTATTTGGAACATTAAAAAATACTTATGTATTATGAGATTTTAATTTTATAAATAAAATTACATATTAAATTAATTATTCATCTATGTGAATGTCTTCCAAACAATTGAAAATTTAAAAATACTTACGTACTTTTAAAAATAAAAAATAATTTCTTAAACTAAATAACTAATAGAGTAAATTACTAATTGGAAAAGTAAAAATGCATACATGTTCTAAGAATAATTTCAATTTTATAAATTAAATTACATATTAAATTAATTATTCCTCCATGTGAATGTATTCCACACAATTGAAAACTGAAAAATAGTTACGTATTTTTATAATTAATTACTTAAGAATAAATACGTATTCATCTATATGATTTATCCATCTAAATATATTGATCATGTTCTTTTATTTGTAAACCATATCTAATAATCCATCTATGTAATATATTTTTAGATATGGCATCCAACAATGTTCATGTTCTATTATATTGGGATGGAGCGGTGAATATGATTGACGATCACGTAGATTATATTGGGGGAAAATGTATGGTTATATTCCCATGTCAGATAACTCATTTTGATATGTTGGGTCAAGTTTCCAAAGCTACAGGTATTCCACTCGATCGATACATCCCTACGTAAACATGTAAGTGGTTGTGTAAAGGATCAATATTTTATCTAGTGTCAGTTCATGATGATGAATCCACTTTAGCAATGATGGATTCAATTGACAAAGTGAGATTCATTCAACTTTTCGTAGAAGCTACCCCTCTTGGTCAGGAAAACATGTCATCCTCGTCGAGGTAATATGGTCAAATTTAAATTAAGTAATAATCATGTTTTCACCATGTCTAAACTAACAAATATATAATTTAATCAGGTTAACAAACGATTCAGTGGTTGATAATATCGATGAACCTCACAATTTAACCAAGATATTGATTTGTCGACACAAATATCTGAAGAATATAATGGCGAAATTGCAATTAAATCCGATTCATCCTATGAGGAAAACATAAATGCTTACACATGTCATGATTTCGGATTTGGTTCGTTAGCATTGGCCTTAGATAATGAAGATGGGGGTCACTCTTACTGTGCCTATAGTGAGGATGTGGACGAAGTACCGACGGAAGAGTTGCCTAATGTATTTGACCATGAAATTGCAGAGGTAGAAGATGTTGCTTTTGTAGAGAGACAAGGTGCTCCTACCGATGATTCTAAACTAGATTATTGGTTTGGTAGGAGCTACAAGTCGAGAAAAAGGATTTACAATATGACCTACAAAAATGGAGTATGGAAAATCATGTTCAGTATAAGCCCAAAGCCTAAAACACGTAAATCCTAACTTGTGTATGTATTTATGACGATTGTGGATGGTGTTTACATGCATCTGATAGAAAATCTCATGGAGATTGATTTATTTCAGGATATAGAGGAAAGCACACATGTAGAAATCATGTGCTCTTACTCAAACACCGACAATGCACATCGGTATTTGTAGCACAATACATATTATCCTTATTTAGAGCACAAGTTAATATGACTTCGGGGTGCAATTATGTATAAAATAAAAGATGACTTGCAGATGGAGATTGATTACATGATAGTTTGGAATGCAATGAGACGCGCAATGGATATTATTTATGGCAATGAAGATGTGTCTTATCGTAATATTTGGATATTCATCCATGCTTTAGAACGACACAATCCTAGAACGTATACATGGTTTAAAACAGAACAATGTGAAACTACGACACCAGTACATTTTAAGAGATTGTTTGTTTTATTTGGTCCATGTTGTAGAGCATTTAGATTTTGTCGGCCAGTTTTATGGAACGCATCTATACGGGAGATATGATGGTCATATGTACCTTGCCACAACCATCGATGCGAATCAAGGTTTGATTCCTCTCACATTTACTATCGCCGAGAAGAATGAGAATATTTCTGCATGGGGATGGGTTCTGAATTTGGTAAGGCAAATCATCGACCAAATGGATATCTGCTTTATTAGTGATCGGTTTCCTGCTTTGAAGGATTCTATCAATGGTTTATTTCCATCGGAAGAGGAATCCAGTCATCGTCATTGACTTTGTCATATGCATGCAAATATGCATAGGGCTGGACACAGGACTCGCTCCATTCAAAATCGATTCTATGATGCTGGTGAAGAGTCGTGTGAAAACAAGTTCAGTAGCATGATGCGAGATATTAACATTCTCGATAAGGACACATTCGAGTGGATCGTATCACAGGATAATGTTGATCAGAGTTACTATGCGTTAAGTCAAGACGACGAACATTGATATGGACACATGACCATAAACTTGTCCGAAAGTTTCAACGGAATCATGAGAGGAGATTGTGGTCTGCTTGTTATAAGATTTTAACAATTTTTTTTAGAATTAATGGTTACTTCAATGATCGATGCGATGAATCAGAGGGAATAATAACACACTTAATCAAGAAATATGATGGCTTACTTGAGTCAAATACTAAAGAAGCCATATCATGTCATGTCCACAGATTTACTCTTACGCAATTTCAAGTGTTGGATCGAGAAGGTTATGCCATGAAGAAAACTTAAATGGCAAGGAAAGTGTTAGATCGAGAAGGTCATGTCCACACTAGTATTCCCATGACAATGCTACAGCAACCTCCAGAGCTGCCTCGCAGACCATCCTTAGGAGTAAGGATCACAGATCCTACACAAAGAGATCGACTTATTCAACTAGTTGGAACTTCGAGAAAGTCCACAGCTACATCGCATCCTCCTGGCCATGTACTAATGCATTCAGAAAGGAATATCAAGAAGAATTCAAAATGAACAACACATGAAGATAGACATAAGAAGACGGGAGATAATAGCAAAGGAAACGATAAAAGAGGTGAAAGAGGAGGAGGCCTAAAAGGAATTCTAAGGAAATGGATAGCACAGAATGTTGTAATCTATTTTAATTTATTTCTTGAAAATTGTAATTTTTCTATGATTTTAATAGAATATCTGCTTTTCTTTCAAATGAGTATATGTTAAAATGTGGAATGTTGAGATTATTAATATGTCATGATGAATGTCTTCATATTTAGTTTCTATTGATTATTTAAATTATAAGATACACTTCTATCCACATGAATGGGATAATACTAGGTTGTAACCCCACGGATTATTATCATTCTGATGATGGGTATAAATTTGTTCATAAGAAATATTTATGAAATTACGATATTAAAATAATTAAAAAGGGGTTGGTTCAAAAAATGGGTATTCATATTGATGAATCAGTGATTCATTGCCTTTATTATTTCATTTTATCTAAAATCCTTATTAAATACTCATTAATTTCCATTAATTAACGTTCTAACCGCATTTGTTAATATTATATATTTAACACTTATTTTATCCAAAATAAAATAATAAAGAGAAAAGAAAAAGGAAAGAAAAGAAGGATGTAGATATGTAATATATACATACTGATCCTAACCTGAGACCATGTCAATATTGACTTGGTTGACAAAATAAACAAGTAGGGGGGATAAGGATCCTAATGTATAAAAATACCATAATCCGAAACAATAAAAATACATTAAACATATTTTCCACATTGTAAATATTTAACCTATTTTATTCATCATCAAGAAAATTTTCAAATAAAAACACTTCTTTTACAAAAGTTGTTCATAAAAATATTTATTATTTTATAAAAATATCAGAAAAATTATTCAACATAAAAATAATTAATTATCATGAACTGAAAAAGTCGTAAAAGCCGACTTCTGAGGTTCATAACTATTTATAGAAAACTCAAACTAGCCAAACTCACTTTTAAACTTAGTTTTATACTCAATACTATTTATTAAAAATATCAAAAAATATTATAATAAGGCGGGTTAGTTTTTGCGTTTGGGCCCCGTTGTGTATATGTACTATATGTAGAAACTTCTCATATTTTTAATTAATTATCCGTAAATACGATTAACTTAATTCCTTTTCTAAAATTCTTCTAAAAATTATTATAAGAATATAAAAATATAATTTTAAACCAAAATGCCAATAAATCTCGAGGCTACGAAGCCGCTACCTAAATTTTTCGAACCTCGTAACTCGGCCATACGGACTCCGAATTGGGCAAACTCAATCTTAAAGTTCATATTATTTAATTATCTATCAAATGATATTGATTTCGTTAAAATCAGAATTAATATGAAAATGTGGATTTCGGGACTATATTAGTATATTATACAATGTACCATAATTATTTATTGTTTAATATATGTTATATTTATATTTATATACTTTATTAATATTTATTAGATTAAATTAAAAAAATTATTTAACATTTATTTATTAATTAATTTATTAGTTATTTATTAATTATTATTTAATTCTTTTATTACTTTACATACTTCAATAATTATATGTTTAATTATATTATTTAATTACTTAATTCTTTATATAATTACGCAATTAGTTGTCTAGTCAATTATTAATTAATTTAATTTATTAATTAAACTAATCATTAATCTTTTATAATTTATTATTATTATTATTTAGGGTCACGTACGATGCACGCCCGCAACCCCTTTCCCTTTCCCTGATCTCGTTTCCTCCGCCCGCTGTCTTCCTTCTCCTCCGGCCGCCAGCAGCTCCATATTGTCAATCGTGTCACAGCCAGTCGTTGGTCGGCCGTTCACCAATCCCCGCCGGTGACTAAAGCTGCTTCCTTGACTCCCAAGTAACCCATCCCTATAAGGGCATCGACCTCCCAAGAAGATCGGATCTGTCATTTCCTCCCTTTTTTCTAGTGAGCTTCGTTATCCCTCTCGTTTGTGATAGGAGCGAGTCATCCCGTGCAGTGAGTAAAAGAATCGGGAGGTGTGGCAAGATCTCGCTGGTGTGAGCTCCGCTCCATCGTGATTCAGCCTCTAAGGTCACCGCTGGTTGAGGCCATAACCTTAGAGCTTCGCTCGAGCTCCGGTCCACGGGGGTGTCATTTATCGCATCTATCCTCACTCTCCATGTTAGTTACTTCATCTACTTTTCTTCTCTCTACAATTCTCTTCTCAAATCCTCTTGTTTCCTCTATCCTCTTCTCATTTCCTTCTAATCCATCTTCGTTTTAAATCAAATTCGATCCTCAATCCACCCGGACCCTTCTAGCCGATCATCACCATGCATTCATGTTTCTATAACTTTTAACCGATGACTCGTGCCTCCAGTCTCTATCTCATGTGCAGGAACTCAATGGAAGTCCTTCCTCGGCATGCAATTGCAACTTCCACCTGATCGCCATCCTTCCACTTCCTCCGCTAGACGATGTGCCATCGTAGCAACGTCATCATCATCCGCCTGCGCGAGCAGACAACCCACTCTGTCGACTCCGTCGCGATCGCAGAAGGCAGAACCGCATCGTCGCTGCTTGATCAAAACGCTTCACCTATTTAACTCTAAGTGGTGCACATGCGACATGATATTATTTCAGGGCAAATTGCAAGTTTATCCTCGGCAATATTTGTATTTGAGTACAGGTCCAGGTTGCAGGAGCCTCACGTGCCTGGCACGTGCATCTAGAGTTTTTGTGCAAGGGACCCCAAAAATTGGTTATTTTTCGTACCGGTCCTTCTAAGGTTGAGCAAGCACACGTGAAGCACGTGGAATCTGGAATTTTTACGTCAGAGCCCTGCAATTTCTACCTATTCACATGCACGCATCTGATTTTGCCAGATCATTACACCCGTACCCCTTTCACTGTATATAAACCCTATACTTTTATCATACAGAATAAATAAAAGTACAAAACATAAAAATATTATAAAACTACGTATAAATACCATATTTTACTCTATATACAGTATAAAAGATGTTTTTCAAAATAAAAAATCTATTTTTAAAAAATTATTGAAAAATACAAAAAAATATAATAAACTTCAAAAATGCATAAAAATATAAAACTACCTTTAAAATCCTATAAAAATTACATATAGCATATTTTACCATATTTACATAATAAATTAAAAACAAAATAAAAACTGTATAATAATTCAATAAAAATTCAAAATACATAAAAACTTTTAAAAATCATAACTAATTTAAGAAAAATCCCAAAAATATGCACAACCTATAATTTTGAAGATAATTTCACATGGTTTCTAATAAAAATAAAATAAAAATATTTTCTTATTGATTACTATTTTAAAAATAGAAAATACTTCACAGTTTTTATAAAAACCTAATTTTCAACTTTAAAAATAAATCAAACCCCATAAAAATCCTAAAAACCTTCTAAAAATTCATAAAAATAGGAAAAAAATAAAACATAAAAACAATAAAATGAAAATCAAATAAAAATACAAACCTTTTCAAAAATAATTACAAAATACTCAAAAAATCATAAAATTCACAAAAATTAAATAAAAATCTATAAAAATATTAAAATAAATAAAAATGAGAAAACCCATTGAACCTTAGTTTTCTATTATTTTCCCCTTGTTTCCAACAGTTTGCCTCCCTGAGTTCGACACTCTTGTACTTAACGTTATACACTTTAGTTTAGGAGTATAAATAATATAAATAAATTTTCTTCTAAATTTCGCATGATCAATTCAGCAACACTATTCTTCTTTTAGAGTGGTAGATTGGGTGGTTTTCAGATGGCACTGTTGCTAGGCCAACTTCATACGGTTAGTGATTAGAGATTTTTCTCATGATCCCCATGAGCCAATTCAGGATATGTGGCTCAGATTTCAGACTGCCTTGAGGAGATTACCATATCACAGGATCTCTAGAGCTGAATCAGCTCAGATATTCTATTTGGGGTTGACCGTAGAACAACAGGTATTGGTCGAGGCCTCGTGTGGCGGTTCACACCGCAGTCTTGATGAGGATTCACCTTGGAATCTCTTCGGAGAGGTTTATGATGTCAAGACGACACACGAAGAAGATCATAGACTACTACTTAGATGCGATCCACTTCTCGTTGATTTAGGGATCGCACATCAGGCAGTTGATGTGGACACTGACGCAATATCAAGGATGGACGTTGAATAAGTAGTAGAAATTTCTCATCTTCAGAGATCGACACATATTCCATTGAGTTTTCAGCTGGAGTATAAGTCGGTTCCGTGTTTTCCAGTTCATGAACCTTAGATACATATTCCTCAGGTATTCCGAGATACCGAGCGAGAGCCGTGTTGGATATGTGAGCTCATGGCAAGCCATTATGCAATAAATGTTATTGCGAATGCCATTCCCTGATCTGAAATGAAGAATAAATAATTTGCATAATAGGTCCCTTAGTACAATTAGGGTTATGTATCATGGCCATCTTGATGATCATACAGCTACTGATTCAATTATTGAATCATAGAGGCCGGTGCTTGGATGAATATCTAAAGAGTTGGATTGAGGACTCATCAAGTACCGTCAAATGATTGTTAAGAGAGGATCTCCAGCCTGAGTAGGAGATGGAAATCCTTTCTCACTTGGCTGATATCTGACCGGCCTCTTGATGCAGGTCCTCTGCATGGGAATAGAGATTCGAAGGTGTCAGATTAGTTAGGTCAAAGAGTTGACTTAACGAAATCGAGATAACCAAAGTCTTATGTCATATGCTGTCACGATATAGGCACACATCCTCTGACCGGAGACATATGTGTTACTATATGTATGAGTATGTACATTTGGCATACCAATAGGTTGATGACCTAATCAAGGTCTATACATCGACGTGTTGGTGTGCATATAAGGACATATGAGTAATACGATCTCTCAAAGGGATCATACAGGTTCATTACTGAATCGGAAGACATGAGATCACTCATGAGATATTGGGAAGAATCAAATTCTGTGCACTGTCGTCTTGCTTTGGAAGCTTGACTGAATTTGTAGGTTTGATATATACTTTTGGAAAGTATATGATCAACACCTGGGTATGATATATGCTTTTGGAAAGTATATGATCGATACCAACTCCCAATACTCAGATGAGAAACTTAATGATAAATCTCTAAAGTAGACAGTGTAAAATTAACCTTATACTTCAGGATTATTCGGGGTCTTCCAGTATGCAGGATGTACAGGTATTGGGAATACCTGAGGGTGATGTGATCATAAATGATTGTATAACCATGATGCTTCCATTCCTAGGAGTGATGAAACGGGTCTGGATTTTAGTGACTCCTCTCAGTAGAAAAGTAATCTAATCTTAGTCCAAATATTGGACATTGATCTGAATGTGATTCAGATGCAGTGAGAAGATTAGATTTGTGGTATTGATTTAATCAAGCATCTATGGGAGGCCCGAGATCTGGATTTGAGATGTGATCTCAATATCCAAGTCACTATATGAGGAACAATACAATCGCCATGTCCTTATATCCAAGTATTCGCAGAGAAAGCTCATTATCCTTGAAAGAGTTCAGGATAATTTCATTATTGATATAAGTATCCGAGCATTGAGAAACTAGATAATTAAATGTGATTTAATTATCATGATTAATATGAATTTGATTCATATTATAAAGAGAGTTATCTTTGAAAATTAAATGTGATTTGATTATCAAAGATGTAAATAATGTGAATGTGATTCATATTATTTGGGCACATGAGAATAGAGACCCAAGATGATTAAATGTGATTTAATTATCATGGATATTGAATAATGTGGATAGCACTATCCATATTAATCACATATTTTATAAATGTGATTTATAATATATAAGAGAGAGCTATTTGTAATTTACATTTGTTAATTA
Organism: Ottelia alismoides; assembly: GCA_037367405.1. Lineage (NCBI taxonomy): Eukaryota > Viridiplantae > Streptophyta > Magnoliopsida > Alismatales > Hydrocharitaceae > Ottelia > Ottelia alismoides. The sequence goes on along the minus strand of JAZKJV010011711.1, from coordinate 66,637 downwards.
AATGTTGATGTGAATTGGATTCATATTGGACATTAAATTGAAAATGTAATTTACATTTTATTTTGGATTTTGAATGTGATTCACAAATTTCCAATGGCAAGATTGCAATATTCTCAAAATAATTATGAATTATTTTTGTAGAATATTTACAACATTTATTGTTGTAAATATTGGAGATACATTGAATCTTGGAGATTTCCAAGATTTCATTGGAAATCTCCTACTCCAATTAGGAGTAGGGACGGCCACCAATTCCAATATGGAAAGGGTGGTCGTCCACCTCTCCCACAAGGAAGGGAGATTTCCATCTCCATTATCTCCAAGATTTGGTGATTTAATTTGAGGATTAAATTATGTTGATTTATCAATATACATTTAATCCAAATTAAATTAATTGTTGTTGGTTTTTCCCAACACAAATTTTAGCCATTAAAAGAAACGCAAATCAATGAGAGCCATTGGATTTGTGTTGCCCATGGATTGAGATCCATGGATCCCAAAATATTATAAAAGGAGAGGCACCCCTTTGCTCTTCTTTACACAATGAGAACATAAGTCTCTCTCTCTCTTTCTCTCTCTACACATCCTCTCTTCTTCTCTCATGTGGTCATCCACCATGGATGCCCTAGAGAGGTTCTCCATCGCCGAGCGTTGTCGTTATGATGCCTGATAGTTTGCTTGTGGATCTCCATCTTCTTCGGTGTGCCTCGCTCGTGAAGAAGATGTCAGATCTCGTATGTCAAGATCAGGAGATTCGCTGCTTGGATCATCAACATGGATTGCGAAAAGCACTGTTTCATCAACACGCTCGCAAGCGTCTCCTCCGTCGGATCGGACTTGAGACAGGAGGTCTCTTCGTTTAGAGACTCGATTGCAACCACGCTTCAAGAGGTAATCCTATTACTTGTTTGTGGTTTAGACAAAATGATTCGAGAAGTGTTCTTGGATCATGTGGTTTCGTCACATGAAAATTTTTAATTTCTGCTGCATAGAACAACTAGTCCGACCAGTCGTTCCTCGTCGTATTCGATATGACGCCCATGCTTCCGTGATGCGCTTGAGGATCTCCCCATATCCTTCAAGCTGATGTTGTTTCAGCCGACCTATCAGCCCGTTCAGTTTCCATATCAACCTCAGGAGCAATCCACCTCAGATTCATTTGTTGATTTTGAGCGTCTTCAGCAACCCGAGATGGATGTGGGACATTACTTCGAAAGTCACGATATAGATGGTACCACGTTCGATAATTTCGTCCATTTGATTCATGAACAGACTGCATATCGTAGGAAACAGATGGACACTTTCAAAGATTTTATCGCCAGCATTGTCACAAAGAAGAGATCAGTTTCAGATATTCCTGCTTCACATGAGTCGTTAAATTCTATTCCTTCTGGTTCCCATCATGATCAGAGGAAACCTAGAGTTGTTGAGACATTTAGGAGTGAGGGGCATACAATCGGCAACGGTGCAGGTGCACATTCAGATTCCGATTCTCTTCATAGCGAAGGTGAAAAATCACAAAAAATGAAAAAAAAAGAGAAAATTCAGAAAAAGGAATAAAGATAAGACTCTTGACTCTTCTGACAAATCTAGAGCTTCTGTTATTCATGGAGCTTTTTCCCATTTTAGAAAAAGATTTTCTTCTCCTTATTATCCTCCGAGTGTATAGACTAACGTTGAGGATGTATAGATACCCTTCCTAGATGCTCAGAATCTAGGGAAGGGAGAAAAATTAGAAAGTTTCAAAAAGATTCAAGAGTCTAAATTCACGGAAGAGATGTTGGACAAGAATTCAGATCAAGCTTACTCTTTCGGAAGTATTGGTCCACATTCCTCTTCTTCAAAAATTCCTGAAGCAGCACACCACACCGAGAAGGAAGAAGAGTCGTAATCATTTATCTGACAAACAAGTGTTTACCATTGCCACTTGTTACGTCATACAGCATACATCTCCCAAGAAGAAAAAGAAAGACATGGGAGCACCATTTGTCAGTTGTCAGATTTCAGATCACGAGTTCAAGAACACCTTATTGGACAGCGGGTCATCAATGAATATTTTACCCTTCCATCTTCTCGAGACTCTTCATTTAGGGCCTCTAAAGTGAGCCAGAATGATTCTTCAGTTTCCAGATCGATCGTTCAAGAGGCCGAAGGGTATACTTTATGACGTTCTCGTGATGGTACAAGGCACAAAATTCACTATGGATTTTGTGGTCATAGACTCTGGCTCATCAGTACCATCATAGGATGTTGCTATTATTCTTGGTCGGCCTTTTCTACGTTCAGCCAAGGCCATTATTGATTACGAGATAGACAGTGCCATGTTCACTCCCAGCAGAACAGTACCGAACAACGAGCCGATAGAGACTCTGCAACAGATGAGTATACTTCCAGACCATCAGAGACAGAGACATGTGGGATTACAGCTGACATACGACATGAGCATATCCCTTCTGATTCTACAGAGACCCGAGACTTCCTCTCCAGAGAGGAAAACTTGGAGATCACATCTTTTGATGATTTGAGTATACATGTTTGTAGATGTGTTGACGAGATCCATAGTATCTACGTCATCGATACAAAATTGTTGGTGGCACTCCATCCGAAGGCCGATCCCGTTTTGATTTTAGATCCTTCATTCGAGCCTTCTAGTTGCAATAATGTTGGGCCCTTTCTTCAAATAAATTTCGATGATGGCTTAGTTGATGAGGAGATTGATCAGATCGCATCATAGTTTGACCTCTTTCTCAATTGTACTTCAAATTCTACGTCGATGTCTCATCTTTCAGAGGTCAATTCTATCCATTTTTCTGGCTATCCGGACCACTCCTCAATGGTCGACACAGGTCAGGGATCCTCCGATTCAGATATGGATATCTCTGAGGATGACTCTGATGTTGCATTCCATCGTTCCTAGGTCGCGCAAGAAGGCCACTCTTCGGTTTTCTTGAGCTTGTACAGTTTATTCATCTTGTACATATGTGTTTTCTAATTTCTTCTTTCTTCTTTCCATTTGTCTTACACCCTTACGTTTCATCTAGAATTTTTGTTATACTTAGGATGTGCTTTATTCTAAGTATAGGGGGTGTAGACACTATGTTATTCGAATCGTTCTATTCTAATACCCATGTCATTGCTTATACTTAGGGTGTGCTTTACCCTAAGTATAGGGGGTAATATCTCTCATATCGATTTTTTATCGTTTTTTATTTTTGTATCGTCTGCTCTCTCGCTTGTCCCTCACCTGTTGATATTCGTCTCTATACTTAGGGATATTTTACCCTAAGTATATGAGGGACAAGACGATCCGTTGATTGTGTATATTATCTTGACCTCGATCATATTCAGTTTTGAGTCTGATATCAATAAGATTATTTGATCCTAGGTATAGAGGGGATGATCGACTTCTATTCATTATTCCTTGAGTCGTTGTAGTATTGGATTCTTTTCACCGATCTATACTTAGCTTGAGTTATGTCTTCCTTTGCCGCTTCTTTGGTCACTATGAGGACATACTTTACGCTACGTATGGGGGGTGTTGTATATATATACTATATATACTTTAGAAGCCATAACTTGTACTTTATCATATTTTTAATAATATGACTCTCTAAAAGTATGGGTGTATATTTTGGATTTTTAAAAGCCACAAGAAAATCGTAAATATGACTTATAAAAAATGTCTAAAAATTGTATAAAAAATATTGTAAAATACTTTGATAAAATTCTTAATTATTTAAAACTTGTAAAACAATCTTGTAAAATCTTATATAAAAGTTGTATAATCTTGTATATAAAAATTTGTACAAAATCCTTTGTAAAATATAAAAAATTCATGTAAAATTTGTGTAAATTGAATTAATCCACTAACTCTTTCAAAAAAACCCTAAAAATTGAACAGTTTTAAAATTCAATAAAATTTTGCAAAAACTCTTAAAAATCACTTAAAAAGTTTAATATGGAAATTTTACTCCATAAAAATTTGTTGCATTCATTAGCATTTTTAGAACAAGTCTAATTCTTGAACTGAATTGATCTACTTCTGAGAGATGGAGCTTGGTTTAGACCTTATTCCACTTAATTCTAAAAGGGCCTTTATTAGGAACTGGAATTAAGAATCTTCGGGTCTTTTAAACTTAATTCTTTGGGTTCCATGAGACCATGTTCGGAATTCAACTTGAATGTGCCTAAGTAGGACACCTGATGTCATCCGTTTAACTTCTCCATTTGAACCAATTTTGAACTCATGCAATTTACACCTAGCTCGGCTTGCATGGAGCTGCGAAGAGCATTCTATTTCAGTGGTGTATTTCCATCCTTATCTAGTGGTGCTGATGTCTAAAGATGGGAGAGATTGGCATTGAAATAAAGCTTCGGATGAGGGAAGGATCTGCTAGCACAATTCTTCCAAGACCCAAAAAATGGACGGAATGAAAAGATGCTATATCCGTCAGGGCATAAAAGATCTATGCAGTGCAACAACCATTTCTACCAAAAAGAAAAACCACCAAATATCAATATGATCGGAATGGTCCAAGCTTCAGAAAACCTGCATTATCTTAGTGGATACTTGGTTAACTGGTCAGGCTTCACAAGGAGATGTGATACATTGATCACACTCCAGTTCTCTTCTTATTCTTCTTCTTCTTCCTATACTTGATTGTGGACACAGCATGACCTGACCTTAGAAGGAAATACCCCTCTCATCGAGGGTCGAGTAGCTAGATGAGGGCCCAGTGGGAGTGTATTATTGGGATGGGTGGTTTCTTCGCTTCTCTAAGCAGGAAGAGCTAAAACCTTTCACACACAGTACAGATTGCTTTCAAAGCTAAAAAATTTGTGTGATGGATAGGTAGATCTGAGTTGGTTGTTGAGGTGAACGTGGATAGGGATTTGTGGAACTTTAAGGCTGTCGAGGATTAAATCTTACTTCTAATAGAGTCCCGACACGCTATTAATCCAAAGGCCTAATCCAAGTTCTATATTTTAGGTGAAGTGATATTCGGTTTAAAGAAACAGGCACAATCTAAGTTCTTTTATTTTCCTTTTTCTTTTTCTTCTTTGCTTGCACTAATTTATAGAATAAGTGTTTGCTAAGGGAATAGCAAAGGTAAAGTATAGGGGAATGATGAATCCATGATTCATCGCCTTTATTGTTTCATTTTGGCTAAATCCTTGGTAAAATGCATATAAATACTCATTAATTTCCATTAATTAATATGCTAACCACATTTGTTAACATTATATATTTAACACTTATTCTATCCAAAATAAAATAATAAAGAGAAAAACAAATAAAAGAAAAGAAGGTTGTAGATATGTAATATATAAACATATTGATCCTAACCCCAACACCAGGTCAATATTGACTTGGTCAACAAAATAAATAAGTAGGGGGAGATAAGGATCCTAATGTATAAGCAGGAAGAGCTAAAACCTTTCACACACAGTACAGATTGCTTTCAAAGCTAAAAAATTTGTGCGATGGATAGGTAGATCTGAGTTGGTTGTTGAGGTGAACGTGGATAGGGATTTGTGGAACTTTAAGGTTGTCGAGGATTAAATCTTAATTCTAATAGAGTCCCGACACGCTATTAATCCAAAGGCCTAATCCAAGTTCTATATTTTAGGTGAAGTGATATTCGGTTTAAAGAAACAGGCACAATCTAAGTTCTTTTATTTTCCTTTTTCTTTTTCTTCTTTGCTTGCACTTATTTATAGAATAAGTGTTTGCTAAGGGAATAGCAAAGGTAAAGTACAGGGGAATGATGAATCCATGATTCATCGCCTTTATTGTTTCATTTTGGCTAAATCCTTGGTAAAATGCATATAAATACTCATTAATTTCCATTAATTAATATGCTAACCACATTTGTTAACATTATATATTTAACACTTATTCTATCCAAAATAAAATAATAAAGAGAAAAACAAATAAAAGAAAAGAAGGTTGTAGATATGTAATATATAAACATATTGATCCTAACCCCAACACCAGGTCAATATTGACTTGGTCAACAAAATAAATAAGTAGGGGGAGATAACGATCCTAATGTATAAAAATACCAGAAAATCAAGACAATAAAAATACATTAAACATATTTTCCACATTGTAAATATTCACCTTTTTTATTCATCATCAAGAGAATTTCTAATCAAAACACTTCTTTTATAAAAGTTGTTCATAAAAATATATATTATTTTATAAAAGTATCAGAAAAATTATTCAACATAAAAATAATTAATTATCATGAACTGAAAAGGCCGTAAAAAGCGACTTTTGAGGTTCATAACTATTTATAGAAAACTCCAAATGAACCAAACTCACTTTTAAACTTAGTTTTATACTCAATACTATTTACTAAAAATATCATAAAAATATTAAAATAAGACGGGTGAGTTTTGGCGTTTGGGTCCTGTTGTATATATGTACTATATGTAGAAATTTCTCATTGTTTTAATTAATTATCCGTAAATCCGATTAACTTAATTTTATTTCTAAAATTCTTCTAAAAATTATTATAAAAATATAAAAATATAATTTAAGCCAAAATACCCATAAATCTCGAAGCTACGAAGTCACTACCTAAATTTTCCGAACCTCATAAATCGATCATACAGACTTCGAATTGCGTAAACTCAGTCTGAAAGTTCATATTATTTAATTATCTATCAAATGACATTGACGTTAAAATCGGAGTTAATATGAAAAATGTGGATTTTGGGACTATATTGGTATATTGTACAATGTACCGTAATTTATTATTATCTAATATATGTTATATTTATATACTTTATTAATATTTTATTAGATTGAATTAAATAAAAATTGTTTAGTTATTTATTAGTTAATTAATTAAGTTATTTATTATTTATTATTTTGTTTTTATTAAGTTACTCAATTATTTAAATAATTATATGTTTAATTATATTATTTAATTACTTAATTCTTTATTTAATTACATAATTAGTTGTCTAATCAACTATTAATTAATTTAATTTAATAAATAATTTAACTAATCTTTAATCTTTTATAATTAATTATATTATTATTATTATTTGGGGTCATGTGCGATGCACCCCCGCAACCCCTTTCCCCGATCTCGTCTCCTCCACCTGTTGCCCTCCTTCTCCTCCAGTCGTCAGCAGCTCCCAACTGCCAGCCATCTCAACGGTCGACCGTTGGCCGGCCGTTCACACCGACCCCGCCGATGACAGGAGCCGCTTCTTGACTCCCAAGTAACCCATCCCCATAAAAAAGCATCAACCTCCCTGGAAGATCGGATCCATCATTTCCTCCATTTTTTTCCTCCGTCGCAATTCAGCCTCCAAGGTCACCGCTTGTTGAGGCCACAACCCTGGAGCTCCGCCCGAGCTTCGGTCCACAAGCGTGTCATCTATCGCATCTATCCTCACTCTCCAAGTTAGTTCCTTCATCTACTTTTCTTCTCTCTACGATTTATCTTCCCAAATCCTTCTGTTTCCTCTATCCTCTTCTCATTTCATTCTAATCCATCTCCATTTTAAATCAAATTCATCATCAATCCACCTGGACCCATCCATCCGATCATCATCATGCATTCATGTTTCTATAACTTTTGACTGAGGACTCGTGCCTCGAGTCTCTATCTCCTGTGCAGGAACTCAATGGAAGTCCTTCCTCATCATGCAATCGCAACTTCCACCCGATCGTCATCCTTCCGCCTACTCCGCTAGACGTTGTGTCATTGCAACAACATCATCATCATCCGCATGTGCGAGCAGACAACCCACTCCGTCAACTCCACCACGATCGCAGAAGGTAGAACCGCATCACCGCTGCTCTGATCAAAATGCCCCACCGATTTAACTTGAATCAGTGCACGTGCAAAGAACGTGCACAGGATATTATTTTATGGCAAATTACGAGTTTATCCTCGGTAATATTCGTATTTGAGTACAGGTATAGGTTGCAGGAGCCTCACGTGCATATGGAGTTTTTGTGCAAGAGACCCCAAACAATTGGTTTTTTCGTACTGGACCTTCTACGGCTAAGCTAGCACGCGTGAAGCACGTGGTATCTGGAATTTTTGCGTCGGAGCCTTATAGTTTCTACCTATTCACATGCACGCGTCTAATTTTGCCAGATCATTATACCCATACCCCTTTCACTGTATATAAACCCTATACTTTTATCATACATAATAAATAAAAATACAAAACATAAAATATTATAAAACTACGTATAAATACCGTATTTTACTCTATAAACAGTATAAAATCAGTTTTGTAAAATAAAAATATTTTTTATTTTTAAAAAATTTTTAAAAATACAAAAAATATAACAAACTTCAAAACACATAAAAATATAAAAATACCTTTAAAAATCCTATAAAATTACCTATAGCATATTTTACCATATTTTACATAATAAATCAAAAATAAAAGAAAAAATATATATTAAAACCAATAAAAATATAAAATACATAAAAACTTTCAAAAATCATAACTAACTCAAGAAAAAACACAAAAATACATAAAACCTATCATTTTGAAGATAATTTCACATTCTAAAAATAAAACAAAAATATTTTCGTATTATTAAAATTTTAAAAATTGAAAATATTTCACAGTTCTTAATAAGAACATGATTTTCAACTTTAAAAATAAATCAAAATCTATAAAAATCTTAAAAACCTTCTAAAAATTCATTATAAAAATAGGAAAACAAAATAAAACATAAAAATAATCAAATAAAAATCAAATAAAAATTACAAAACCTTTCTAAAATAATTGCAAAATACTTAAAAATCATAAAATTCACAAAAATTTAATAAAAGAAAAATTACTAAAAATAAATAATTAATTATAAAACCCATTAAATATTAATTTTCTACTCTTCTCCCCTAGTTTCTAATAGTTTTCCTCTCTGAGTTCGACACTCTCGTACTCAACACTATACACTTTAGTTTAGGAGTATAAATAATATAAATAAATTTTCTGCTGAAATTTCATCCGCTCGATTCAGCGACACTATTCTTCTTTTAGAGTAGTAGATTGAATGATTTTTCACATATGCAGAATCATTCTTATCATTTGAGAATGTGTATGCATATGCCAAATCTTTGAAAAAGGGTTGGTTTGAAAATCGAAAATAAAAGAGGACCTTTAAAATAATTATTAATATAATTTTAATTATTTAATTATGCAGCAGGTTTGAGATTTTTTAATATTGACACTATAAATATTTTTTAAAGTATTGTCTGAACTAAGTTATTTTGGCTCATTATAGAAGGCCCTAAATTTATATTTAAGGGAGAGGGGGAATGGAAAAGAAAATGGGGGGAGGGAAAGGAAAGATGGGGGAATGGGCTGCCCCTAAAATCGGCACATGAGGTGTCTATTTGGGACGCTACGCCCAATAACAAAACATCTTGCCTATTTAATTAATTAGAAATATTTTAATAATTATTTAAAAAACATCCCTCATTTAATCCCCTTTTTTAAAACATTTTTCAAACTATGTTACATTATATATAGATTTTCAAAATATTTTTCAAATGATTTTCAAAAAGAGTTAAACCCCATTTTTCAAACTATTGTCACATATTTAAAATAGTGTCACATAATTTAAAAAAATCAAAGCTTTTACAGACATTTTTATGAAAATAAATTCACAAAATAATATACCCTAGCCCCACGATTTTTCAAAAAAAATCAAAAATTTCAAAATATGAGTTATGGTTAAAGCATAAGTGAAGTATATATGGCACACACCCTTATACTTAGCTTTTGCTATGTCCTCGTAGCATAAAGTGATATGAATCCATAGTTCATACTAAAATATAGGAGTGCACACGGGAACTAACTCAGGAGACTCCCCTATACTTAGGTTAAGAATGACCTAAGTATAAGAAGATGATTGAAGAAGGGATCAAATGAGTGGAGAGAATAGTTGACAGGGGTTCGGGTCCGCCCTATACTTAGGCTGATAAAAGCCTAAGTATATAGATATGCAACGAGTATGGAGGGATCCGAGGTGAGTAATCAGAAAATGTACAATGGCTCCCCTTGTACTTATGCTGAAGAGTAGGCTATGTATCTGGATGAGGAATTAAGGATGGGGAACCGGGGTATTAGTTAGGGTTACAGGGAGAGTGGATTTACGAAGATGATTGAATTTGTGGAGATGGGGATTAAGCAACTAACGTTATGGTAGGGTTTGGTGAAAAACACATTCAGGCTCAACCAAGCAAGCAACGATACCCATGATTTCACCAACTTCATACAAGAGGGTCGTATAGGTTCGGCCAAATTTATATTGTTTGTTTTAATTAGTGAACATCCAAATTTTGAGTCCATTATGAAGGGTTTAAAGATAGGTTTTAGCACTATCCTAGGGATATGTCCCCATTCTTGACATCAATCAGATCCTACATACAATGTGGGTATTGCTCTCCCATAATCCAAGGTTCATTTTTCTTATTTTTGTCGACTTGCATTAGCAACTCCAATTTTATGCTTTAGATTATCATTGCATTAAGGTGAGCACAGATCAAGCATTCATTATCTAACGGTCATTCCCAATTCGATAAATATACTAAGTGATAAATCAGGGGAAGATCGAGAAAATCGATGCATTTGAGAAAACATGATGCATGCTTGAGAGAGAACTTACAGTACCTCCAGCATTCTTCATGCATGTGCGGGATTGAATTTTAAATTTTATGCTACATGCGTGCAAGTCAAAGAAACACGCCCAAACATGATACTATTAGCGAGAAGAATTTGAGTTCAATTTGGCTAAATCGATCGATGTTTATGTGTGTCTCAATGAATCAACGAGAAGAAGTGAATTCTCCTCGATCCTTGTTGGTGTGCCCTAACCTACAATCAAGCATAATATATATGAAATAAGGGAAGCTCAGAGAGCCATGTTCCCGATCCTCGGTTCGAACACTCAAGTGAATTCCCACTCGGACTGGGGTGAAACGTGCTCCACGCAACACATGCAATGTCCAAGTTTGTGTATACATGCATGCCCTCGAAGAAGACCGCTAGAAATGCAATTATTACAGTAATATACATAAAATGAAATGAAATAAATTGCTAATTAAAATCCTCGATGTCTTCAGAATTTATTCTGCGGCTCCTCGCAAGGGAAGCTCCCAACTCCACACATCCATGTCGATCGAGCGTCCTCCATCTCCATGGGCCCTGCCACAAAAAATTTGTTAGAAATACATCAAGAAATTTAATAAACAAAAATGATGCAAAAACAAACACAACATGAAGACCTAAATATTTGAAAATACTTAACTCAAAAATAATACATTAAAATCCACTAAATAAATGAGGATGGGTTGTATCCCCAGAATTGGCATCATCTGATAAACCAAAAATCGTCTCTTAATTCATTCATTTTATTGTAGCACAGGAGGCGATTTCGGATCTATGCATAATCAACCACAAGCTTGAATATGTGGCGATGAATTTTTACTTGGAAAGCATACCAAGGTCGAACACAGGGATACGAGCCTCCTCATTGATTAATCAGAAATAAACTAAGTGATTAAATTCATTAACCTAGGTCTCCAAATGATTTTCAAAATAGGTGCAATGAATAAGATGCATGAGAAGAAAATATTTTTTATTGATTTCTAAACACTTGAAATATAAGGCATGATGTAACACAATGCAATGCATGCTAATAGAATGAAGAAGAAACAACATGTATTTTTTATTTTAATTACATGTAGAATAAATGCAATTCAATTTACAATATGAAGAGAAATGCAATGCATGGAATGACGAGAAATATGCCATCTTTTTTGGTTTTTAGCTATTTAAAAAGATGCATAATGCTATGCAATGTTATTCAATGATGCATGCAAAAAATGCCCTAAATTAATCAGATCATTGAGCAATCAAAAGCGATTCAATTTCATTATCAATTAAGGTAAAAAATGGCATTTAAATGAAGAGTATATGATGCATTAATCATATGAAAATTTAGCTCATGGGATGAAGATTCAAATCAGATAATAAAATATTGCATCATGTAGAGCGAAAAATTAGCAATAAAATGAAACTGAAATTATTCAATTTGGAGATCATATGCTCAAGTTATGAATGAAAGAGTTTGGAGGCATATTTGCAATAAGAATATAGAGATAAAATGGACAAAATATGTGTTTAGGTCCTTCAGAGGGGCATAATTATAATATCAAAAAATTGGTCAGGTTCCTTTGTAAATTTCCCAAGCACGGCATACGAGGCACGTGTGCTTGGGAAGGATCTGATTGTAGTTATTGAAAATTTGTGGGGTACCGATGTAAATTACCCAGCCCACACGTAGGATAGGTGATGAATCCAAGATTCATTAACTTTTCTGTCGCATTTTGTCTTAAAACCCTTAACAAATGCATGTAAATATTCATTAATTCCCATCTTTTAACAAATCCTTATTCATGAGTAAATATTCATTTTTAAGCATAAAACTCATGTAAATAAATAAAGAACAAAGAAAAAGAAAAGAAGGCAGATTGGATATATATATAAATATGTACAATATGACTTATAAATATAAATATAACTGTAAGGTATATTTATAGTCTAACCCTCGAGACCAAGTCAGCATGGATTGATCGGCAACCCAATAAGTAGGGGGAGATAAGGAAAGAAAACCATAAAAATAAATTAAGACACATCTCATGTACCTCTCACTATTTATCAAATAAATACAAAACTTCAATAAATTTTAGTTAATTCATATGTACATATTTTTCATCAAACTCTTTTTCTAATTATTTCTAAAAATGTATATAAAAATATAAAAATAGGTTAAAAATATTACCATGTATATATGCCAAGAAATCCAGCCTTTAAATTGTCAAAATCTCAACTTCCGAACATCATAACTTCTTCATACGAACTCCAATTTCACTCTACTCACCTTTAAAGTTCATAAACTAATATTCTCTATTAATAAAGATGGTTTCATCGAATTCGGAGTCCATTTGCAAAAAGTCGATTTTGGGACCAAAAGACAACGGGGTTTCTGGGCTATTTATTTTATGTAGAACACATTATTTATAGTTTTATTAATTTTACAATTTCTAATTATTTTCATGATCTTGTAATTTAACCCTAATTTATTTCATAATTTTTGGACTTATTTATTATTTTAATAAATTCAAAAACCCTAAATTATAAATAAAAATGAACTGGCTAACTAATATCTATATTTATTAATATATGTAAACTAATTTATTAAAATTCCTAAAAATTCACACAAACCTTATTTATTGTTCTAATAATTAAGAAAATATAAAATTAATTTTTAATTATTTATTTATTAAATTAAAAATCCAAGACCTATTTATTTATACTTATTTATTAATATAATATTTATATTTCTAATAATATTTATTATTTATAAAAAATAATTATTTCATAATTAAGATTATTTAATTATTTACATTTCTTGTATTTACACCTATTTAAAATAATGTTATTTACTATTTAATATTTAATTTATAAGTTAATTAATCCATATGGCCAACCAGGTGCTGACACGTGTCAGCACCTAGTTCATCTTCTCCAAGAAGGTTGAACGCCCTTCTGTTCCAACTGATCAACTTCACCGAATTTTCCAGCTGGCATCTCAACCTCCTCCGACGATCTAAACCTTTGAATTTACTCTCCTAACTACCAAGATCGTCGCCCACCCTTGGATACAACTTGGAGCTCACGAAATCTCATAATATAAGTCCTCAAAGGTCGCCATTCGTAACTAACATTCCAACCACCTGAAGCCCCAGCTCCAGTGGCCGACCCCCATTCTTCCTAGCCTTGCTCCACCTCGCTCCAGCTCGTGTGGAAGAAGAAGCATCGGAGGAGGTTCCAAGGTGCATCGCCACCTTGAATCGCAGCTCAACGTCGCGTCCAGCTCCGGCGAAGGTCGACCATCGAGCAACCTTAAAGGTAAATACACCTCTTTTCCACAGACCTCTGCCTCCACCTTTCTCCAATTTCTTCCTCGATCTTCGTGTATCCATTAGCGAGGTTAAGACTGTCATTAGGACGTTTAATCATTCTTCTGAGACACCACATCTTAGAATAACTTAATTCATTCCAAAATCAAATGACTTTGCTTTTCAATTCTTGCTACATCAACGACTTCCTTCATTAAATTCTGGAAACAACCATTCTTTGAGCTTGCAAATCTATAACCCTTGGGTCGATTCTTCATGAATCGAGCACATACATCTCTTATCTGCAGGTTCGTCTTCAATCTAGAGCAAATTCAAATCAGTTGGAGTCTTCTCCATCAAGAAAATTCATCTTCAAAGAAGCCGCAACAACCTGGAGACCAGCGTCAGGAACAATATCCGGCCATCTTCATTGGTTGTGCTCCGCCGCCATCAGTCATTTCCGACCTCGACCCACCACGGGCAAGCTCAAGGAGTGAAGGAGTCACCCCTCTGGCCCCGCCGAAGGCCCCAGTTCGTCGTCGACATCCGACAAAAATTTGGAGAAGACGACCACATCGCTAGCTTACAGAAGAGCCCAAGAACAGCTGAAGAACTCCAGGCGCACAGGATTGCGACGCGTGGCACCATCGGACGGCGCATATCAAGTTTCACATTCTAATCTCAGTTGCTCGTTCTGAACCGGTTGAAAATTTGATCGAATAGTCCTGAAGACTTCCAAAAATTAAAGTCCGTCCCAGAAGTTTCCAGTATTTACATTTAGGTCCCCGTGCAGGGACCTAAATGTAAAAATTTTTAGTTTTCTTTCATTTCAGTCTCTGTAAGGACCTTTTTGTAGACTTTTTTATTACTTTTTTTTGCGCTTATACCCCTGGGCTGTAGGGGATTTTTGGACTTGTTTTTGACCTCATTTTTTTTAGATTTTCTTGGGGTAGTTACACAACTACCTCTGCGAGGTTCTTAGTAATTTTCTTATGTTTTTGCTGTGTTTTCATCATGTTTTGTTTTGTCGCAAATCATATTCATTTTGATTTGTTTTCGTGTGCTTGTTCGAGCCCGTTGCTCGACCGTTTACTTACTATATAGTATCATCTATTTTCACCTATATTCCACCTATTATAAAATAAATAAATTATGTGAAAATACCCCTTTGAAAAATAAATAAAAATTGGAAAAGATTAAAAAAATAAAATCAAAAATCAAATAAAAATTGTCGCTTTTCTTTGATCGCTTTAAGAAGAGGTAAAATAAATCGCAAAAATATTTTCTCATAAAAATCAAAATACCCTATTCTGCCTCCTTGAGTTCGACCCAGGCACACTTACCTGGATAAATAATTAGTGTAGGTTTTTTTTGTAAAAACCGAATTTGTTTGATCAAAGTTAGGATCCTCTTTGCAGCTTTTCTACACCGACAACTTTCTCTTCTAAAAAGTCGTAAACTGATTTTTAGCCTCGTATCAATAGGCCCGGGAGGCGGTCAAGGGTTGGTGCAGGTATAAGCCATGTGTCAGCCTGAGGTGCCTCAGAGGTGGCTCGGCTCCACCGAGCCTAGTAGCTTTGACGAGGATGACATGGCTGCCTGGATCACTGGATAGCCGCCGAGGAGGCACCATCCAATGGTAACTACTCTTCCTTGATGTCTTCCTCCGTCGCAAAGATGGGTCCTGATTTTGGGTCTCCAACGAGAGTCCATCTCCTCCTCCTTACTCCTCCACGAAGTCTGAAGGTCATCGAAGCTTCATGGATGTCACGCGAAGGAGCTGGTTGCTCTAGGCGGTGCTAGTAGGAGCTGGTGCGGTAGAGTGGTAAAAGCTCATCGGAGGAGGAGCTCTAGAACGGAGCTCCTCCGAGGCGTCCGACCAATGAATAAGTAACCTGCAGGGGGTTAGATGGAACTATAGTCGAGGCGTAGTGAAGTGGGTGACAGGCTTAAGGGCGGAGAAGAGGGTTTCCATGGCGTGATCTCATCCGCCTCCAACGGAGAAGATAATCTGGATACATCGGGGGTTACGAGGGAAGAAGAGGGCGGCCAGATCAGACAGCGGGAATTTGTAGAGTGTGGCAAGGTGATTGTGTAGTTAATCGACGGTGGGACGAAGTGTGTGCGGTGAGGAAAATAGGAGAAAATCAGAGAAAAAAAGAGAGAGTACATGTTCGGAGAAGGTCGTCGGTGGATGTTGCGGCCTTGGTAGAGCTCTAGAGGATATCGCTCTACATGCTCAGCCAGACCATGGATCTCAAGCAGCTGCGGAGCAGCTATGACTTGATCGGAAAACCAAGGGTCGCACCTGGGCATCATCGGCCATCATTACCTCTTTATCCATCCTCCGTCTGTCACAGAGAGGTGGAGGGTGGCTAGGCTATAGACCATGTAATGGTGGGAGAGGTGGGCTGTAGGCAGAGAAGGGGTATTTAAGGTGTAGATCCAGCCATTACAAGATGGTGGTCGGTGACTTTGTAACGGCCGGTGGTCGTCTGTGGAGCGAGGTTTGCGAGTATTAAAGGCTGACAAGAATGTCGGGTGAGAGGTCTAAGTGGAGGAGGATTCGATGAGTGGAGAAGATGGGAGTAACGGTAGAGGTAAATGGGAGAAGGGTCGAGCGCAATAAGGGAAATGTGGGAGAGAGGGGACATTTGGAGGACGAAGGCACGGAAGCTGTTGGATCTTGCGATGCAAGGGCTTAGATGAAGGCAGGATGTAGCGGCTGGTATGGGCACCTGGGGAGATGATCAAATGACGAGGGATCAGACGGCCCAAGAGCGAATCAGGTGGTGCAAAGGGAAGCAAGCCACATGGCGGCTCCAAGGAGCGTCGTATGGCCCAATGGGATTTAAAGAAAAAAGGAAAAATAAAGAGAAATTCAAAAGAAATAGAAGGTAGCAAAACTCAGAAAAAAAAGTCAAAACATGAAACTTGTAGATCTCGAAAAGATCTACAAGTTTCATGTTGGACAAAAAGTCAAAAGTGATTAAATAAACAAAGCAAAAAAATTGGAAGCATTCCCATTGAATAAAACACCTCATTTTAATTATTTTGTGATTTTTTAACTTCTAATTTCTTTTTAAAACCAAAATAAATATATACAATATTTAATCTATTTTTTTGGAATTTTTAATAGTAATAAAATAAAGAAAATAAAATGGGTTAATACACTAACGAGGATTGTTTACAAGTAAGAGGTTCATTGTTAATTACATAGAATTAATGATGCATTTTATTGATTGGTTCAAGCTTAGACGATAAAAAGGGGATTTTTGTGATGATATATTAGAGATTCATCAATACCTCCACCTGGACCGAAACCTAGAGAGACGACCAGCACCATACCCACCCATCTTAAGAAAGAAGTTGCTTCCTTTAGTTGGTTAGCTAATGATAAGAGAAGACCATTAACTCCAATAGGCATTCCCTCGAACCCCTCAAGGTGTGTCACTCTCCTCTTCCTCTCCTTGCTTCAGTTTCTAGTAAACCGACTAAGAAAGTTGCCTTTGACCTAGAGGTACTTTTTGAGGACTCTGAGTCAACGCTTCAGCTCGAGCATCAAGCCCAAACTTCTGTGTCACTCCTCATCGAGTCTCTTCGTGAGCCCTGATCAAAATAACATATGGTTAAATAATCTCAAGATAAATAATAAAACACAGAACAAGATAATGACAAAAACAAGCATAAAATGATATTAACTCAAATAGCTCAAGTTTTCCTTAATAACCTTAATTAAGCCTAGCTAAATACTTTAATCAAGTTGTTTCTCTGACAGCAGCGCCACCTGATGAATCTGTAATCAGCTAAATCAAAATCAGCTCATTGTAATACGGCCAATTACAAGTCTATCAAAGACCGAGCAAGAATCTCCGTGAGGAGTGGCTCGGTCTAATTTCTCTAGGATAAGTCCAACGTCGAACACGGGGACACTATTTATTATATTGTCTAATTAGGTCCTAAAATAAGTGGTCAAGCTACTATAAGGGTCCATCTAGGTTAAGTATACAAAAACGAAACATTATGGGTGCATGAATTTTTATGTGATTTTTCAATGAAATTATCCTTATGCGACAAAAAGGGTACAAATGTGGATTAATGTATAAGACATGTAAGCACACAAACACAAACAAATGAATCTCCTGATCAATTATTTGACAATTAGTGCTTCTATATAAAAGCTCTCCTAATAAATCACTTTAGCTACTCAATTGATCTCTTTAAATTTAATGCATAACTAAACAGAATCAAGCATCAAGTCAAAATCATTTTATCACCCTAACTCAAGAGAATAATTAGGAATTAGTTGTCCACAAGATCAAATCAAGTTCTTGATTAAATAACCACAATGCCAAACAAATTATGGTTTAAATTGATGCATTAAACCAATTAACATGCACTTGAGAATTGATTAATCAAGCTTAAGTTAATTCTTCTTTACTGAACTTTAATTCAACCATAACATAGTGAATTAGCAATCTACATATATCACATTAAAGATCATCAAATGATGGTTAAAACAACACCAATTTCATTTCATTTGGAATTAAGGAGCTCTAGATATGAATCATCAACGTCAGGGGCATATTTGTAAGAAAAAATCAACAAAATATAACATTTTGGTCCAAAATAAGGTTCAAAGTGTAAATACAAAAGTCATTGGGGCTATTGATGTAAAAACAACACTTGTGAGGCTAGAAATGCAATTATAAAATGGTACGGGGGCTTATCTTGTAATTTTCCCAACAAACATGTTCTCTGCACACGATGCGGAAGGACCTATCTACAATATTGGTGAAGTACGATCGAGGGTCCGCAAATTTCCTCGCTCACGTGCTTCTCTTCATACGGTATTGTTAGGCTTGGGTGGCTACTTCAGCTCGGGCTATGTGGCAGGTTCTGCGCTTTGATGTTGGTTCAGGTTTCCCGACCCACTGATTTGAATCGATACTTCAGGACCGAGGCTCGTAGGTGATTGTGGTTGTCATATCGGACTGATCAGATCTAGTGGCAATTGCATGTCGATGGCCTCACTCATGGCGCCCCAGCAGAGCTCTGGTGAGGGAGCTACTCCTCCTCTATGCTCCTTCGCTATGTCTAAAGGTCCAGGAACCTCCGTGAAGAGCTCATGAAGATGTTGGAGATATGGAGAAGGAGTAGGATGTGTGGATCGCCGGGGCGAAGGCGTGACATCAACGGTAGAGGAGGTGAATCGTGAAGCTCGCAAATTCTGACCAATCAAGAAATTGAGTGCATGCAAGGGTTAATGAGGATACCTCAAGTCTTGCGAGTCATCTGGTGAAGGAAATTAGGTGGAATGGGAGCTCCTGCGATGTGAGGGATTTGGGCCCTAGTACGTTCTCCAAGCTTTGCGAGCTTAGAAAAGGAATGAGGTGAACACAGCTATAGAGACACGAAAATGATCAGAGGATAGATGTGTGTGGATCACGAGTGATGAGAGAAGACATAGGGGTACTCAAGTGATGATGAAGGTGAGTGAATGTTCAAGGATAAATAAGAGAAACAAAGATGAAACAAAGATCAAGAAGAAGGTGGCTCACCTAAAATGAAGGTGGAGATCGACGGTGGACAGAGGAGCCTGGGGACGAGACCTAGAGGTCTCTGGTCATCACTCTACATGTCAGCCTTGCGCGAGCTTAAGCAGTCATGCTGAAGGTGATGTGACAAGGTATACGATCACCTTGTATCACACCTGAGGATAGACTCCCCTATTCACTCGATATCGGACCAAATCCCTGTCATAGATTGGAAGATAGGCTCAGGGACTCCCTCGTGTAAAGTAGATTCAGGAAAAAGTCACCGGAGAAGGAGTATTTGAGAGAGGAGGGGGTCAGTTTTAGGTGATGGCAGTAGTGTCTTCAACCGTCTATAGGTGATTGGAGGTTGCCAGAATGTGTTTACCAGGTGGCACGTGTGGGATGAGGAAGTTAGGTCTATGGTAGGGAACAGTTGGTAAGGTGAGGGGTGGACCGAAGTAGTATGGGAAATGGGGGGAAGAGGTAGTTGGTGAGGCGAGCATACGGGCGAAGGTTGAATGGGAGGTGGAAAATGAAGCACAGTCGTTTGATCAGGGGATCCAACTATTGAGGACAAGGTGTGGATACACGGACCTAATGAGATCCATCAAGGTGAGATAAACGGCTGAATGAGATGCAATGACAGGAGAAGAGGCGGACACGTAGGCGGCCCAGGGGGCACCACGTGGTCCAATAAAAAGAAAAATAAAGAAACCAATGAAAAATACAAATAAAATAACTACGTCTCAAATGAATAATTGTTCAACATAAAAGTTGTAGATCTTTCTAAAATCTACAACTTTCATTTAGAACTCAAAGTGAAATAAATAATATGTGCAAGATACAAATTTTATAAGTATTTTTAAATAGTTAAAAATACTTAAAATACTCTTTTTAACTTCTTTTGTGATTTTTTTTGGTATTTTGATTTATAAGTGTAAGAAAATATGAATGCAAAAGAAGAACCAGAGATAAATAATAAAACAATGAAGGACTCTAGATTTTAATATGGAACCCTACTACCTAAGGAGAGGGATGAAATCACAGGAGAATGCCTCAAATGGTTGATTTTTGTTACACTTTCTCATCTGATACAGGAGGTCTGAGGCTTCTTATATAGCCTCCTCAGACCCCCCCCCCCAAGTCCCGTCACGGGTAGATGTGGGACTAAACAGTGGATGTGGTAAATGGATCTTGGATGGATCCATTTACCCATCTTACATGATAACACTCCCCCTCAAGCAGGAGCATGCAATGCTCAGCTTGGACAAATAGAAAGAAATCTCTCAAACTCAAAATACAAGACACTACATAATATCAACTCAATGCGCGCAACTGTCGGCTATCGTCGAGGACATTGCTTCTCATGACATGCAGGTGAGGAGGATAAATGGGATGGGGTTTGAGTCGAACTAAATCTCCTCGTCAGAAAGCATGTGCTTTGTACTGCCCCTATCAGAGTTACTGCAATTGAAAATGAGCCTCAATTTAGAGAACTCTGGAGCGCCACAACATGTAGACAACTGCTCCATCTCTAAAAGGGTCGAACTGAAAAATATGTGGAGACATCCTTGTCAAGGTCCATGGTCGTTGGAGAATGGAGTCTGAAAATATCCCCTCATTGAAGAACTGGGTCTCTCCCATACTGGCACAGAGAATGGGATCTCTACTCTGGAGTCCCGATGAAACCACATGAAAACACTAGCCTACATAGTATAGGGAATGGGATCTCTACTCTGGAGTCCCTATGGAACACATGAAAACTCTGATCAAAATAAAAGATGGGGACCACAGCAAAAGATGGCAAACATATGCATATCTGCAAAGGAGTCCCTCTACAGAGAACTCGAAGAAAATGGGCCACTCAAAGATGAGTGCCTCGAACTTGAACTCTGAACGTCGAGTATGAACATATGTAGAGTTCGGAAAATCTGGCTAGTCTGGAATTTGACATCTGAATCTAGAACAGACCTATGACTCTACACAATACCTCCCCCCTCCCCCCCCCCCCCCGACGCCTTTCTCATATACTTGTTGGAACACAATGACATTGACCAAGTTAGGAGAAGATAAAGAAATTGGGGAAATAAAACATGAATCACTTAGCTGATAATCTCTTTTTTTACTTTCTCAATCAATTTCAATTTTTTAATCATCATTTTCTTGACTATTCCATTTTTTGCAAAAAAAAATGTTTCTTGTGGGCTTCTCTTTTGTATCTTCTCTTCTTTTTTTGCATCTCTCCCTCTTCTTATTTTTTTTGAATGCACAACAGTCGCATGCCCTTGGGCCTTTTTTAAAAAAATAACATACGACCCTTATTTATGATGGAACCCCTTGCTCTTGACCCTGTCGACCCGATAGAGGGCACGCACTACACTTGGTGCTTTGTGCGTCTGGAGGAGATCGAGTACCCACGTCATATGTATGAGGGCTAGTCTGACTAGAACAATCATGGGATGGGATTCATCACGCGAGATCTGGGAATTCTAGTTCTGGACTCCGATATGCTATGGTACGACTTTGTTTTTCCATCTTCTGCTTATGACCATTGATGAATATGTGATTCATCACTCTAAAAGAGATTAATTAAGCTCAGTTCCCCAAAATTCATCTGCATTTTATTAATTATTTTGCATAATTAGAATTCATACGTATGTAAATAATAATTGCATTTTATCAATTGCATTTTATCATGCATAATTGCGTAAAATAAGAAGCCAAAAATCCCAGCCCAATTGACCTATAAAATAAGCTAACTTGTTAGATTTTTAATTAATTAACTAACTCCAAATCACCTGAAATTGCTTTCATTGTGTATGTATTACTAACAAGAATAAAGGAAAATACAAAAAAATCACTAACAGAAATAAGTGATCCTTAAAGCCAAACCCTAATTTTAGGATAATCAGACTGAATTATTTATATCTTCCTCTTACAGTGTCGGATTTGATCCTGCTCACCTTGGAACTAATGTACATTTAATTACCTTCAAAACAAGACCAAGTTCAAGTGAATCGGAGCTCATATGTAAAAGTTGGGTCTGGGGCCTCCTTTGTACATTGTGTATTTTGGCCAATTTTTGACTTGTTATTTTATGTATATATTTAACTCTTTTTATTTATTTTTCTTTTGTATTTTTTTCTTTGACAAAAGTTTTATTAAAATGCATAAAAAACAAAACCTAAAATAAAGCCAAAATCAAAGAAATTGATTAAGTCTGAGTGTGCACTAACAATCTGTACAAAAGTCATCTTTATCGTAATTTATTTTATTTCTCCATTTTCTTACTTAATAAAAATCCAAAAATAGAGTATTGTGTAAATATTTGTCTTCAATTTTATAGTATTTTTTCCCATTTTTATCTTATTTAAAAATGACAGAAAAAATATAAAACGTAAAAAATCGATTTTTATGTACATAGAGTACCACCAAAAATACCACTTTGTGAAAATGACCTGTTTTATTTCAATCTCTTCATGAAAATTGTAGATCTCGTCGAGACGAGCAGCTATCATGAAGGAAATTTTTCAATCTGAGATTGTTTGCTATTTCTTTTCATTTTTTCTTTCTTTTTATTTTGCGATTTTTCTGGGAGTGACATGTGGCGGCTCCTGAACCGCCACATGTCACTTATTTTTCACATTTTTATTTCATTTATTTAATAAAAACTAAATATAATAAAAAATATAGAAAACAAGTGGCAACATCTCGATCGTCCGATCTCTACCGATCGGACGGTCGTTGCTCCTTCGTCCTCCTCCCCCGATTTCGCTCAACCCCAGCCGCTTTCCCAAATTGCCTCCTCACCGCATGCCCCTTACTGGACCGATGCCTTCCATATCCGGCCTCCTTCGAATCCAAATAAGATCTTGTGCCACATTCCTAATACGCATCGATCGTCGTCAATCACGACGATCCTTATCTCGTCAGATCCCCTCCCGATCTCATCTTCCCAATCAACCGTTGCCTCTCCTCTGCTATAAAGAAAGCTCCACCACCGCTCACATTCCCCATCCACCGAACAAAGCATCAAGAGTAGAGTCTCGCGCAGGAGGTGACAACTCATGTCCACAACTTTCATCCTTCGTCGCTCGGTGAGATCCAAGGACCATCACGTCGTTGACGCAGCACCTCCGTTGGACCACTGATAGCCGCCCCTGCACCCTTGGTTAATTCGGTCAGATTAATGTTCAAATTAATTTTAAGTGTTCGTTGCAGTCGGATACTAGGTTTGATTCATTCGGACATATGTGGACCACTGAGCGTAAGCACACATAGAAATAAGGAATACTTTATAACATTCATTGATGACTACTCAAAGTTCTCCTATGTCTATCTCTTAGGAAGAAAGTCGGAAGCACTTGAAACATTTAAGAGTTATAAGACGGAAGTGGAGATAAGATTGGGAAAACCAATCAAGACTCTTAGGATAGATAGAGGTGGGGAATATACCGCAAAGGAGTTTGAGGATTACTGTATTCAGGCAGGCATTCGTAGGCAGACTACAATGCCCTATACACCACAGCAGAATGGTGTAGCAGAAAGAAAGAATCGAACTTTCATGAATGCAGTAAGGTGTATGCTTTCACACTCAGGACTCTCCAAGAAATTCTGGGGAGAAGCAGTATTGACTGCGAACTATGTACAGAACAGGATTCTATGTTGACCGAATTCCGGTTGAGAATGGTTTTCTCATCATTTTATCGGTCAGACAGTGTTCGCAGGGCAATGTCCTTGCACCCGTGATCTTATGCAACAAATTTGCCTTAATCATTTGATCCATCTTGGAATTTTCTGGATGACCCAGTCGCATGTGTCACAAGGCATAATCAGACAAACAACACAAGGGATACTCAGAAGAGACATTCATTGATTCACTAGAATTTATTACAGGAAGACAAAATAGGTCATGCTCGGGCATAAATTTTCCCATCGCATAAACCTTCTTATTCTTTCCAATAGAAACACGCTTATTATAAAACCTAACTTCAAAGTCTTTCTTGAGCAGCACTGGGACAGATATCAGGTTTTGACGTATCCTTGGGGCATATAGTACATCATTCAGTACCATAATGCTATCTCCCAGATCAAGTCTGTATGTCCCAACACCTTCTACGTCCAAGTAGGTGTTGCTTCCCATGAAGATCCTCTGTTCTCCTTTGCTCAGCTCCTTAAAGTCCACTAGGCCCTCCTTCGTCTTGGCGATGTGTCTGGTTGCTTCAGAGTCGATCCACCATCCATCACTGTCCGTGATGACGGAATTGCATTCCATGACAGACGCAGATTCCATTTTCTTCTTGCCTTTGTTTTCAGGCATTTTAGAATTTCCTGGCTTCTTTTTGTTGGGGCAATTGACCTTGAAATGGTCATATTTACCACAACCATAGCAAGAGCCGCGTGGGTATTTCCCACTCTTTCCCTTGAAATTCGCTTTGGAGGGGCCTAGCCTTTTCTTCGCGTGCACGGCATTTGCTTCTTCTTCTTCTTCGACCTCAAAGATCTCAATTTTCGATCTTTGTTTAGAGAGGTCTTGTTCGATTGCCAACTGTGCAGGCAGGTCTGTCATGGACTTAATGTTGTCATTCATCCGCAGAGATGTGGCAACCATGTCGAATGACGATGGGAGACTTCCTAGTATTGTTGCGATCTGCATCCTCTCCAGAATTGCGCAATCAGCAGCCGCTAGATCCTTGGCCATCACAATCATCTTGTTCACGTGCTCGAGGACGCTTTCAGATTCCTTCATTCTACACGAGTTGTACTTGTGTAGAAGAAGCTGGACGCTTACTTCAAATTTGGAGTGATATTTCTCCTTCACCGCGGTCCAGAGCTCGTAAGCTGATTCGCAGTTCTCAAAGACCCGAATCAGGTTCAGATCCATATGGGTCAGCATAAAGCTCCTAGCCCTATTATCCGTTTTCTCCCACTGTTCGCGGGATCTAATTTCCTCCATAGTAGGATTCTCAGATAAGGTTGGGCCGGGTTTGTCTATGATGGAGTGTATGCTATCGTGCAGCAGGCCATAGTAGATCTTTCTACTCCATAATTCATAATTAATACTGTTAAGGTACTCTATTTTCCTACCTCAGTGGCAATTGTCTTGCTTGTCATATTTGGTTGATCTGGAGCTCTTGTTAGGGTTTCGCAGGGCTTAGCGGCGGCTTGGAGGTCTGGATGGGCGCACGTTCACCAACCGGAGAGCAACCAGAGTGTGGGCGAAGGTGCGAGTCACGCCGAGCTCTGATACCAGTGAACGATCTCATCGAGGTACACCCCTTTCTACGGTTGCGAGAGAGCGAGAGAGCGAGATCGGGAGAGAGGGATAGAAAGATGAGAGGGGGGCTCCCTATGTTGAGGTAGATCTCAGGATGATCTTCCCCTCTTTATGGAGGTTGTTATATATAGGGGCATGAACGTCCCCTCGCCAAGTCCGCCCCCTCCCCCACGCCCGGCGGTTACGGTCCTCCCTGCGACACGGCCATGCCGCGGCCACGCCGCAACTGCCCCCCCCCCCCCCCCCGGATCGGGCGGCGGCGGTTCTTGACCACTTGGTCAAAAACCGTTCTACAGTTTGGCTTTTGTATTTTATGTAATCATTATGGGTGTGATGCGCTTATTATTATTGTTCTAGCTGAATATCTACACGATGAATTGATTTCTCCTAAATATCGATCTGCTATCTTTTTTACTGCTTCCAGTGAGATTATATGCTTTCTTGATTAGTTATTAACTTTTGTTGGAATATATACGCAATTCCTTAATTTTTGTTGGAATATATACGGTACTTGAACCCTTTTTATCTTTCTTTTGAAAAGGAACATGTTTTTTAGAATTATATGTTTTCCTGATTAGTTATTAACTTTCGATGTATGAAATATTTATTAGGTCACTTGATATATGATTGCTTTATGGATAATTTCTGGCAAAATAAAATGGTTTAAATGGACAACTTTAGTGTTGTTGGATTGTTAATAAGGTTTTAGTTGGAGGATTATGATTCAAGTTCGCATATGCTGATCATCCATCATGATAAATCTATTATTTTTACTTCTAGTAGAAAAGGTGATCAGTATGGATTAAGTTCAACATCTCAGGAGTGAGAGATAAGTGATTATTTAATTAAATGTGCATATGGACAAAATACTACGAGGTAGTGCATGACCATATAGTTCGAGCGAACCATAGTAGAGACAGCCACGTCCGAGGGCATCACAGGACAACGGTAAGAGTATATGCACCCAAGTTGTATTTGGAAAATCAGACTAGTTTTTGGCTATATGGAGTTGCGACTCCCAGATTTGTTGAACTCAAAGGAGTTGGGTTTCTAATTCTTGAGTTGAGGGTGATACTTGACAGACTCACTACTCGTTTCGACTAAGACTTGAGATAAGAGTTTCGTGGGCGAGAAATTTTGACCAAACCTATTTCCCATGGATATATCTTGCATCTAGTAGAGTCTCAAGTATGGAATCTAAGTTGGTTAGAGGCTTTTTACGTGGGAATTTAGACGGTTATAATCTCCTAATGTTAGAACGAAACCGGTCTAACACTCGTGATAAAATAGAAGTAATTGGTTACACACATTTGAGAATTTAAAATTTAATCGATTACAGGCTCTCTACATCACTCGTGGGTTATGGGTACAGTGCAGATATATTGTACAAATTTTACGATGGTAGTGATTTTTTGTTCTCAATTTCTTTCTCATTTTTCTATATATTTCGGATTTTATACTCTACTATTAAACGGTGGCTCCTTGTCTATTTTATATGTTACATACTATTTTTGACCTTTCGCTCATCCTTGTTGGATTTCTCTTCAGGTGGCTTTAAGCGTGAGACAAAAGCTCATGTATTACAGTTTGCCCCAGTAGACCACCGGTGAGGGTGGGTACTTTTGCATGTTTTATCGGTTCCATTTTTCTATTCTAGATAAACTCGAATACTGATTATTTTCCTTATTTCCATCTGATCTGCTTAGACATTGGAAGGGGCTTTGCCACTTCATCCTATTTCAAGTTTGAAAGAATTTGGTTGGCGGAGAAGGTTTCCTGGATTCTGTCACATCTTTCTGGACGAACCTAGGTGTTGTGAGTTCAGCCACCGTGAGGCTGGCCAGGAAGTGGGATGCCTTGCGGTCCAGGCTGCGACACTATAAGGTCTCTGGGGAGGAGCGTAATATGAGGTGCAATATGGCTCAAGACGACTTGTTGTGGTTGGATTTGGTGGAAAATATGTGTGAACTCAAGGAAGAGGAGGTCCTGAGTAGGGGTGTGGTGCATAAGATCATAGAGGAGGAGGATAGAAAGGAGGTTGAGTGGAGACAAAGATCAAGGAAGAAATGGTTGAAAGAAGGGGATGTAAATACCAGGTTCTTTCATAATGTTGCCAACGATAGGAGGCGGAGAAACATGATCCACTCTGTCAAGATCCAGGGGATGGAGGTGTGTGGGGAGCTTGAGATTGCAAGAGCAGTGACACAATACTTTAAAGGCATGAGCAGGAGGATGGAACATAACAACTCAAGATGGTTAGGCTTGGGTGTGAGCGCTATTTCAGCAGAGGACAAAGAGGAGCTGGTGAGGACGTTTGATGCGAGGGAGGTCCGTGAGGCACTATTTGCCCTCAATCAGGATGGGTGTCCGGGCCCAGACGATTTCCCGATTTTCTTCTACACGGAATTTTGGAGGTTAATTGAGGAAGATCTGATGGGTGTGGTGGTTGAGTTTGGGGAAGGAAACCTTGATTTTGAGAGACTCAACCGATCCCTCATTTTCTTGATTCCCAAGAAGGATGTGGCTACAAAGGTGGAGGACTACAGATCCCGTAGCTCTGTCGAATGCGGCATACCGATCATGGCGAAACGTTGGCGAACAAGTTAAGGGGCGACCTAGACAAGGGCATTTTTCCAACACAAAATGCATTCCTTCCAAGTAGGCAACTCGTGGATAGCAACGTCCTGGCATCTGAGGTCATTGCTGATTGGCGGAGACGGACAGCTAAGGAAGTGATGTGGAAGGTGGATTTCTCCAAAGCGTATGACTGTGTGGAGTGGAGATTCATCTGGTGTCTGCACAGTAGAAGTTTCTCGGATATGAGGATTTCTTGGATGAAGAGGTGTATCACGACAACGTCATACGCAGTGCTGGTTAATGGTCAGCAAAGGGGAGCTTTCTTCCCGACACAGCGCGGAGTTTTCCAGGGGTGTCCTATGGCACCACTCCTTTTTGTATTGGCTACCGATGCTCTGAGATCCATGGTCGACCTCACGGTGGTAGGCGGTATGTGTAGGGGCTACTCAAAGGGAGATATTTATGTTCCCATTCTCCAGTACGCAGACGACGCGTTATTTGCTGAAGGTGGCTCCTTGAGTTGCAAAGTCCTTGCAACGATTATGGAGATCTTTGGGAAGGTGTCAGGCCTCAGATTGAATAGAGAAAAGTCATAGTTTGTGATGTTTGGGCTGGACAAAGAGGAGATTATGAGCTGTGAGGCTTGGTTGCAATCGCCAAGGGGTCAGTTGCCGATGCGCTATCTCAATGTTCTATTGGTTGCTGGGAGAATGACAACTACAGGGTGGCTTCTGGTGATTGAAAGGTTGGAGCTGAAACTGGCTAGATGGAAAGCATCTTGTCTCTCTAGGGGAAAGACATGTATTATTGAAGTCTTCCCTTTCTGTGATTCTGATCTTCTTCATGTCATCGAGGGTGCTTCCGGTTGTGGTGAGGAAGAGGCTTGAGGGCATCAAGGCACGGCTCTTTTGAGCCTCCTCTAGCATAACCAAGGGTATCGCTCTTGTGGATTGAAAATCGGTATCACAAGCTAAGGAGAATGGGGGCCTTGGGTGCACGGCCTGGAAGAGATGAACAAGGCCCTCCTCCTAAGCAAGTGGCTCACGTGTATATGGGGAAACTGCGACAGTCTGGTGTGTAGGATTATTCGCAAGATCTACAGACTGGGAGAGTGAGGAGTAGGGCTTGGCGCCTTCTTACTTATGGGGGGCATTTATGGGGTTGCGTAGGAGATTCACCCATTTTTGTGTCCTCTTATGGGGAATGGGAGAGGTTTCAATTTCTGGGTGGATGATTCGACTGACACTGGTGCATTGGGTGCAAGTTTCCTGATTTTAATGGACATGCTATCAACTAAGGTGCATTTATCATTGAGATGTGGAATGGCCACACCTATTTACCCCACTTCAGATCAAAGCTTTCCTATCAACCCGTGCAGGAGTTGATGGAGGTACTAGATGAGCTCGAGGAAGCTCCAGCTCCCACGAAGGGGCGTGACTGTTGATGTTGGCAGGATGGCACTTTATCGATTGGAAGGTGCATGTGGCTTTGAAAGGCCATGCGATATTTGACCTAGGAGGATGCATGAGTGACTGCATGAGGATATGGAAGTGGAAGATACCAACGTGGGTGAAGGTCTTCTCGTGGATTTTTAGAAAAGACAAACTTTTGAAGGGGGCTATAATTGCACGGTTTGTGCCATGCTCACAATGTCGAGAAGGGGAAGAAGATTCTTATCGCTTATTCTTCATGTGCAGGCAATCGAAGGAAGCTTGGTCATTTTTGGGATACCCTTTGGGTCAATTCAATGGAATAGCAGACTTCTAGACATTCATAGGACATGATTGGAAGGGAACTGAGAAAGAGGGCCAAGTGCGTGGTGATGACATGGACGATCTGGTATGCCAGAACGATAACATCTTCAGACATACACACATGTATGGTGAAAATATGGTAGCTCATGCAAATGCATTGATTGAAAGATGATTTTTGTAAAAAAAAATCAGATGACCTAACTTATCTAACACCTCTGAATCTCTATTCCTATGCAGAGGACCTGCATCGAGAGGTCAGTTTGGTATCAGCCTTTAGAGAAAGGATTACCATCTCCTTCTCAGGCTGGAGATCATATCTTAATAATCATTTAACGGTGCTCGATGAGTCCTCAATCTAACTCTTTAGATATTCACCCAAGCACCAACCTCTATGATTCAATAATTGAATCAACAACTGTATGATCATCAAGATGGCCATGGTACATAATCCTAATTGTACTAAGGAACCTATTATGCAAATTATTTATTCTTCATTTCAGATCAGGGAATGATATTCGTAATAACATTTATTGCATAATGGCTCGCCGTGGGCTCACATGTCCAACACACCGCAGTCCAGAGCTCATAAGCTGATTCGCAGTTCTCAAAGACCCGAATCAGGTTCAGATCCATATGGGTCAGCATAAAGCTCCTAGCCCTATTATCCGTTTTCTCCCACTGTTAGCGGGATCTAATTTCCTCCATAGTAGGATTCTCAGATAAGGTTGGGCCGGGTTTGTCTATGATGGAGTGTATGCTATCGTGCAGCAGGCCATAGTAGATCTTTCTACTCCATAATTCATAATTAGTACCGTTAAGGTATTCTATTTTCCCTACCTCAGTGGCAATTGTCTTGCTTGTCATATTTGGTTGATCTGGAGCTCTTGTTAGGGTTTCGCAGGGCTTAGCGGCGGCTTGGAGGTCTGGATGGGCGTACGATCAATAACCGGAGAGCAACCGGAGCGTGGGCGAAGGTACGAGTCACGCCGAGCTCTGATACCAGTGAACGATCTTGTCGAGGTACACCCCTTTCTACGGCTACGAGAGAGCGAGAGAGCGAGATCGGGAGAGAGGGATAGAAAGATGAGAGGGGGCTCCCTATGGCGAGGTAGATCTTGGGACGATCTTCCCCTCCTTATGGAGGTTGTTATATATAGGGGCGTGAACGTCCCCTCACCAAGTCCGCCCCCTCCCCCATGTCCGGCGGTTACGGTCCTCCCCGCGACCCGGCCACACCGCAACTGCCGCCCCCCCCCCCCCCCCGGATCGGGCGGCGACGGTTCTTGACCACTTGATCAAAAATCGTTCTACAGTTTGGCTTTTGTATTTTACGTAATCATTATGGGTGTGATGCACTTACTGTTATTGTTCTAGCTGAATATCTACACGATGAATTGATTTCTCCTAAATATCGATCTGCTATCTTTTTTACTGCTTCCAGTGAGATTATATGCTTTCTTGATTAGTTATTAACTTTTGTTGGAATATATACGTGATTCCTTAATTTTTGTTGGAATATTTACGGTACTTGAACCCATTTTATCTTTTTTTTTGAAAAGGAACGTGTTGTTTTAGAATTATATGTTTCCCTGATTACTTATTAAATTTCGATGTATGAAATATTTATTAGGTCACTTGATATATGATTGCTTTATGGATAATTTCTGGCAAAATAAAATGGTTTAAATGGACAACTTTAGTGCTGTTGGATTGTTAATAAGGTTTTAGTTGGAGGATTATGATTCATGTTCGCATATGTGATGAACCGCGAAATCGGCCCTTTAAGAGTGCGAAATTAGCACTGGGAATTGTCGTCGCAGTCAGGCCGATTCGGGTCATCAAAAGATCAACTCATTTAAATATGTATCAATCAATCAAAATGAGTTGGTCGTATTTTTTTTACTTGGTAAGATACCAATGTCGAACTCAGGGACACGAGCCTCTCTCGTATTAGTCGGATTTTAGTCTATTTAGCTAAGTGTTGAGTTACAGGCACATAAGTCAAAGTATGCGAAAAGATACAACAATGCATTAGAAATAAACATGCATTTTTTTATTTATTTTTTTCATGCAAATAAATACAAGGAAATGCAATCCAAATATACCCTAAGTCAGAGTAAATATGACGAGCAAATTAAGTAGGAGTCAATTTCAGATTTGCTTAAAATGTCAAGCTTGATTGATAATGTTAACAAGGCATAAGTTAATAATAAGGGACACATGGCAAATACAATAATACATAAAAATTCAAGTGTCCAAAATGCAAAATTTAATATGCCATTAGGAAGTACATCAAACAAGCTTCGAAATGAAGCTGAAATCAACTGAAACGGAATTACGGTGCTCAAGATATGCAAGAACGAAGATAAGGGCATAAATGAAAGAAAACATGAACTGATAACTACAAAAAGGTCCTGGGAGGGACTAAAATGTAAATACGTAAAAGAATGGGACCTTCCCTGTAAAATTCCCACTATGCACGTACGTTGCATGTGATCTGGACCTGTTTGCAAATTGAAGAATCTCTTGGACGTCTCTGCAATTTTTCCAGATAAGCACGTGCAACGCACGTGCTATCCAGGCTCGGAGGCAGGCTGAGGCTCGATAGAGACTCGATGAAGCTTCGGCTAGGCTCAGATCTTGGTTCGGGCTCGGTGCAGGCTCGTGGCGGCTCGGAAGCTCCAATCCTCGTGGCTTGGACGCTTAGGCTCGGCTGTGCTCAGGTGACGCCACGTGGCCTATTGGAGGCCGTTGGATCGAGATGATCCAAGGGCTGCTGAAGTCGATGACGCGGCCTCATCTGGACCGTTGGATGGTCACCGAGAGTAGACCATCCAACGGTAACTGTGCGCTCTCCCCTTCCTTCGGCTGGCGGCGCTTCTGGAGCTCCGGCGAAGGAGCTCCTCCTCCGCCTCTCATTCTCGGCTGCACGCGACCTCCCTGAAGCTCCTTGGGTTGACGTCGATGAAGATGGGAGCTTGGTGAGGATCCAGGAACCTCTGGAGCATTGCTTCGAAGCTCAGGTGATGGCTGCAAAGCTCGGCCAAATAGCTCCGGCGAGGTTCCCGGTCATTGAAGCTCTCGAAGACCTACAGCGTTAGAATCGCATAGCCGAAGCGAGAAGACGTGTGTGCGTGGATGAAATGAGAGCTTGGCGAGCGGAGAAGGTGGAAGCTCAAGGCTCCTCCGCCGTGGGTGGCGGAGGAGATGGATCGACTGTGGCTAAAGGTCTGGAGGAAGGGAAGAGCATGGTCGGAGGAGTGCGTGTGAAAGGGGAGGTGTTGGCAGAGCTAACGGGGTGAACAATGGAGGGCAAAATTGACTGACGAAGCCTAATTAAATAAGTAAAAGACGAAGAAAATGTAGAGAGAGAAAGAGGGGACTTACCGGCGATTGGGGCGGAGCGGAGCTTGGGGGCGGACTCCGATGAAGAGCCCTGGTCGTTGCTGAACTCCGGCAGCGACTCGGAGCAGCTCGGGCGGTCGCTAGGCGCCGCAACTCTGCCGTGTGTGGCGGAGGGTCTCACCGGAGGAGTTCGTCGTCATCGCTCGATCCTCCGCCTCCCCCTGTCACAGGGAGACGAAGGAGGGTTGGGCGAACCCTCGCGTAAAGATTGACGAGGTGTAATGGTGAGGGAGGCGGTGTATTTGAAGAAGACACCGGCGGTTTTGGCTGGTGGAGACGTGGGTTTCAAGGGGAAAATGGAAGGAGTGGAGAGGTTTCCGTGGTCAGATGGATGGCTCGCGAGGTAGAGGGAAGAGTGGGGAAGGTTGGAGGGCAGATGGCGAGTGGAAGTGGTGGCTGGTGAGGGCGAGAAAATGGAAAGGGGAAGAGGTGTGCGCGAGCTGGATCCTGGGAGAGAGAGGGGGGGGTCGGAGGTTGACGATGACCTCTGACCGTTGGATCTGGAGATCCAACGGTGGGAAGCTATGCGCGGAAGAACGGCATAGATTAGATCGGGGGCGATGCGATCGACGGACGGTGCTGACGCCACGTGTCGAGCTACGACCGCGGCGCTGGCGAGCGGCTTGGATGTGAGGCTAAGGTTGATCGAGTGGATGAGGAGCGTCAGGGGAATGAGCGGCCGATATGGACGATCAAGAGCGCGATCGGAGGACTCAGCAGGTGCCACGTGGTGCGCTACGGGTTCGGTGCTAACGGACGGTGCCGAAGCAGAGAAGGCGAGGATCGAACGCTTGCTGACTACTGCGGAGATAGCGGCTGAGATGGATGGCTGAAGGTGCGATCGGAAGGCACCAGTTGCGCCACGTGGCATGCTCTGGTGAGAGCGCTCACGTGCGATGCAGATTGAAGGCGGGGATGATCAGACGGCCGAGGCAAAGGGGCGTACGTGGAGAGCTTGGGACCGTTGGATCTCAGGAGGAGATCTGACGGCCCAGATCGCGGGCGGATAAGACAAGAGAGGTGGGCCACGAGGCGCCCCCAGAATGGGCCACGTGGCCCAATCAGATTATTCGGAGAGTATTTTTAATTTTTGAGGGTTAAAAAGGCCGAATTTGAGAAAACTCAAAACATGAAACTTGTAGATCTTGATGAGATCTGCAAGTTTCATGTTGACCAAAACTGGAGATGAGAACAAACAAAGACTCGCAATTTTTAAGGGTATTTTCAAGACTAAAAATACCACAGGTTTTAATTTTGTCATTTTTTTGTGGTTTTTAATTTATTCGAGACTCTGATAATTACAGGACATTAACTGGATTTTATTGACACTAAGTTTAAGCAAGGGGGTTAATAATTGGAAATTGTGATGATGAAATCGAGTTTCATCACCCCCTATACTTAAACTATGCTCGTCCTCGAGCATCAAAGAGAATGACTAAGTTGGATTAACCCCCTTGTGCATGTGAATACAGGATCCAACCTGATCAAGTTGACTCGACTTTAGAGATCCAAAATTCTAGAGTTCATCCTAGCCTTAATCAAGAGGCATCCAATTCCTCTACTTCTCCAGACTCTCTCTGATGTACATATAATCTAAAGGATATGACATTTTAGTGTTGACTGCGATTCTGAGAGTAGAGTTAGTTTGTCACCCAAAGTCTTGGTCCAAGAAAATCTCCTAAGGACCCAATCCTCAGCACTAGGGAATAAATCAAATCTTGCATTCAGTCCTCCGTCTCTTTAGTTGTCAGACTTAGAAAATATAGATGGCAGGCCAGTAATGGAGGGCATGGGATTGTGTCATTTCTTCTCTCCCTCTCATTGGAACAAGGATTCTCTCTAGTGCCATTTACGCAACACGCATTTTTTTGGTGTAGATCAGTGCGTCCGTCAAGAGAAGTTGGAGCCGTCTGCACTTGTTTTCCTGGGAGTACACCGGGGTGTGTCTCTTTTGAGTACCTATCGTACCTTCGACACCCAGACTTGTAGCATTTACGATGCAGAGCCCTTTTTTGGTACAAGCCCGACTCCTGGTCCTAATAGCGGTGGTCCAAGTGGACACTTTGAAAAGTTTGGGAGCGCTCGCCTTTGGTGGAAGCTCTTTGATATTTGACTTTGTGGAATGAGCTTTTCTTTGGAATTTCATTGACTTGTATAATTTGTGGCTAGCTCCACTGCTTTTACCAAGAGTTGGCGCACACTGATCAACATTTTTTTATTTATTTCACACCCTGGCACTTAGGTCAATATCAAGAGATTAGTATAAGAACCAAGTTCTCATACTGGCTAATATTGCTGACACTCAGGTTTCATGAAGCCTCCAAAGATTTCATCCCATCCTCGAGCATCATCAGATCAAATCCAAACTTGACTTCCTCATCCCAATTCCTTAAGTGAAAAATCAACTCATCTCATCAAAACCGCAGTCGTGCATGTGATGTGCTGATCATATTCTTTTGGTCTGAGACTAAGCATGGAATATAGCATGCAAATCTAGAAACCTAGGGGAATGTGGACGATTAAGTCTTATGACCCTGATAGCTAAGGCTGGTTAACCTAAAATCTCAAAGACCTCAAAAAGCTAAGTCTCCTTGATCATTTCAGATCCTGGGTGAAAGTATAAGTGTAGAGGATTAATCCAACTTCTTCATTCAAAAACAAGATTTTTTTTAACTTCAAGAGATATTAGAACTTCCTAAACTCAATAGAGCATCTGCAATTCAGCCAGTATGGACGTAAGTACAGGCCGAAGCCCGTTGCTTGAGGACGGGGCCTTGCGCGATGTCCTCTAAACCATCCAATCTGCTAAGGGCGAACCCTCACTGAATGCGGCTTACTTAATTGGGTTTAGTAGTCACCAATAGCTCCTAAAGGATTTTGGGTTTTTTTCTCATTTTTATGGATTTTAATTTGAGAGTTAGAACACAAGTTAGACTCAACTTTCCTTGAAAAAACTTTCAAAACCATGTCACGCAAAGAAAAGTTTTCAAAACATTTTCAAAAGAATTTTTTTCAAGATAAGAAAAAATCATTTTCGAAAATATTTTTATAAAAATAGCGTAACATAATATAGAAAGCCGTGAAAACATTTGAGTTCTCTTAGTCCAAAGAATTTTACCTTAGCCAAAAAGTTTTAATTTTTTCAAATTTTTCAATTTATAGCTAAAGTAAGTATACGGTAAATACGGTATACCCCCCTATCCTTAAGCTTTGCTATGTCCTCATAGCACTAGATGATACGAGTCCATAGTTCCATTTAAGTATAGAGAAATATACGGGAGCTAAGAGGGGCTCCCCCTATACTTAGGTTAGAAATAACCTAAGTATAAAGGCAAGGAAAGATGAGTAGAGAAAAATCACGGGGACTCGGGTCCCCCTATACTTAGGCTGAGATTAGCCTAAGTACAAAGATAGAAATTGATGTTGGGAGGGACCCAAGGTGAACGAAGAAGAGGAATGGATCTACAAGTGAGCGGTTTGAATCTGCGGAGATGACTGGAGTGACTAAGGTTTTAGGGTGTGTATCGAAGCAATCATGGCTCAATCAATCAAGCAAAACCCTTAGTTTCACCAACTCACACATGAAACCAACCGCGGTTGGTTTATTATCTTGACAGTTTTATTGGTGATAAAACATTAGATTTTTACGCAAAGAAAAAGATGTGAAGTGAAAATCATTGCGTAAGCGAGGGTATTGCTCTCCCAAAATCGAAGTTTTACTCCATTTTAGGTTGACTTGCAATTAACAATCCCAATTTTATTTTAGGTTATCACTGAATTATGGTTAGCACAAAATCAATCAATCATCGTCTACCGTTCATTCCTATTTTCCATTAATCCTAGGTGATCAAGCTAGGAAAAGAAAGCCGAGAAAAACATGTATTCGATAAGAACCGCGATCTAGGCTAAGCGATAAAACATGCAGTGATTGGAAAAAACACGTGAAAACTTGGGCTGTTTTGAAAACCAAAATCAATGTATGCAAGTCGATAAAAGCCGCACCTAATCATGCATCTATTAGCGGGGAATGATATCCATTAAATTTGGCTAAGTGAGGCGAGATTATGTGCGTCTATAAATTAGTGTGTCCTACCTACGATCAAGCATATAAAAATATGGAAAATAAAGATACGCTCAAAGAGCCACGTGCCTGGTCCTAGGTCGACACTCAAGTGGGGACGATCCCCACACAACCATGATCGTTCGATTACACACGCGAGTCTCCGATCGAAGACCGCTGTAAAAGACGAGTTTATTATAAGTTCATGCATGGAAATTAAAATGCAAGAAATTTTTTTCTTTCTTCTCGAAGTACTCCAAGCGTGCTTCTGTGGCTCCTCACAGCAGGTAGCATCCTGCTCCTCGCCTCCTTGAACCATCAAGGGCCCTGCCACAGAAACATTGATTAGAGATCAATCGAAAAGAAAATTTTATAATGCAATTAAATGAAAAATTTGACTTATAAAATGAACACTTAATAAAATAAATAAAATTCCAAATAATATGAAAAATGAGCCGTGTCCCTGGCAACGGCGTCATTTGATGAACCGCGAAATCGGCCCTTTAAGAGTGCGAAATTAGCACTGGGAATTGTCATCGCAGTCAGGCCGATTCGGGTCATCAAAAGATCAACTCATTTAAATATGTATCAATCAATCAAAATGAGCTGGTCGTATTATTTTTTTTACTTGGTAAGATACCAAGGTCGAACTCAGGGACACGAGCCTCTCTCGTATTAGTCGGATTTTAGTCTATTTAGCTAAGTGTTGAGTTACAGGCATATAGGTCAAAGTATGCGAAAAGATACAACAATGCATTAGAAATAAACATGCATTTTTTTATTTATTTTTTTCATGCAAATAAATACAAGGAAATGCAATCCAAATATACCCTAAGTCAGAGTAAATATGACGAGCAAATTAAGTAGGAGTCAATTTCAGATTTGCTTAAAATGTCAAGCTTGATTGATAATGTTAACAAGGCATAAGTTAACAATAAGGGGCACATGGAAAATACAATAATACATAAAAATTCAAGTGTCCAAAATGCGAAATTTAATATGCCATTAGGAAGTACATCAAACAAGCTTCGAAATGAAGCTGAAATCAACTGAAACGGAATTACGGTGCTCAAGATATGCAAGAACGAAGATAAGAGCATAAATGAAAGAAAACATGAACTGATAACTACAAAAAGGTCCTGGGAGGGACTAAAATGTAAATACGTAAAAGAACGGGACCTTCCCTGTAAAATTCCCACTATGCACGCACGCTGCACGTGATCTAGACATGTTTGCAAATTGAAGAATCTCTTGGACGTCTCTGCAATTTT
Source organism: Ottelia alismoides (assembly GCA_037367405.1). NCBI lineage: Eukaryota > Viridiplantae > Streptophyta > Magnoliopsida > Alismatales > Hydrocharitaceae > Ottelia > Ottelia alismoides. The sequence goes on along the minus strand of JAZKJV010011711.1, from coordinate 27,801 downwards.
TCCAGATAAGCACGTGCAACGCACGTGCTATCTAGGCTCGGAGGCAGGCTGAGGCTCGATAGAGGCTCGATGAAGCTTCGGCTAGGATCGGATCTTGGTTCGGGCTCGGTGCAGGCTCGTGGAGGCTCGGAAGCTCCAATCCTCGTGGCTTGGACGCTTAGGCTCGGCTGTGCTCAGGTGACGCCACGTGGCCTGTTGGAGGTCTTTGGATCGAGATGATCCAAGGGCTGCTGAAGTCGATGACGTGGCCTCATCTGGACCGTTGGATGGTCACCGAGAGTAGACCATCCAACGGTAGCTATGCGCTCTCCCCTTCCTTCAGCTGGCGGCGCTTCTGGAGCTCCGGCGAAGGAGCTCCTCCCCCGCCTCTCATTCTCGGTTGCACGCGACCTTCCCGAAGCTCCTTGGATTGACGTCGATGAAGATGGGAGCTCGGGGAGGATCCAGGAACCTCTGGAGCATTGCTTCGGAGCTCAGGTGATGGCTGCAAAGCTCGGCCAAATAGCTCCGGCGAGGTTCCCGGTCATTGAAGCTCTCGAAGACCTGCAGCGTTAGAATCACATAGCCGAAGCGAGAAGGCGTGTGTGCGTGGATGAAATGAGAGCTTGGCGAGCGGAGAAGGTGGAAGCTCAAGGCTCCTCCGCCGTGGGTAGCGGAGGAGATGGGTCGACTGTGGCTGAAGGTCTGGAGGAAGGGAAGAGCATGGTCGGAGGAGTGCGCATGAAAGGGGAGGTGTTGGCGGAGCTAACGGGGTGAACAATGGAGGGCGAAATTGACCGATGAAGCCTAATTAAATAAGTAAAAGATGAAGAAAATGCAGAGAGAGAAAGAGGGGACTTACCGGCGATTGGGGCGGAGCGGAGCTTGGGGGCGGCTCCGATGAAGAGCCCTGGTCGTCGCTGAACTCCGGCAGCGACTCGGAGTAGCTCGGGGGGTCGCTAGGCGCCGCAACTCCGCCGTGTGTGGCGGAGGGTCTCACCGGAGGAGTTCGTCGTCATCGCTCGATCCTCCGCCTCCCCCTGTCACAGGGAGACGGAGGAGGGCTGGGCGAACCCTCACGTAAAGATGGACGAGGTGTAATGGTGAGGGAGGCGGCGTATTTGAAGAAGACACCGGCGGTTTTGGCTGGTGGAGACGTGGGTTTCAAGGGGAAAATGGAAGGAGTGGAGAGGTTTCCGTGGTCAGATGGATGGCTCGCGAGGTAGAGGGAAGAGTGGGGAGAGGGAATATCAAAAACCACTTAAATTAGATTCGAGTTAATTTCAAGCGGCAGATTTTTTTTACTTGGTGAAGTCCAAGGTCGAACTAAGGGAGGCATCTGTCTCCTTAGGTAAATTTATAGCAAATTTCCAAGTGTGTGATTTTCGAGGAGTAAGTTTTTTTCCTTTTTTTATTTTCTTTGTAGACACATGCAAAAATCAAGCCAATTTAAAGTTAATTCAATTAAGGTATCAAATGAAGTCCAAAAACTATGAAAATTATCCAGATGATGAATTATGATGAATTTAAGCTACCCTAATATTTTTGGAATTTTTAGACACTAAATGAATTTACTGTGAATTAAACAAAACTGCAAGGTGATATTCACTAATTTAATTTTAATAAATAGCAAATCACATTTTTTTCAGGAACAAAAATTATCCTAGATAGATCTAATTATGACGAATATAGGAAAATTGTCAAATCTTAATTTTACTGTGAAATGAACCTATTAAAAATAAACTAAGAAAATCACTAAAGAATTTATTTAGGCCTCGATATGTGTGCAAATGACATGAAATTTTTATACAAGGTTGAGTGAGCTACTATGATTTTTTTGAGAATTTTTGGAGCTACAGAGAATTAATTATCAATTAAAAGGTCCAACTGGGCAAAATATCACAAAAGTCAACCAATTAATTAATTCAAAAATCTACTGCAATTACAAAAATGTGACAGGTGTCCCAACAGATAGAGGATAAGTTACTCAACAATATGCAATTTTTAGAATTTCAAAATGATGCAAAATGACACCTAGGGATGCGTGCAAAGACAGGGGTGTATTTGCAATACAGAAAATAAAATTACATAAAAAGAAACATGCTGACAGGGACTTAAATGCAATTACCTATAATACTGGGAGTGGAATCCAATTTCTCCATTGGGTCTTTGTGCAAAATACCCAGGTCGCACGTGCTCCTCACGTGGGGGCCTAGGCTCGGGCAGCGTGGAGGCTCGGGGCTTGGCTCGGGAGCTCCTGGAGGTCTGGAGTAAGGCTCGGAGTAGCCTCGGATGGTCCGAGCCTAGGGTCGGGGATGAGGCTCGGACTCGTCGATGTGGATGGCTGCGGACCTTTGGATTAGGATCAATCCAAAGGCCGTCGGGGCTGACGCGTGGCGTGATCACGACCGTGTGATCTTAGCGAAGATCGACGGTCGTTGTTGGCTGAATGTTGATATCGACGTGGATGATCAACAACCGTTAGATCGAAGCTGATCCAACGGTGGTCGATGCTCGCTGAAGATGGTGACGTGGCTGGCTAGAGACCGCTGGATCCAGATGATCGATCCAACGGCTGTCTAAAGTGGGCGACGTGGCATACTCCTGAGCGTGGGATCAAGGATAATCCTACGGTCATCTGCTGCTCCGGATGACGGGTGACGTGGACGGCTAAGGACCGTTCGATCAAGATGATCGAACGGCCGCTGGACCTTCTCCCTCAACGGTCCTCCGCCACATGCGGAGGAGTTGGCGGGACTCCGGCGAGGCGGCCTTGGCTCCGTCCATCCCTCCAGGTGTCGATGAAGCTCTCCAGGGACTCGGAGATATCCCAGAAGAAGCGCGGCGGTGCGGTGAAGGCTCTGGTGGTCTCAGGAGCTGGAGAGGGGCGTCGGAGCTCCGTGGCGGCGAAGCTCAAGAAGAGCTCCGATGAGCTTCCGGTCAATGAACTGGAGGTACCTGCAGGGGTTAAGAGTGTAGCCGAAGCTCGTGCGTGCTAGTGGAGAGGTGAGGATGGAGTGGCGAGGCCTAGTCGGAGTGAAAGGTGTTCGGCGATGGTGCTCTGCCCAAGTGGCGGAGCTGGAGCTGATGGAAGGTGTAGTGCGTCGTCGGAGGGTGTGAAGGGTACCGCGAGGATGAGAGCTCCGTCGCGGAGCTCGGCGAGGTGAGAGCAGAGCGAGAAGATACGGGTGGAGCGCGAATAAATTCGGAGATTAAATAAAAGAAAAATCAAACGAAGATCGGAGGAAGATGGAGGGGATTACCTGGGGTTTGGAGCTCGAAGTCGAGGTCCAGATCGTCGCTCGAAGGGGCGGTAAGACCCTAAGCTCAAGCAGCTACTCGGAGGAGGGCTGCGACACGGCGGTGGCGCCGCGGATCTCGCCGGAGAAGGAGACCGGTCTTCGCTCGAGGAATCGATCGATTGTTGTCACCAAACGGAAGTTCCGAGCTCGAGGTACCTCTCGGGGGTAACGGATAGGGCTGAAGTCGGCCGGTGAGCGAGTATTTATAGGTTGAAGTAGACGGACGGGCTGGTGATGAGGCGAGGTTTATGGGCATCATGGAGCAACTCTGGTGGAAGTGGTGGCGAGTGAGGGAGTTGGCGAGGATCAGGGACGAGTGGGGATCATCATGGAGGCATTGGTGGCCGGCGAGAGTGGCTGGCGTGCGGCCGAAAATAGAAAGGGCAAACGTCCCGTGCACGGTCGAGATGGTGGGAGAGAGGGGTGCCGGAGGTAGGAAACGATGTCCTCACCGTTGGATCTTGTGATCCAACGGTGGAGACGAAGGCGGGATGGGGCGGCTTGGATCTGATCTGGGTGCATTGATCAAAGGCCGGGATGGTACCACGTGTCGCGTCGATGGCGAAGTGCGAGGGGGCGGTTGAGATCAAGTCAAGGCGACGCGATCTAAGGGTGTTGAGTGCGCCACATGGCGCGATAGGGGATCAGCGCTGGCTAACGGTTCAGATCAGATCTAAGGATGATCGAAGGGTCGTGATGTGAGGCTGGATAAACGGCTGCGATGAAAGGATGGAGTGCGTGATCGAAGGGCGCAACATGCGCCACGTGGTGCGTTGTGGAAGAGGCGCGAACGGGCGGATCAGATGAGGAAGGGGGACTGATCTGACGGTCAAGAAGAAAGGCGTACGTGGAGGCGGCTCCACCGTTGGATCTGGATGAAGTTCCAACGGCTGAGAGCGCAGGCGGATGAGTCAAGGGGGACGGGCCGCGTGGCGCAACCAGATGGCGCCACGTGGCCAGTTGTGATTGGCTGAAAAGAAAAATATGTGTAGAGAGAGGAGGGGGCCGAATTTGGAAAAACTCAAAACGTGAAAGTTGTAGATCTCGATGAGATCTACAAGTTTCATGTTGACCAAAGAACATAGATGAGGTCAAATATGATACAAAAAATACAAATATACAATTATACATATATGTAGTATACAAGGAGGCCCAAAAACCCAACTTTTTCATACGAGCTCCAAATTGGATGAAATTAGTCTCATTTTAAATGTCTTTTAATGTGTATTAATCTGAAGGTGAGTAGACATATTTTGGAGTTGGTATGAGGGATCTGTGGGCATTTTATGGTCGAAGGGCTTTAGGGCTTTATTGGTGTTTTTACAAAGGGGATTCATGGCTTTCTTCCTTATATTATTAACTAAGGTGTACATAATATAAGGGAGAGCTTATTTTTATGAGTGGATATTTTACAAATGGTTTTGGCTTCTTATTTAATGCAAATGGAGTGCTAAAATGCATGTTTTATGTATGCATGAATGAATGATATTTATGCATTATAAAGGGAAATATGCCTCTATTTACTCGGGAACAAGGCTCTATTTTTAACTTTTGGAGTGATGAATCACATATTCATCAACCCCATATACTTAAACCTTGCTCGTCCCCGAGCAACTAAATGAAAATGCAAGAGTGAAATGATTTTGGGTTCCATACCAAGGTCATGAACAAAAGTTAAAAATAGAGCTTGACTCGACCTTTGGATTAATTGTGTGGCGGAATCTTATTTGGACCTGAACTTAAGACCTAACAGACTTCAAGTTCCACAAGTCTTCTATTCAAGAGTCCTCAATAGTCAGGTCAGAACAAATCCTCAAACGCAAATTTCTGATGACTATGATTCTTACTTGTACTGTGTAAGTGAGATATAGCTCTCCACATCAGAAATGACTCGGAACCAGCCTCCTCTAACAAGGTAACTCAATAACTTGGTCCAGTAACTCTTTCCTCGAGGAGCGGGGTATTCCCTTCTAAGTTCAAGTGTGACCAACTCAAGAGGAGGGGATAGAGAAAAGAATAGACGGTAGCCAGTGTAGCTACCTATCGCGGGATGCCTGACCAGTGTAGCCAAGTCATCCAGCTGCATTTCTTTGCTAATATACAGACTCCGACAGGTATTTTATTTTCACTTGGACCTGTCTGATTATTTTGGAGTTTTTGCATTTTTTTCAAATTCAGACAAGGTGCATCATGTATATCAGGAGTTTTTCCTCTTGAGTCAGTAGACTATCCCTCTTTTGAAGCATTATTGCAACCCACAGCATCCCGTCCTTAGATGTCAACACCACCAGACTAGGTTGAGATGCACTACCCTCCCTAGAGGAGGACGGATGTTTCTACCTGTGTGCTACTCCAAGCTAAAGGATTCTACCTCCTCACCATCTCATCAATGACGAGCTGCGTGCATAATGCTTGTCCAAGTTAGGTCATTATCTAAAAGAATCCTGCGTATGCACGAGATATTCTACTTAGACTAATCAAGATGACATGTGAACATAGACGTGCGGACTCAAAGAATTAAGTCACTTGACCTGAGAAATCTTAACTCCAGATCCTATAAGGTTCCTCTGAAATTAGGTGAATTAAGGTCAAATCAAGTCCATCCTCAATATCTACTCATAACTTGGTTCAGAACCCACTAGCTTTCCACCTTGCATATGCAAGATATGCAGATGAGATGCAGATGTCATGCTATGAAGATGAATGAAAATGCAAGACTCTTTTTCTTTTCTTTTTAGATGCAGAGATGATATGCAAGAGTAAATAAGAAGCCTATTTTTATTTTTATTTTTTTTATTGGTATACCTCCTATTTTACAACAATTTACAAGAAGTAAAGATTTATACAAGTATATACACATTTTTTTTCAATTTTTACCTACCCGTAATTATTGCAAAATAAATACAAAACTACGCGAAAATACGCGATACGCCAAGGTACGAGCTATGGGTAAAGTATATATTGTAATATATACATGCCCCCCTATACTTAGCGTGTGCTATGTCCTCAGAGCACGAAGAGCGAGGAAAAAGACATAGCTCGTGCTAAGCGTAGGAGAGCTAAAGAGAAGGAAAAATGTATAGAAATCGACCGGCCCCCCTATACTTAGGCTCTGGCAGCCTAAGTGTAGAAGAAAGTCAAAAAGTGGGGCGGACGAGGTCAAGAAGAGAAGTGGATGAATATACAATGCGGGCATCGGTCCCCCCCTATACTTAGGCTCAGGTCAGCCTAAGTACAGGACGGAAGTGAGTATGAGAATCGATGTGATCTTGAGAATGTACAAAGAACCATCTCAGGTGACTCATCCCCCCTATACTTAGGATCTGGTCATCCTAAGTATAGTCCAAGATAGTGGTTCGATGAGGTGGGGATGGTTACTAGAGTCGTGGGGGAGAAAGGATAGGATGTACAAGAACGGTCATATATACAAATGAGTCGGTCTGAATCTTTCAAGATGCTGTCGATGGCTGGAGCTCGCTGCTGCAAGGTCTCATACACGGTTCGAGGTGTATCTGCTGAATCTGTCTCGCGCATGAATACAATCTCCTCAACATGGACTAACTGCTCATTGGATTCGACGAAGTGCTTCAACAGTTGTCCATTCACTAGGAATGTTGGTGCGTCATCTGCGAGATCTGAGATCTCGACACATCCACTATCATGCACCGTACGGACGACAAATGGTCCTGTCCACTTGGGCTTCAACTTGCCTTGGAAGATCTTCAGCCTAGCATTAAACAACCATACCTTCTGTCCAGGAACAAAGGTCTTTCGTCTGATATATCTATCATGCCAACGCTTCACCTTGTCCTTGTACACCAAACTGTTGCCATATGTGTGGTTTCTGACTTCCACAAGCTCATTCAGATCCATGCGTCTCTGCTTCTTCCCAAGGTGTGTGTTCCGGTTGACCTTCTTAATTGCCCATTCTGATTTGTGCACTAACTCTGTGGGCAAATGGCACGGCTTTCCGAATACCATTCGGAATGGGGAGGTTCCTAACGGTGTCTTGTAAGCTGTCTGATACGCCCAGAGGACTTGATCCAGGATCCGAGACCAGTCCTTCCTGTCCGGGCGGACAAGCTTTTGCAATATAGTTTTCACCTCCCTATTCGACACCTCAGCCATACCATTGGTCTGTGGGTGGTAAGGGATAGTGACACGGTGTTCGATGCCATAGTCCTTCAGGAGTTTCTTCACCTCCCGGTTCACAAAGTGGCTACCCCCGTCTGATATCATCATTTTGGGGATCCAGAACCAAGAGATTATGTGATCTCTCATGAATTTACAGACAGTCATGTTGTCTGCGGCTCGGGTCGGGATAGCCTCCACCCATCTGGATAGATAATCCACCGCAAGAAGGATATATTCGAACCCGTGGCTAACAGGGAATGGGCCCATGAAATCGATGCCCTAGGCGTCAAAGACATCACAAATGATGACAGGCTGCATCGGCATCTCATCCTTGGAACCAATGGTTCCTCCCATTCTCTGACATACTGGGCATGACTTCATGAAGGTGGTGGCATCGCGAAACAGAGTCGGTCAGTAAAAGCCACACTGAAGTACCTTCCATGCGGTCCTCTTCCCGGAGTGGTGTCCTCCTGCCTCTAAGCTATGGCATAAAGAAAGGACACTCTGGTATTCCTCCTGAGGAATACACCGTCTCCAGACACAATCCAGTCCTTCGAAGAAAAGGATAGGATCCTCCCAATGGTAGTGTCTAGCATCCGACTTCAGTCGGTCAATTTGGCTCTTGGGACAATCTTCGGGAACTTTCTTGGAGACAAGATAATTCACGATATTGGCATACCATGGGAGTGAGTCGACAACAAAAATCAACTCGTCCGGGAAGGAGTCTCGAATTGGTGAATCCTCTGAAGTATTAAGATCTTCGAGACGAGAAAGATGATCGGCTACTACGTTCTTCTTTCCAGGCTTATCACGGATGTCCAAGTCAAACTCCTGGATAAGTAAAATCCACCGAAGAAGATGCGCCTTCGCGTCCTTCTTCTCCATCAAATATCGTAGTGTCGTGTGGTCAGTGAACACAATTACCTTGGATCCGATTAAGTGAGATCTGAACTTGTCCAAGGCAAACACTACCGCAAGCATTTCCTTTTCCGTAACTGTATAGTTACGCTGAGCGGTGTCAAGCACTTTGTTTGCGTAGTGAATTGCGAACGGGACGCCATCTCTTCTCTGTCCTAACACAGCCCCAACAGCATGATCTGAGGCGTCCGTCATGATCTCAAAAGGTAGAGACAAATCTGGGGCTTGTAGGATAGGTGCGTCCATAATCATTCCTTGCAATAGCTTAAAGGCCTCAAGACATTTGTGATCAATAATAAACTCCATGTCTTTGCCTAAAAGCTCAGTTAGTGGTCGGGCAGTCTTAGAAAAATCCTTAATGAATCTCCGATAGAATCCAACATGCCCGAGGAACGACCACAACTGTTTTACGTTGGTTGGTGGTTGGAGTCGTCTGATCACATCCACCTTAGCAGGGTCAACCTCCATTCCTCTCTTGGAGATGACGTGCCCCAACACTATGCCCTCCATCACAATGAAGTGACTTTTCTCCCAGGAGAGCACCAGATTAACCTCACAACATCTTTTGAGGACTCGGTCCAGATTCCTAAGACAGGAATCGAAGGAATCGTCGTGGACCGAGAAGTCGTCCATGAAGACTTCCAGGAATTCACCGACCATTTCGGTGAATACAGCAATCATGCCCTTTGGAAAGTACTTAGAGCATTGCATAACCCAATGGGCATGCGCCTGAAAGCATATGTACCAAAGGGGCATGTGAATGTGGTCTTTTCCTGGTCCTCTAGAGCTATGGCTACTTGATAGTAGCCCGAGAACCCGTCTAAGAAGCAGAAAAATTCTTTCCCCGCTAATCTTTCTAAGATCTAATCAATGAACAGCAGGGGAAATGATCCTTCTTCGTCGCGGCATTCAGGCGTCTGTAATCCACACAGACGCGCCACGATGTGGGCACTCGCGTCACGATCTCCTCTCCATCCTCGTTGGTGGTCGTCTGAATTCCTGACTTTTTCGGGACAACATGGATTGAGGCCACCCACTTAGAGTCGGAGATTGGGTAAATGAAACCCGCGTTGCACCATTTTTCTATCTCCTTCTTCACGACCTCTCGTAAATTTGGATTCAAACGACGTTGGAATTCACGAGAGGGTTTGGATTCATTCTCCAAGTAGATATGGTGCGAACACAGAGCGGGATTTATCCCGTGGAGATCGGAAATGCTCTAGCCTATCGCCTTGCGGTTTTTCTCCAAGATCTCTAGCAAGCGAGACTTCTGCTCCTCGGTCAATCGCGAACTGATGATGATCGGAAATTTCTTGTCCTGACCCGCGAGGAAGGCGTATTTTAAAGTTGTGGGTAATGGTTTGAGCTCAGGAATAGTGTGATCGTCTAAGAAGTCTGGCTTAATCTGATCTGGCTCGGTGTTGGAAGTGGCTGGATCTTTCTCTGTGATAACTGCCACCAAGTTGTTCGGCTCTGGAGTCGGATCGTCAAAGGTTTCCATACAATCTGCAAAAGCCTCGTCTGACTCGTCATCCTCATCTTCTGATTGTCCTAAAGATGTAAGGACTGACATGCCCAACTGGGCCTCAAAGTCATCGAAGATGTAGGGCGATGCAGGTGCAGAGTTGTACTCGTTCCTGAGGACCTCGCAAACTAACTCATGCACTGGATCATCTTCGGAGGGGATGGACTCATCGGTGCTGGCTGTGTTCTGTCTCCATGGCCCAACTGTGTCTACATGATCGCAGTCTGCTTCGGTAGAAGAGTATTCGGTGCTGGATTCTGAATACGATCTCTGCCATCTTGTCTGCTTCATCTCAAGTTCCTCATCTCCGCCTGGAGTTTGGAACTGGATCTTCCTGATCTTATAATCAAACAAGGCCCATGCTGTTCTGAGGAAGGGCCTGCCTAAGATGATCTGGGAGTCTCTTCAATTACGAGGGGTCTCCATATCTAGGACAGTGAAGTCCACCATGTATTCATCCCCCTCTACTTTGATCACAATGTTCCTCAATTCTCCTTTGGACCTCTTGGTTGATTTATCAGCAAATTGCAAGAGGGCTCTAGATTTCCTAAGAGGTCCGAGATTAAGCCGCTCATAGAGGGTTGTAGGCATCAGATTGATTGAGGAACCATTGTACAGGAGAGTGCGTGCAAACGCGATGTCATCAACATAACTCACTACATAGTGTGCACCCATGTCTCTTCGTTTCCTTGGAAATGAGTTCTTTATTGCACAAGTCATGGCTACTGATAAAACGTGTTTCTCAACACGACTTTTGGTCTTCCTGCTAACCCTTGTAGGTGTGCATTTCAACTTAAGGTATTTTTGGAATGCAGGGGTCATCTCCACGTACTTGTCAAAAGGGATTGTGACCTTGATGTGTTTGTTGCAGAACTCTGCCATCTCAGGGTCATCTTTTTGGATTTTTTTTAGTTTTCTTCTTTCCACCCTTGAGAGCTCGGGGGAAAGGGATTATTGACTCCAACTCACGTTCGGAAACTGAAAGATTTTCATTAACTTCTGGAACTGAGTTCTTTACATGACTCTGACTCTGAAACAAACTAGGACTCTGACTCTGACTGAAAAGAAAATGCTGTGGCGAAACCGGCGATGCTTCTTCCGTGATTGCCGGACGATCATCCTCAGATGGAGGTGCGGGCTCCTCATCAGTTCCGTCGGACTCTATGCTGATGCGAGACTACTGCTTCGAGGACTCATACGTCCTCTTCCTCTGCCGGTGATGGTGGTGGTGATGCTGCTCCTCCTCTTCCTCCAAGTTCTCCTCGGGTAGAGACTTGGAGGCTCCTTCCTTCTGTGCCCGTGCCCGATTAGGTATGGTCACGGTCCTTCCGCTCCTGAGGGACATATGATTTACATTATCGTACGAAAGGATCTCATGTTCAGATAAATAATTATCTGAATAATATACCTGATCACGAGGTCAGCTCTGGCCATGGATTACGCTGTTCGGGTTGGCCTGAACCTGTGCGAAAATTGGGGTCTTTGGCACCATCTGTTGGTCCTGGGTACTAGAGACACGATTGATATCGGTTCTCATATCCAGATAATCGTTCTGATCTGTTGGATCCTATCAGACAGGGTCTGGATCGCCAAGGTGAGGGACTCCAATTCGGTGGGCTGGGCTGGCTGATTCGCGGACGAGGTTCTATACTGGCCCTGCTGGCCATGCCGTTACTGCTGCTGGTGGTGGGACGGTGCTGGGCCCTGCTGATATGTGCGTTGCTGCTGCTGGTGCTGCTGAGGCTGGTACCCTTATTCTGGCCTAGACTGAAAGCGCGGTGCGGGGACGGAGCTGGTTCCCTGGTAAGCTGGGGAAGGTCGGTGAGGCTGACCATTCCCCATCCCCAACTGTCTACCGACGGGGTCACGGTTGTACCACAGCCCGTTGATCTCGAACACCTGCGGAGGCTCCTCGTATCCAGTCTCCACTTGTGGGGGTGCATGTTGGTCCTGTTGGGTATAAGTCTGATCCTCCACCCAGCCACTGTGAGGCCCCGGTGCCTGTTCCTGTACAAGATGGACTCGATGTACAGGTACAAGTGGTGCAGAAGGGGCAGGTAGCTTCATCTTTGCTACCTTCTCAGTGAGTTCCTCCATTTGCTTCGGTAGACGCAAGAGAAACTCAAGGTCAGTGACCCTCTTGTGGATCTGCTCGACCATGGTTAGCTTGTCAGCAATCATCCCCATGCTGGGGATGAGGTCCTCGGTCAGATCCGCTACAATCCTTCGGGGTGTCTCGTTGGATAAGATTGAAGGAGACAACTGATAGGCCCCGGTGGCCTGCGACCTGCCGGTTTCCACCATCTGCTCCAGGATCTTCCATACGGTGTGCTTGTTCTTGTTCAGATAGCATCCTCCACAGGCGGCACTGACTAACCCCTGCATCTCCGGGGTTAGACCACAGAACAAGGTTTGGACTAGGATCGCCTTGGAAATGTCGTGGCAGTGGCATTTCTGCACTAAGTCATTGAACCTATCCCAGGCATCATGGAAAGGTTCACTCGATCCTTGGGAGAAGCTGGCGATCTTCGTTCTCATCTGGTTAGTCCTACTGAGAGGGTAGAACTTTTTCAGGAAGAGGTCCTTGAACTACATCCAGGTTGTACAAATCACCCCTAGGTTCTTCAGCCAATGTGTTGCCTTATCTCCTAAGGCAAATGGGGTGGCTTTCAGTCTAATATAATCTTGGCCAACAATCGGATGGCTAAGATTGTTGCAAACCAGCTTGAAGTCTCGGAGGAAGGTGTACGGCTCTTCATGTGCATTCCCGTTAAACTTCGGTAGCAGGCTAAGGAAGTGGGGCTTCAGCTCGAATGCTTGGCAGGAACCGCTGGGGTCAACCAATTCTGTATCTCGTTTTCTGCTGGGTTGTAGGCATCGACCATTGGTCGGTCGATGCCTCCTGCTACTATGATCTATCCCATCCGAGCCGTGAGATCTGCATTCTTCTGTTCGGCTTCGGCAAGGCGAGCAAGAATCTGTCGTAATTGCTCCTCATCCGGTGGTATCTTAGGCGGCATCTTGTCCTTTATTCCTAGGGATGAATTAAGATCAGTGTCAGAGGACAAATCAAGGATAGGGGTTCTTATCGAGGCGATGGTCTTCCTCGGTAAGCTCGGAGGAGATGAAAGGGTTAGTTTGAGAGTAACCACCCTGAGTATGAGGGAACCAAGACTCAAGAAGGTCATGAGTCCTGGGTGATCCAAGGTGTGCTTGGGCCGATGAAGATGAGTTACGTGGTGGACTCGTAGAGAGATCGGTGAATAAAGAGTCGAGATCTCCCCAGTCGCTCATCTTGATATGGCGAGAAGAAGATAGGATTCTACTCCTACCTGAAGCAAACAAATCAATCCAAGACCCTGGGTTCACACTCAACACGGTGAAGGACTCGAAATCGAGTCCAATTAATTTTGTAGATCTTAAGTATGATTTTCAAGCAAGATAGCAAGGATTAAGCGGCCTATAGGGAAGTTGGCTCAGAGCCGGATGCGTCTTCCCTGTTTAACCTGTCGCCTAAGATACCGCCGGTCCTTCCTTTCTTCGCTCCTATCCCAAGTCGATGGATTCAAAGACCACACCCCTATCTACCTGCAAGCAGGCGGAGGATGACAAGGCCGGAACTTCACCCCGGGGGGTTACCAGCAACTTATCGCAAAGTACCGCAATTTCGCCCCTATCTACCTGAGACAGGCGGAGGCTACTTGGTACTAGTCAGTGAATCTGAAATTATTCGACTTGTGATATTTTCTAGGATCAGTCGGAACGTGATATGGAAGGTGGGGATTTGGGCTCTGTCTTAAGGTGTTCACACACACTCAAGTACCCTCACTCAGCCTGAAAACAAGGTCAGGGATTAATCTCCCGCAAACAATTTTCAAATTTTATTCTTCTCTTTTTTTTGGTCAATAATGTTTAGCAGTCCCGATTTTAAGTTAAGTTCTCACTAATTAAGTCCAACCACATAGCACTCCTATCGGACAGTCCCAATTTCTGTTTAATTAAATGTGAAAATCAGAGGGGGAAATCGAGAAAAGCCGATGCAAGATAAAAACAATGATGATATGCTGAGTTCAGGAGACTTACAGTGATCCCATCTCTTTTTTTATGCAGGACGCAAAACATAATTGAAAACTTTTATCTAAATGCAAATGCAAACGATAAAAGCTGATCCTAGACAAGCAGTTCTATTAGCGTAAAGAACATGTTATTTTGGCTAAGTTCTGTGGTCTAAGTGCGTCTTTTAAGTGATTTGTGTGGTCCTAATGATTACGAGCACAAGCAATTCCTAGATTGGCTCGGGGAGCCGCTAGTGCAAGCTAAATTACATTTACCCACACAGCACACGGGGACACAGTTCCACTATATTTACACGCACGAGAACCCAAACGGGAACCGCTGGAAATAATGCAAAAAAGAAAGAAATAAAATGGAAATTACAAAGCCTTTCTATTCACTCAATAAATTTAAATGCTCGATCCTCGAAGCGTCTTCGACTCCTCGCGTTCCTCGCATAGAAAAAGATTGAGGTCAGAGAGTGACACAGAAAAATAATGAAAAGAAATGAAAGAGAGAGAAAATAATTACAAGAAAACCGGGGGTCAGACTACCCGGGGAGAGAAAATCAAACAATCAAGATTTCACTAAAAAAATAACCTAAGCCGTGCCTTCCCGGCAACGGCGCCATTTTGATAGCTGCCCCCGCACCCTTGGTTAATTCGGTCAGATTAATGTCCAAATTAATTTTAAGTGTTCGTTGCAGTCGGATACGAGAGGGAATATCAAAAACCACTTAAATTATATTCGAGTTAATTTCAAGCGGCGGATTTTTTTTTTACTTGGTGAAGTCTAAGGTCGAACTCAGGGAGGCATCTATCTCCTTAGGTAAATTTTTAGCAAATTTCCAAGTGTGTGATTTTCGAGGAGTAATTTTTTTTGTTCTTTTTTTTTATTTTCTATGCAGACACGTGTAAAAATCAAGCCAATTTAAAGTTAATTCAATTAAGGTACCAAATGAAGTCCAAAAATTATGAAAATTAGCCAGATGATGATATATGATGAAATTAAGGTACCTTAATTTTTTTGGAATTTTTAGACACTAAATGAATTTACTATGAATTAAACAAAACTACAAGGGGATTTTCACTAATTTAATTTTAATAAATAGCAAATCACATTTTTTTCAGGAACCAAAATTATCCTAGATAGATCTAATTATGAGGAATCTAGGAAAATTATCAAACCTTAATTTTACTGTGAAATGAACCTATTAAAAATAAACTAAGAAAATCACTAAAGAATTTATTTAGGCCTCGATATGTGTGCAAATGACATGAAATTTTTATGCAAGGTTAAGTATCCTAGAGCTACCGTGATATTTTTGAGAATTTTTGGAGCTACAGAGAATTAATTATCAATTAAAAGGTCCAACTGGGCAAAATATCACAAAAGTCAACCAATTAATTAATTCAAAAATCTACTACAATTACAAAAATGTGACAGGTGTCCCAACAGATAGAGGACAACTTACTCAACAATATGCAATTTTTAGAATTTCAAAATGATGCAAAATGACACCTAGGGATGCGTGCAAAGACAGAGGTGTATTTGCAATACGGAAAATAAAATTACATAAAAAGAAACATGCTGACAGGGACTTAAATGCAATTACCTATAATGCTGGGGTGGAATGCAATTTCTCCACTGGGCATGTGCTTCTCACGTGGGGGCGCTTCACAGGGACCTTTTTGCAATTTTGAAAAGCTCCCAGGGCCTTTATGCAAAATACCCAAGTCGCATGTGCTCCTCACGTGGGGGCCTAGGCTCGGGCAGCGTGGAGGCTCGGGGCTTGGCTCGGGAGCTCCTAGAGGTCTGGAGTAAGGCTCGGAGTAGCCTCAGATGGTCCGAGCCTAGGGTCGGGGATGAGGCTCGGACTCGTCAATGTGGCTGGCTGCGGACCTTTGGATTAGGATCAATCCAAAGGCTGTCGGGGCTGACGCATGGCGTGATCGCGACCGTACGATCTTGGCGAAGATTGACGGTCGTTGTTGGCTGAATGCTGATGTCGACGTGGATGATCAACAACCGTTAGATCAAAGTTGATCCAACGGTGGTCGATGCTCGCTGAAGATGGTGATGTGGCTGGCTAGAGACCGCTGGATCCAGATGATCGATCCAACAGCTGTCTGATGTGGGCGACGTGGCGTACTCCTGAGCGTGGGATCAAGGATGATCCTACGGTCGTCTGTTGCTCCGGATGACGGGTGACGTGGACGGCTAAGGACCGTTCGATCAAGATGATCGAACGGTCGCTGGACCTTCTCCCTCAACGGTCCTCCGCCACCTGCGAAGGAGTTGGCGGGACTCCGGCGAGGCGGCCTTGGCTCCGCCCGTCCCTCCAGGTGTCGTTGAAGCTCTCCAAGGACTCGGAGATATCCCAGAAGAAGCGCGGCAGTGCGGCGAAGGCTCTGGTGGTCTCAGGAGCTGGAGAGGGGCGTCGGAGCTCCGTGGCGGCAAAGCTCAAGAAGAGCTCCGATGAGATTCCGGTCAATGAACTGGAGGTACCTGCATGGGTTAAGAGTGTAGCCGAAGCTCGTGCGTGCTAGTGGAGAGGTGAGGATGGAGTGGCGAGGCCTAGTCGGAGTGAAAGGGTGCTTGGCGATGGTGCTCCACCCAAGTGGCAGAGCTAGAGCTGATGGAAGGTGTAGTGCATCGTCGGAGGGTGTGAACGGTACCGCGAGGATGAGAGCTTCGTCGCGGAGCTCGGTGAGGTGAGAGCAGAGCGAGAAGATGCGGGTGGAGCATGAATAAATTCGGAGAAAAATAAAAGAAAAATCAAACGAAGATCGGAGGAAGATGGAGGGGATTATCTGGGGTTTGGAGCTCGAAGTCGAGGTCTAGATCGTCGCTCGAAGGGGCGGTAAGACCCTGAGCTCAAGCAGCTACTCGGAGGAGGGCTGCGACACGGCGGTGACGCCGCGGATCTCGCCGGAGAAGGAGATCGGTCTTCGCTCGAGGAATCGATCGATTGCTCTCACCAAAAGGAAGTTCCGAGCTCGAGGTACCTCTCGGGGGTGGCGGATAGGGCTGAAGTCGGCCGGTGAGCGAGTATTTATAGGTTGAAGTAGACGGTCGGGCTGGTGATGAGGCGAGGTTTATGGGCATCATGGAGCGACTCTGGTGGAAGTGGTGGCGAGTGAGGGAGTTGGCGAGGATCAGGGACGAGTGGGGATCATCGTGGAGGCATTGGTGGCCGGCGAGAGTGGCTGGCGTGCGGCCAAAAATAGAAAGGGCAAACGTCCCGCGCATGGTCGAGATCGTGGGAGAGAGGGTTGCCGGAGTTAGGAGACGAGGTCCTCACCGTTGGATCTTGTGATCCAATGGCGGAGATGAAGGAGGGATGGGGTAGCTTGGATCTGATCTGGGGTGCATTGATCAAAGGCCGGGATGGTACCACGTGGTACGTCGATGGCGAAGTGCGAGCGGGCGGCTGAGATCAAGTCAAGGCGACGCGATCTAAGAGTGTTGAGTGCGCCACGTGGCGTGATAGGGGATCGGCGCTGGCTAACGGTTCAGATCAGATCTAAGGATGATCGAAGGTTCGTGATGTGAGGCTGGATAAACGGCTGCGATGAAAGGATGGAGTGCGTGATCGAAGGGCGCAACATGCGCCACGTGGTGCGTTGTGGAAGAGGCACGAACGGGCGGATCAGATGAGGAAGGGGGACTGATCTGACGGACAAGAAGAAAGGCGTACGTGGAGGCGGAGAGCGCGGGCGGATGAGTCAAGGGGGCGGGCCGCGTGGCGCAACCAGATGGTGCCACGTGGCCAACTGTGATTGGCTGAAAAGAAAAATATGTGTAGAGAGAGGAGGGGGCCGAATTTGGAAAAACTCAAAACATGAAAGTTGTAGATATTGATGAGATCTACAAGTTTCATGTTGACCAAAGACGGATATGAGGTCAAATATGATACAAAAAATACAAATATACAATTATACATATATGTAGTATACAAGGAGGCTCAAAAACCCAACTTTTTCATACGAGCTCCAAATTGGATGAAATTAGTCTCATTTTAAAGGTCTTTTAATGTGTATTAATCTGAAGGTGGGTAAACCTATTTTGGAGTTGGTATGAGGGATTTGTGGGCATTTTATGGTCCAAGGGCTTTAGGGCTTTATTGGTGTTTTTACAAAGGGGATTCCTGGCTTTCTTCCTTATATTATTAACTAAGGTGTACATAATATAAGGGAGAGCTTATTTTTATGAGTGGATATTTTACAAATGGTTTTGGCTTCTAATTTAATGCAAATGGAATGCTAAAATGCATGTTTTATGTATGCATGAATGAATGCTATTTATGCATTATAAAGGGAAATATGCCTCTATTTACTCGGGAACAAGGCTCTATTTTTAACTTTTGGAGTGATGAATCACAGATTCATCAACCACTGTTTGCTCCGATCACTCATGTCGTTGAGCCTCTGTGTCTAGGTACCACCTTTACATCGGTCCATCTTCCTCCTACGCTTATCTCTTAGCTCTGCCACGTACATCCTCATTCTCTGCTATATGCTCTACTAATCCATCCACCATACGCCATTCTCTCTGATCATTGCTTGCCTCTCTTCGGTTGAGCCCGCTCAACTTCCAGCCGCTCCCGCTCCAGTTGAGACCACGCCACCAACCACCACCTTCCGCCTCGCTTCATCGATCAGGAGCAGCAGGGCTCCCACCAACGGCTCCCACAACTCCATTTGCTCCAATATCATCTCCAGAAGTTCACACCAATCCAGGATCGCCTTCAACGTTCAGAGCCCAAACCACTTCAACTACAGCCGATCATTACCGATGACACCTAGACCTACAACATCCTTGACATATGTCGCTCCTCCGTTGACGAAAGTGAAATCTGCCTCTTTAAAAGTAAGGAGTTGTTGTAGTGCAGAAGGAAGATTTCGGTCATGCAAAGAACCATACCTTTGAATATGTGGACATTATTTTACTTGGTAAGTGTACCAAGGTCGAACTCAGGGACACGAGCCTCTTTAATCTATTTATCAAATTTTGTCTATTTAATGTGTGATTATCTTCTCAATTTTAGGTCTTCATGCATATGCACAATAAAATACATATTAAGCAATGCAATTATATGATGCATGTAATTTTTGTGGATTTTTAATGTAGTTTTCAGATGATGCATAATGTATGAATGAATACAAGACAAAATATACAATTATGCCCTACATAATGTTAAAGTAATGAGCAATACATAAAGGTTCAATTTCAGTGTCAACATGAGCAATAAGGGTGAATAATAGCATTCAACTTAGGGAACAGGAGACATTATAGACCTCAGAAACCATCATATTTAATTAGTCTCAAATCATAAAATAAATAATGTTATTGGATAGAGGATGAAACGAGCATCAAAATGACACTGAAATCATGCAAATTGGACATAAAATGCTCAAGATATGAAAGAAATAATGCAGGTGCATAAATGTAATAAAAATGTGAAGAAAAATAAAGATAATTATTGAAAATAGGTCCATGAAAAGACCTATTTGAAAATACCAAAAACCGGTGGGGGCCTTCTGTATTTTTTCCATTATGTGGGGACTATTATGCAATTTATAAAACATGGCAGGGCCTTCTTGCAAAATATCCAAGCACGTACATGATGCACGCGTACATGGATCTCTTTATCATTTTGGAAATGTCTGGGGCTAGATCTGCAAATTACCCAGCCCCCGCACGTGCCTTGCATGCGAGGGGCCAGGCTCGGGGGAGGCGCAGCTTCGGGGGACATGTGCCATCCCCAGTGTGCTTGGTAACAGGTCCGGTGTCTGGTTCAGTGGCTCCTAGCCTGTAGGTCCGGCGAGCTACGTGGATCCATCTCGGTGGTTGGATGGTCGTCGAGAGGTGCCATCCAATGGCACCTACTCTTCGTCATCGTTGGAGGAGTGGCGGCGTAGATGGAGCTCCGGCGAGGCTGCCAGAGTTCCTTTGAGCTCCTCCATGCACGCAAAGGATCCAGCGACCTTTGTGGCCATCTGGCGAAGATGGCAAAAGAATGATAGAGCGGCGAGGGTAGCTAGAGATGGTTGTCCATGAAGGGTCATCGGAGGCGGAGCACTTGATCTACGATGGTGTAAAATCTCCGGCCATTGAAGATGGGGACACCTGCAAATGTCAGAAATAGCCGAAGCATTGTCATGTATGTGATGTGAGTGGAATGATGGACTGCGAAGGTCAAGGAGTGGTGCACCCAGGGTTCTTCTCCTTCGATGAAGCAGAGGAGAAGGTGGCGTAGGTGGACGAGTTTATGGAGAAGGGAAAGGTGTGAATGGAGAGGTTGGAAAAGATGACAGTGATCACGCGGATCTAAGTGGAGGGACAGGCGATGGCGAGGTTGAGAGTGCGCATAGGAATAATTATGGGAAGATTCAAGGGAAATGGGGAAGGAGCATACCTATATGGAGGGGAGAATCGGTGGAGGATTTGGCCTGGGATGAGGTCCCTAAGGACCTCAGTTCGTCGCTCAACATGCTCAGTCTGAGCATGGATCTCAGCGGCGCCTAAGGCAGCCACGACATGGTCAAAAGACCACGTGTCAACACCATGGGATTGGGTCATCTTCGCCTCCAAGTTCCGACCTCCCTCTATCATGGAGAGGTCGGTGGTAGCTGGGCATATGCCCTAGGATTGGTGGACGAAGTGACGAGGAGGTGGAGGAGATGGTTTTATAGGAGGAGAGGGGGTGGTTTCAGGTGATGGGGGTGCGATTTTGAATGGGAGTATTGAAGGCTGGGGGCGATGGAGCATTGGGGGTTACACGAGGAAGGTGGAGGAATGGGCTATGTGTAGGTGGCGTTACGAAAGAAGAGGGTGATCGGAGGCGCCTTCCTATATAGGAAGGGGGTGGAGGGAGATGCAGGCATAACGCTTGGGGGTGGGGGTCTGGAGGAAGACGATGGAGCCTTGACTGTTAGATCATGCGATCCAACGGCACAGATGGAGGCGCGGGCGGAGGTCTACGATCAGAACCGAGGATGTGATCCAGCGACATGGGTAAAGGGGGGGCGAACAGTTCATATGGGACTTAGGAGCCCATTCAATGGCGGAGCTAAAGTGGGTGACGTGGTGAGGTGTGTCTTAGGATGGAAGGGGATCGGGTGGTTGAGGTTTAGGCGCGAGGGAGCGGCTCAGATGAGAAGAGAGCATTGATCATATGGATGTGCTGGAAGATGGGAGGAACGGATGGGATTGAGGCAGAAAAAGGGGATCCAACGACACAGAGCGAGGCCGGGTGGCAAGAAGAGGGGGCGATCATGTGGGCAGCCCAGAGGGCGCCATGTCGCTGCACTAGAAAAATCAATAAATGTGAAAATAAAAAAAATTAAAAAGAATTAGTTAGAGATAAAATTAGGAAAAAGTCAAAACATGAAAGTTGTATATCTTGATGAGATCTACAAGTTTCATGTTGGACAAAAGGCCAAAAGAGGTCATTTATACAAAAGTATATTTTTGGATGTATTTTTTAAGGGATAAAAACACAGTTTTTAGTCTTTGAGATTTATTGTATTTTTAATTTCTTTTAAAGGTTAAAACAATTATAGATAATTAATTAATCTAATTTTTAGGGGTTTTAATAGAAAAATAAAGAAGGAAGTTAAATACAATAAATATAGGTTAATTATATACAGTTTATATACAATATAATACAAGATTATAATAGTGAATTATTAGGGATTTTAGTGATTTATTTAAGAAAGGAGATTAATATATGGATTTTAACATGATGAATATAAGATTTATCATACCCCTATACGTAAACTATGCTCTCCTCTAGGATCTAAAGAATGAAGGAGCCGGATTAATTCCTGACAATGTATGTAAAAATTTCAAGGCTCAATTCATAGAAGACCCTTAATTTAAGTGACCCTAAAATTTTGGGCTCAACCATGCTCTAGTCAGAAGGAATCCAACTTATCTAATTATAAGACTCTTTCTTTGTACAGAAAATATAAGGATATGAAGATTAGTGTACTACATTCATGAGAGTCGAGTCGAGACATCACCCGAAGTTCCAATCCTGGAGACTCTCCTATAGACCTAATCCTCAACCCTACGGAATAAGTCTTTTCTTGCTTCAGTCAAACCGTCTCATTAGTTTGTCAGACTTGAAAGTGTAGATGGCCGGCCAGATGATGGAGGACATAGGATGGTGTCTATTTTTCACTCCCTTCACATTGGAACAAGGGGCCTCTCGAGTGCCTTATTACTCAACACTTGTATATTTTTTTTATTAGTGTGCCCGTCAAGAGAACTCAGGGTCGACTGCACTTGTTTTTCTGGGAGTACACCGGGGAGTGTTTCTTTTGAGTATCTAAGATACCTTCGACACCCAGACTTGTATCGCTATACGATGCAGAGCCTTTTTATGGTGCTAGCCCGACTCCTTGGTCCTAATAGAATTTGGTCCAAGTGGACACTTTGAAAATGGTTGGGACCGTTCGCCTTGATGGAAGCTCATTTGAAATTGACTTTGAAGAATAGAGCTTTTTCTTCGAATATTTCTTTCTTTTCTTTTCTTTTTGGCTAGCTCCACTACTTTTACCAAGAGTTGCCATACACTCATCAACAACTAATTAAGTTTCATCATACCCTAGCACATAGGTAAATATCAAACGATAGCATATGAACTTGTTCACATACTGGCTAGGGTTTTGCTTACACTTAGGTTTCTCGAAGCTTTCATTAGCTTTATCCCATCCTCGAGCATCGTTAGATCGGGTCTAGATTCAAATCACCAGTTCTAGTTCCTCAAGTGATAACTCAACTCATCTCATCAATTATGAAGTTGTGAAAATGATGTGTTGATCATATTCTTTAGAGGGTAGAGATGAAGAGCGTAATATAGCGCTCAAATCTTTCAAACTAGGGAAGTGTGGATTATTAAGTTTAAAACCCTAATGACTGAGGCTAGCTAACTCAGACTCTCAAGATCAAAGAAATCGTGTCCTCAAGATCCTTAAGCCTTGAGTGAATGTGAATGTCTCGGGAATACACCAACTCCTCGATTAGTGATTTTTTTTTATTTTTATCTTTTGCAAATTTTCATGGACTTTAATTTTCATTTTTTTTATTTTTTTGAGAGACAATGACTGGCCCAAGCTTATACAAATAGTTGCATCTACTCCCAGCCAGTATGGGTGTAAGTGCGGATCGTTAGATGCACCAGTGTTACTTGAGGACGGAGCCATATACAATATCCTCTAAACCACCCACTCTGCTAAGGGAGACCAAAGTTCCCTGACTGAAGAGTAGCTACTCATTTTTAAGCATAGTAGTCAGAGTCTCTACGCAAAAAAATTATGGGATTTTTACCCGGTAGACCCAATAAACTTTGGTAATTACCTCCACGACCTTTGAAACAATCTAATTCCCCCCTCGACCCCGTAAACCTACCAACTCTTACCCCATGAACCCTCCGATTAATCTGTTTGAAGCCTGTGAGGGTTCTTGGGGTAATTTACAAGGCCGATGGGGTAATTACGTTGTGCAAAAGGTTTTAGAGGTAATTGGCAAAGTTTATAGGGTCTGCCGGGTAAAAATCCCAAAAATTATTTTTCATTTTTCTATGGATTTTTTTGAAAAAAATGTTTTTACAAAAAGTTAATCTCTCAATTTTTAAGAAAAAGTTTTTGCAAGAATTTTTACAAAACTCAGTTCACAGGTCAACTTAAACCAAGCTCAAAAAGATTTTCAAAAAATTTTAAATACGAGCTATGGCTAAAGTATATATACAATAATATACGGTATACCCCCCTATACTTAACTTTTGTTATGTCCTCATAGCACAAGTGATGTGAAGCCATAGCTCTGGTTAAATATAAGGTGATATAGCGGAACTGAGAAGGAGGGTCCCCCTATACTTAGGTCAAAAATGACCTAAGTATAAGAAGATAGATGGAGGGACAGATGAATGAGTCGGGCCCCCCCTATACTTAGGCTGAAAATAGCCTAAGTAAGGGATCGGGAAATTTGGTTGGGGGTCTGAGGTTGTTAGGGTTAGTGTATGTTTTTATAAAGAAGAGTATAGAGAGGGGGAAGGGGTGAGGATTTTTACATATGGCTATGAAGAAGATGAGATGGGGGGTATATGTGTGTGTGCAATGTGTGAATATACAGAGATAGTGGGGGGAGGGGGAGTGTACATGTGCAAGTGTGTGAGGGGGGGGGGGGGGTAGATCATCTAGTGATCTACTTTTTTCTTTATTGTTTTTACACACGCAAGCCCTCAAATGAGGACTGCTAAAAATCCACATGATACATTTTTTACAACATGAAAATGCTTGAGGAGTTGAACTAATCTTCCTTGAATTCTTCATCCTTTCTTTTGTGGTCTTCTCAGTGGGAGCTCCCAACTCCACGCCTCCATGGAGATAAAGCGTCCTCGATCTTTATGGGCTCTATCACAAAAGAAAAATATTAGAAAAATAGCAAGAAAAAAACCACAAAATGATGCAAAAATGCATGAAGAGAAGACCTGCAAATTTTAAAAATATTCAACGCAAAAAAAATATAACAACAAAATTCGAAAAACAAATAAAAGTGAGTTGTGTCCCCGACAACGGTGCCATTTGAACGCGAAATCTGCCTCTTTGAAAGTAAGGAGTTGTCGTAGTATAGGAGGCATATTTAGGTCATACAAAGAACCACACCTTCGAATATGTCGATATTATTTTACTTAGTAAGTGTACCAAGGTCGAACTCAGGGACACGAGCCTCTATAATCTATTTATCAATTTTGTCTATTTAATGTGTGATTATCTTCTCAATTTTAGGCCTTCATGCAGATGCACAATAAAATGCAGATTAAGCAATGTAATTATATGATGCATGTATTTTTTGTAGATTTTTACATGCAGTTTTAAGATGATGCATAATGTATGAATGAATGCAAAACAAAATATACAATTATGCCCTACACAAAGATAAAGTAATGAGCAATACATAAAGGTTCAATTTCAGAGTCAGCATGAGCAATAAGGGTGAATAATGGCATTTGACTTAAGGAACAGGAAACATATAGACCTCAGAAACCATCATATTTAATTAGTCTCAAATCATAAAATAAATAATGCTATTGGATAGAGGATGAAACGAGCATCAAAATGAAATCGAAATCATGTAAATTGGACTTACAATGCTCAAGATATGAAAGAAACAATGCAGGGGCATAAATGTAGTAAAAATGTGAAGAAAAATAAAGATAACTATTACAAATAGGTCCATGAAAGGACCTATTTCAAATACCAAAAATCGTTGGGGCCCTCTGTAATTTTTCCATTGTACGCGGGGACCATTATGCAATTTATAAAACCTGACGGGACCTTCTTGCAAAATATCTAGATGTGCACATGATGCACGTGCGCATAAATCTCTTTGTCATTCTGGATATGCTCAGGTCTAGATCTGGAAATTACCCAGCCACTGCATATACCTTGCATGGAGGGGCCAAGCTCGGGGGAGGCCCAGCTTCGGGGGACATGTGGCATCCCCAGTGTGCTTTGGTAACAGGTCTGGTGTCTGGTTCGGTGGCTCCTAGCTTGTAGGTTCGGCGAGCGACATGGATCCATCTCGATCCTTGGAGGGTCGTCGAGAGGCATCATCCAACGGCACCTGCTTTTCGTCATCGTTGAAGGAGTGGCGGTGTAGTGGAGCTCCGACGAGGCTGCCAGAGCTCCTTTGTGCATGCAAAGGATCCAGCGCGACCTTTGTGGCCATCTGGCAAAGATGGCGAACGAACGGCGGAGCGGCGAGGGTAGATGGATATGGTTGTCCATGAAGGGTCACCAGAGGCGAAGCACTTGAATGATGGTGGTGCTAAATCTCTGGCCATTGAAGATGGTACACTGATGAATCTACGTTTCATCATCTTTATTCTATCATTTTGGCCTTAAAAACCCTAGTAGATGCGTGTAAATAGCATTAATTTATGCATTTTAGCATTCATGTATATGTGTGTAAATATTGTATAAAATGCAGTTTTTAGTGCCAAAATTATAGAATAAAGAAAAGAAAAGAAAAAGAATAAAATATTGTAAATATTTTATGACCCGAAACCCCGAGACCTAGGCATCTTGATGAATAGGTCGACAAGGAATAAAGTAGGGGGAGATAAGGGCCAAATACCTATAATTATTAATTCATTCTTTATTCATTTTGGGACATATTTTTGGTTCCACTTTTTGTACATCAAATAAAGAAACTTTGTACATGAAAGTTGTAGATAATTAAATAAAGAAAAATACAAAATTGATTTCACAGAAAAATGTTACACAGATAAAAAGTTATGGTCTGAATAAAAATCCAGAATCCCAACTTCCCAGACCCGTATCTCACAAATGAAAACTCCAAATGCATCAAACTCACCTTTAATTGTATATAATTCAAAATAAGCTATTTAATGGCAGTGGTTTCGCATTTGGCGGAGCTACGATTTGAAAGTTGAGTTTTGGACCCTCATTGTATACTTGTACATATTAAAATATTCAATTTATTATTTATTTATTATTATAATTGTATATTTTTATAATGTTGTAAATATTACTTATAATAATTATGTGCACTAAAATCAGAATAAAAACATAAATAAAGCATAAAATAAAAATACCTATATAAAATACATAGGTATTATACATATAAATATACCTATATGATACATACTTCTATTTTATTAAATATACAAAACACATCAATAAAATAAAATAAAAATATATTTATGTGTATAAAAGTATTTTACAATTTTATAAAATAATAAACAAAATTAAAGAAATTAAAAACACCAAAATAAAATAAAGGATTAGAATATATAGATATAGATACCTATAAAGGGTATAAATGGCAACATGTAATTATTAGCCTCATAAAAATAAATAAAAATCATAATAAAATAATTTATAAAATAATAAACATTTTTTATTTTGTAACCAAAAAATAATAAATTGATTTGCTATTTTTAATTGATTTTAGAAATGTTTTTTTCAGGGATTTTTCCTGGTTGGTCCACGTGGACCAACCAGGTGGAAGTTGACCCGCTGGTCAACTCCCTGGTCTGCACCTGCAGCTTGTCAGATGCGTTTTTAGCCATTTTCTCGGAATTTTAGAACTCACCTCGTTCACATTTTGACCTCGGGCTCTTCTTCACTTTTTCTCCCCATATAACCATGATACACGTCCAGTACTTTCTTTGGTCTTTGGATCGAAGATTTGCTCGATAAACCTCGATCTTCATGCCATCTTGGCCACTCTCTGCCCAATGTTCTGAAGCTTGTCAGACTGCGTTTTTTTTGGCGTTTTCTCCGAATTTTGGAGAGCGCGTCTTTCACCATTTTGCATTGCTTCCTTCTTGACTTTTGTTCACCATATATTGAGGATACACGCCCATGGTTGTTTTCGGGGAGTGCATCACTGGTGTGCTCCAGAAGCACCATTCTTTGTGCCCCATCGACCACTCTTTAAAAAAGACCTCCAATCCTCCATTTCAATTTTGAACTCCTTTTGCCCCTTCTTCCTCCCTTCTTTCATGTGCTGAGGTTAGAGGAAGGTGACAGCAACCTCACCTCATCGTTAGGAGGAGCGGAGGAGCGGCGCGGAGGCGTATCCACCCCCATCTCCGGCCCTTGGCCGTGAGGTCCATCTCTTGGTTTTTCCCAACCAATCGAGGTCGTCTTTGTTTGTTTTTCTTTATTTTTTTTTGCAGTAGATTAGCTGTAGTGTAATCTTTTAGTTCATACTTTCATTGGTTTGATTGTCGCTTGATTCATCTTCTGCTACCCCCCTCGCCGGAGCTCGCTCCGGCGAGTCCCTACTTATGCCATTCACCACTCAAGTTGCCTATGCTCTCCCTGGAACCATGCTCTTTCATTGGGT